>CM037460.1:9515168-9902168 GCA_021014325.1 Plazaster borealis | reverse complement strand
CCTCCGGTTTAACGTGCCGGCGCTCTACTAACTGAGCTATCTAGCCATAATGTTGGTGGTCTCCCTATTTTGTCAATATTTTTCTTCGAGGGAGCCACTCGAAACCATTTAACCTTAAACTTTTGTATAACCAGGGATCACACCCAGGTTTACGGTGCAACCTGGGAAGCGGCAGTGCAAGAACTACCTTAAGGGGATGCGACTTTAATCATGAAAACAACCAGTGATGGCACCTTATGTACCATCCAGGTATTTATGTACTTTTAACCAAACACTGCTATTGGAATTACTTAACTAAAGTCTTGTGTGTATTATATTATTGAGACCTGTTAAAGTGCCGGAGTTTGTTTCCTTCACACTTTAAAGCACTGTATAGGGCCACAAAATGTTTGAATACTCGCGAGACTTGCACGGTCTGTCAACCCGATGGTCTGCTGCCACCTAGTGTTTCCAGCAGTCTACTATTGATTGTCCCCAATTGGAAAGAAAATGACAATGCTAGTTTCATTATTTAAACTTACTTTTCTGCTTGTACTGCTTGGTCTCTCTCTTCCTTCATCTTCTTCTCTTTGGTGTCAAAGTTGACCTTGACCTGACGGACCTGTGTCTCCAGCTGACTGATCAGATCACCCTTCTCCTTCCACTTGTTATCCAGGGACCTGAGCAGAGACAACACTGTTACAGACTTGAGATGGAGACTAACATCATACGGCAATCAAGGAATTGTTACTGACTTGGCCGAGGACAAATTATACTGACAGACTTGACATGGAGACTACATGCACACTGCAAGCCTTGACTGGGGCCTAATTTAATAGAGCTGCTTGAAAAGCAGAAAATATTGCTTAACAATTTTCTGCTGAGCAAAAATAAGCAGAATACCAGTTTAAAGATAGTACACATGACATGGCATTTGGGCTGGTAACCTTAGTTTGGTAAGCAAGATTTTGTTGTGCTTAGCTACTTTTTGTGCTTAAGCAGCTCTAGGAAATTGGGCCCTGGACCCAGTTTTATGGCTCTGCTTACCATAAGCAAAACATTTGCGCTTATCATAGCAGAGAAGTTTGTGCTTAACTTAAGTTTACTTCACAGGTTAGCGAGGAACTTTGCTTGTGCTAAACCCTGTAAGCTGAGAATAAAAGTGCTGAATTCTGCTGTAAGCAGAGCAATGAAACTGGGTACTGTTGCAACTACGTCACCTGAAGCCAGCTGCATAGGTTTTTAAAAATAGGTTACTGGCCAAAATACTGGGTTAGCTTGTGACTTGAGCTTAAAGGTATCGTACACGTTTAGTAATCACTCAAAATATATATTAGCATAAAAACTGACTTGGTAACGAGCAACAGAGAGCTGTTGAAAGTATAAATTATTGTGAGAAACGACTCCCTCTGAAGAAACGTATTTTTTGAGAAAGAGGTAATTTCTCACTAAAATAATAAAAACTTCTTGCAAGAAGTTTTTATTCCTATCTGAAATCACACAAATTTGTACAATAAGGGTGTATTTTCTTTCATCATTTTCTTGCAACTTCGATGACCAATTGAGCCCAAATTCTCACAAGTTTGTTATTTTATGCATATGTTGGGATACACCAAATGAGAACACTGGTCTCTGACAGTTACCAAACGTGTACGATGCCTTTAACTATTGTTTTAAGATTTGTGGTGTGTAGTGGCCGAGCGGTCTAGTTCACCCCAACCTCGTTCCCAGTGGTGTACGATCTCGCCCCGCCATTTTGTTTTTCTTTCCCAGAATACCTTGCTCGATTGTAACCCCTGGAAGTGTGACTTTGAAAAATACCCAAACAAATTGGATATTTTAATTAGTCCTGTGGTTGATCCATTCTGTGTTAGAGTCTACAGGGCTCGAATTAGGGGAAAAAATCCACAAGACCGCAGGGCTTGTTGCTCAGAATTTTTACTGGACCGGAACATTTTTTACAAGACCGAAGTCATGAGAAGAAAAAATCCAAAATGCAACAAAAACACACCAAAAGTTAACTTGTTTTTTCATACTTCTGCGCCTGTGCAAGTTTTTCACTTGCAGATTGCTTAACAGGCAGTTTTGGCTTTGAAACCCCTTCAAGAAATATCCACATATCTTCTCTTTACATGACGTTTGCTGCCATAGAAAAAATGAAATAAGTTTTGACGATCGTTTTGACAGGACAACAACGTTGCCAAAATTTAACATACGAAGCATGAAAGACGTGTGGAAACAGACGTTACTTTGAATCCATGCAACACATGGATGTGTGGTGTTGAAAGAACACAACCTTTACATCATTAATACGATTTCAACACTGTATAATTCGTTGGTGTAAGGTATCAGACTTTAAAGTGACATCATGACATGCACATGGTCAGTGGTAAACGAACGAAGCGCTGTACTGTGGTGTTCCGCCGGGCACCAGTACAAACATCACGCATGCATGGATGGTGCCGTTCGCTTGTCCCCCTGGGCGCCTAAAGCATGGTTTGAGCCCAGTTCAGTGGTCGTGGGCATGAGCAAACTGGATAGGGAACTTTGCAGCACGAAGAACGGTCGGCCGGGTTGGATGTTCCGCGCTCGGAAATAATTTGATGACAACAAATAAAACAAAAAAAATTCAAACTGAGATTTAAATACATTTAATTAATGAAAGATTATTCATTTCATGTTAAATAATACTTTTAGTACGTAAAACAAAAACCCAAAACACAAGACCGCCGGACTTGTTCGGTATAAAGTTTACTGGACCGACGCTAAAATCACTGGCCTCGGGCCTGCGGTCCAGTGTTAATTTCGAGCCCTGGTCTACGCAGAGCACGCTTTCAAAAGACGCATCAAGTCACAGAGCAACTGGTCCCTCTCAGTTCTTTTTTGATCTTGTGATACATCTTACTTTATGCAGTTTATGGAGACCATATAAAAACATGATTCATTAGAAATGTATTGCGTCGAAATACTTGCATTTTTACATGCGCGTACTAAGCGCCCGAAGAGCACCCTACAAGCGCTCGAATGTTTTTAACAAGCGTGTGCGCAAACGGTAACTTTTGGTGAGCCAATCAGCGTTGTTTTTTAGTGTTTCCCTACCAGGGGTTAGTGACGATAGAGGTATCGATACGGCGCGCTGCCCATGGTAGCGAGGCTGAGTTCACCCCTGCTCATCAAGCCTTCAGCTTGCCTGAAACCGTCTAAGGAGTAAGTCAGCACCGGCAGAAATGGCAGCAAATTGGGTGTACAGGTTACTAGTCATTCGCGTCAACAGGTACCCATTTATTCCTGGGTGATGAGAAGCAATTATATCAGTGTCTTCCTTGTATCATGAACAGGATTCAAAACCCACACCCCAATAAGTTACCAACAAGATTTGAGTCCAGTGCACTAGACCGCTCAGCCAAGGCATGCCACTATTCTATGCAAAATGTCATACACACAGGACAAATAGGCCGTTTATCTATAACCACCCAGCACCTCTATTTGACAATGTTTAGGGAAGAATGCAAAATTAAACGTGCGGTATTTACACCGGTACTGGTGTTTTTTGCGCTAGCACTTGGTGGCTATGATAATCTGCTCATTAACTTACAGGTCAGCGCGCACAGGCTGTTTCAGACCTCGCATCGGTACCGCTGGAAAAACCAGCGGTACCGGTGTAAATACCACGTGTTAAATTTTGCATTCTTCCCGAATTTCCCTAATTTTTAAAGGGACTTTCTTTGATGTACCCACCTGTAAGCTCGCTTGCTCTCCTCCAGCTCAGCCTGCAAGTCGGCCACTTGCCCCTTTAAGTCCTCCTTCCTATCTTTCAACCTCTCTACCTCCTCCGCCGTGTCTTGATTGATGGATTGCTCACTGGCTAGTTGCTCCTCAAGGCTGCGCTGAAGACGTAGCGACTCCTCTCTGGCTTTCTTGATCTCTTCATCTCGCTCAACCAGGCCCTGTGTTGCCAAAAAAAACACAAATTATTGAAACAAATTATTGAACTTGAACCTGTGCGGAAATTCCATTACCAGTCGTGGCCTATCGTGGATGAGCAGTCTAGTTCACCGGACCCAAGCTCTAGTGTTGTCAGCAGCAGAGTGTGGGTTTGAATCCCGGTCATGGCACATGTGCCCTTGACCAAGACACTAAACCATAATTGCTTCTTAAAAAGTTGGGAAGGTATTGCATTCTACTCTACCAGCCAGGCTCCTAGTGAAAGATACCCATGCCTACATCCTTACGGACTGTGAAGGGGGTGACCCTGTTTCAGCCCCAGGAGTAGGTGACAACGTGCACCTGGTGACAGTTGATTTGGGTCCACAGCCCAAATCAGTTAAGTTTAGCCCTCACCTTGAAGTGGCAATCCGGCCTTGTGATGTTAGGCGATTTTTCATTTAAAAAAATTAATAAAAACCGCTTGAATCATATCTACTAATGCACCAGCCCATAACTAGTACACTCACACAGCCTTAGACAAACCATTACTGAGGTTTGAAATAATATTTATAACACTTGGTTCTTATACAGCACACATATCCAAGTTGCAAGATAAAGGTGTTTTACAACATTATTATCCCTGTTCATCCGGCATACTGAGACCATTCCTCAAACTGTCTCAACTCCCTGGGAGCATACAACCCCAAGACTGCTTTTAGCGCGAGGGGGTTAAATCCAACATACTACCATCTCAGCCCTCACAGGTTCCAATTTATACACCCGTGTAAAGAGAAGCAATTTATGGTTAAGTGTCTTGCTCAAGGACACAAGTGTCCTGACCGGGATTCGAAACCCACACTCCAGCGAATAGGCCATTAGGATTTGAGTCCGATGGGCTAAACGTCTCCGCAATGACACCAAATATTTCTTGCTGTTTCTTGGCACGGTTTAAACTGGAACAGAGTTTAGATCATCAGTGGCTAATAATTCAATTAGATTAAACTCACCGAACTATTTACAACAAATATTCAATCAAGTAGAAGGACTGTGAACCTACCTCTTTGAGTTTCCTGATTGTATCTGTCTGATCATCCAGCATCTTAGTCTTGATCTTCAAGGCATCATTGTCTCTCTCAGAATGCTTCTTTAAGGAGGATACTTCAGCAGCCAGAGCCTCGATACGTGCCTCCAGTCTCCCTCTATCCTGAGCCAGGGATGAACCTAGTGAACAAGACCATTATCTTGTTAATTACACTTTAATGGTAGGCGGTCTGGGTTTGATTTTGCACACTTAAAGGGATTGTATTCATTTGGTAATTGGAACCCACTGTTTGTTTCAATCCTATATAGTTGTAGATATATACCATAAAACTAACCTGTGAAAATTTAATTTCAAAAGGTGGTAGCGTTTTTGAGACATTGCCGAAAATCTGGAGCGGTTATGTCCATGCAGGAAGAATAATCTCCAATTGAATTACACAATCTGAGAAACGTTACTGTCAGTAACGCTTCTCAGATTCAAATTATTGGAGATAAAAAGTGATATCTTTTTCAATAACTGCAGTACTTCAAAGTGAAAAGTTTCTCAAAATGCATTATACTATCCAAAGCTGCTGTACTTCTTACCCAGTAAGTTTTTATTACCATTAATTTTCAAAGTCATCACCAAACGTATACAGACCCTTTAAAGACAAAGTACAGAACAGATAATGTTCATTTCTTAAAACATGATTTTCAATCTTATTGCAAAGTTCATACCAGTACCAATCCTCAAGAGACATTTTTCTGTCCGAAATACTATAAAAGTTGAGAGAATCATTTTTGCTTATTTTGATTGCCAGCACAGAAATCAAACTACATGATACGCTTTCAGTGAAAAAAATACAGAAAAAAAAGTATTGAGTGCTTTGAAGGCAGACAGTAGCACCGTGTGACGGCAGTGAAAGTGTTCTACTGAACCAACTTGTTCTTCAACATTGGAACAACAGTCTTCCAAATCAAAACGATCAGGATGATGACTGCAAGATATTTTTCGGCTTACCTTGTTGAGCCAGCTCCTGACTCCATAACTTTCTCTCAGCCTTCAGGCCCTCTATCACCGACTCCTGGGCAACGACCTGAGCAGCTAATCGGCTCTTCTCTTGCCGGAGGGCTTCAAAGTGCAGCAGTTTCCTCCTGGCCTCCTCTAACTGGGATTCTGTACCCTGGATGCGGTCCTGCAGGAAATGGAACAGCCAAAATATAACATATTGTCATTTGCCCGGAAGGACATAACGAGATGTTACTAAAGAAAGGGCACAAGCAAATTATGTGAGAAATTGTGTTTCAAGAAAACTGAACGTGAAAGTTTGATTGATTTTCTGCTATTTGTAAGTCATAATAGAAAGGTTAAATTCTGTATGGGAATTGGAAAACATGTCTTTGGGGTAATTCTGTCGTGGCCGAGCGGTTAACAGCATCAAATTCAAGTTCTGGTGATTAGTCATCAGGTTGTGGGTTCAAATCCCGGTCATGGCACTTGTGTCCTTGAGCAAGACACTTAAGTATAATTGCTTCTCTTCACCCAGGGGCATAAATGGGTTTCTGCGAGGGTAGAGGTTGATATTGTGTTTGAAAAAGCCTTCGGAGCGCCACAACAGCCTGGGGCTGTATACTCCCCAGGGAGCTGAGAAAGGTTAAAGGAATGTTATTGGCCCAATGACCAGGGCACTAATGCAAAGCGCATTGAGACGTTTATTGTAAAATGCGCTATATAAGAACTTGTTATTATTATTATTATTATTATTAAAAAAGTTACAGTAATGCCATTTTTTTTTTGTCAGGAGCCATTTTATTGCTTTACAGCCTTCCGTTGCAGGAAAAAGGCACTTGTTTTTGTTCCTGGAAGAGGGGCTTAGAGGCTTATGCCCTTCAATCGGACACATGACGATATATAATAGCGATTATGCTCAAAACGACCCAGATGCAATGACTGGGATTCAAACCCACACTCCAATAACAATGCCACTAGAACTTGAGTTTGATGCACCAAACAGTTTGACAATGAAACGCTTCGTTGTACTGAGCTTACCTTTGCCATTGCTGCAGACTCATGCTTAGATTTAGACAGTTCAGAGATCCTACCTTTCTGCTCCTTCACCAACTGAGGATACCACAAAATAAGTACAACATTTCTGTGAAATCGTTATACTTCCCTTTTTATTTAAATAATAATACTAATAATAATATAGCATTTATTAGGCGCTTTTAAACTTTGTACCAAAAGCGCCTTACACTATTAATAACCCTGTACATTGAGACAGAAAACCAGAAAAACATTCCAAACATTATCTCAACTCCTTTGGAGTATGCAGCACCGGGAACAAAATTGGCGGACATGTTGCTAATCATCCGCATTAACAATATCTACCCTTACATGTACCCATTTACTCCTAGGTGATGAGAAGCAACTGTAGTTAAATGTCTTGCCCAAAATTGCAAGTGCCATGACCGGGATTCGAACCCATACTCGGATGACTCGGCCATCAGAACTTGAGTTGGATGCTCTAGACCGGTCAGCCACGACACAATTGTCAATAATCTATATTTTTTTCAGTGCTTTGACAGCAACCATTTTCAAACTCTACAAATCACCTTTACTCAATTTTTATTGACTTTTGGATGGGAGATGTTTTTCTTTTGCAACTTTACTTTGATTTTATCCTGCGAGTCAATAAATTTGTTGCAATAAAATGAAACAAACAATTATCAATAAAAGGTATTTTAATTCCATTCAGAAAAACAATATTGTTCTCTACTTTGAAATACCCAAGTTAAAGGGTATATTGGTAAGAGTAAAAAAATATGAATGTTCACAGATTTGCACACAACGTACATGGTATAAAGTTGGACATGGTGGGAAACTCCCTTTGAAACATTTTTGCTTGAAATGCATCAGTTTTTGAGCAAGGATTAAAACATTTGGTTTTGTTCTCACGAGTCCAAAACTTAATGTTTGAAAACAGTGGAAACATTAATGGTTTGTTTCCACTTTTTTCTTGTGACTCCAATGACCGATTGAACTTAAACTTTCACAGGTTTTTATTTCATGTATATGTTGGGTCACATCAAGTGTGGATACTGGTCTTTGACAATTACCAATGTGACACATGTGCACATTAACAAACTAAAATGATGTAAGTGACAGAATGCTTTGTCAAGATGTGAAGTCTTTGGGTGACTTACAGCAGTGAGTTCAGTAACTACACCAGACGTCCTCTTCTCTTTGTCTGTGGTAGACGACAATGCTTGCTTGGCCATGGAAGCCTCATGACTAACTCTCTCAAAGGCTTCTTGAATCTACAAATGATCACATAGAAGTATCGGTTAGGAATGTTGAAGATGTGGACTGTCATACTTCGTTAGTTTAGGTTTAACCAACAATTTTTGTTTACCCATTGGCACTTGCGCACATCTTCAACTTAAGTAAATTTAGTAACTGAACAGGGCAGGGAAGAGTCACCGGATTAATGAAGTGTTTAGCCATCATAATACAACTTACATTGTGGTTATTTTTTGTTACAAGTTTGGTTTATTTTGTGGAGGATATTATATGGTGTGTCGTGGCCAAGCAATCAAGCGCAATGGACTCAAGCTCTGGTGATTCTGATCAGCAGATTGTGGGTGTGAGTCCCGGTCTTGACACTTGTGTCCTTAAGCAAGACACCTTAATCATAATTGCTCTGTTCTTCAGATGGGACGTAAAACCATAGGTTCTTATCTAACTGAGGAAAATTTGCATACTCCCACGCAGTCGGCGTACAAGAGATATCACAGTGTAGAGACTGCATTAATGTGAGTCCAGAATGACATTCTTGTCTCTCTTGACCAACGGCAGGAAGCACTCTTAGTATTACTTGACTATAGTGCAGCATTCGATACCATTGACCATGCCATCTTGCTCAATGGACTCACAAAGCGGTATGGATTTGAAAGCCTGGTTTACAAGTGGTTTCCTTCATATCTCTCGGAGCGTTCTCATGTTGTGAAAATTGGAGAACAACATTCCTATTAAGTCGAAGACAACTGTGGAATTCCGCAAGGCTCTATTTTGAAACCTTTCCTCTACACATTATATACTGCATCTATATATGATATCATCAAAGCTCATGGACTTCATTCCATGACATATGCAGATGACATTCAGGTGTATTTAACGTTCTCACCAGATGACAGAGAGATTGCCATACGTCGTGTTAATAGGTGCATCAAGGACATTACTTCTTGGTCGACCAGAAACAAGTTACTTGTCAATGCATACAAGACTGAAGTTGTACATTTTATATCAAAGTTTGCTCCACCTCCTTTGAACGCTCTTGTTATCACTGTTAACGGAGTCGACATTCCTGCAGTTAGTAAGGCACGGAACTTGGGTGTAATCATGGACAGGCATGCACCTCACAATGTCTGATCACATCACTAAAACCTGTCAGTTGGCATTCACAGCCATTTGGAAAATAGGACAGATACAGCAATATCTAAATAGTAGATCTATTAATATACTTGCTTAGATAATGTCCCATGTTGATAATTGTAATTCATTGTTGTATGGCCTTCCGAAAAGGGAATTACACCGGGTAAAGAGAGTTCAAAACACTGCAGCACGGTTAATAGTGGGTGCTCGTTCAAGATATTCCATCACTCCCCTTCTAAACAAACTACACTGGGAGCCCATAGAAAAACGTGTTGTTTTCAAGATTCTTATCATGTGTTTTAAAGCACAGAAGAATCTTGCTCCATCTAATTTGTCTGATCTAATTCGTAAGCACAATCCAGTACGTACACTTCGTTCATAATCTCAGCACCTCCTTGCATTACAACCTGCTAATATGCATACATATGGAGACCGATCATTTGTGGTTTCGGCTCCAGCTCTGTGGAATTCTCTGCCCTTGGCGATCAGGAATACATCTTCCCTTTATGATTTTAAGACAGCCTTAAAGACACACCTTTTCTTACAGTAGTTTTTAGCAATGCTTGTTTTGATGTGTCGCTGTGCATGTAGTGGTGTTATTTTGTCCTCTTATATATGTTGTTGTAGATTGTAAAGCGTACTCTTTCATTGTAAAGCGCATAGAGAATTAAGTGTTAATTATTATGCGCTATATAAATCGAAAGTTATTATTATTATTATTTTGTAATACACGTAAAAGAACCCAGTACACTTATCGTTAAGAGAAGGGGTTTACCCCGGTGTTTTCTGGTATAGTTGGCTGCAGATTGTGCCACAGAATCTTGTAAACCGTTACTATGGTGCTATGCAAATAAATGGGTCTTATATTTCAAACATAGCTCCACAAACCTTGTAGAAAAATAATGAGCACTTTGGGCAACCTCAGGTGTGATAAAGCGCCTATATAAGAACTGCTTATTACCTTGTGAATGTTACACATTGTTTGATTTGCTCTTACTAAATTGAAACTTTGAGGTTGTAAGTATCACAAAACATCAACAAAATTAGAAAACTTGTACTGTGTGTAAATTGATGTTCGTTGCACAGAAAGTTTTACATACAACTTGTTTAACTGCACTATTGTTTCAAAACAAACCCAAATTTTAAAAAGTGATTGAAATAAATTAAAACAAACCTTTGGAAATGACCAACAATGTCTTTGTTACTTCAACAGATAACGATTAAACTCCTTTCAATAATTAATTTTTTTCAAATAGAATCATATCATGTTTAAAAAACAAGGTGAAAGCGTGACAAAATAAGCAAGGTCACAGCAACTGTATACATTATTCAGAGTAAAATGCATTGGTGTGACCCACCACTATAGCAGTGTTTTGTAATCTCGCACAGTTTTGGGCAGTTCAGTGAGTAAATGGACGGGAGATTTCGGCTGGTACAAATACTAAAAGGTTAAGATAGTATGCCCAATGCCCAGAGTGGCTACAATCTGGAAACAAACATGGCCTAAATCCATGGTTCTGCTTACTACATAATTCTGCGCTTACAGCCAGCAAGCTAGTAATGGGCAGTAAGCGCAGAATTATGTGGTAAGCAGAGCCATGAAATTGGGAAAAAAAATGACTAGTTTCTTTTAACTAGTGTGTTATTGACTGAAGCTCTGTCAGTTCTGATGCCTTACCTCTCTAAATCTCTCCGCTTCCATCTGAAGTGCCAGACGAAACTCATCTTCAAGCTCAGAATACTGACGGGTCAGAGTGTCCATCCTGATGACAGGGACAAAATATCAAAGTAGATGGAAACTAAATGGACAGGCTCAATCTTATAAATTACAGAGTTTCTGATTTCGGATAAATAAGGGAGAGAAAAGTCATCAATACTGATCAATGGCAATATAGTTTTTAAAGAAATATTAGGCAGTTGTGCCAATTCCTAATTTAGTTATTTCAAATAAAAAGAGCAATTTAATTAAGTACAAAATTGATAATTTGTTTCTATCACATAAAAGCATTATTATGCAGTCACGTTCTTTATACAGCTTGTACTCTTGCTCATGTTTGCTCTGTTCTCTAGATATCTCTTTCTTTCCATATCTTATTGCTTACCGTTCTTTATACAGCTTATACTCTTGCTCATGTTTGCTCTGTTCTCTAGATATCTCTTTCTTTCCATATCTTATTGCTTACCGTTCTTTATACAGCTTGTACTCTTGCTCATGTTTGCTCTGTCCTCTTGATATCTCTTATTCTTGTCATATCTTATTGCTTACCGTTCTTTATACAGCTTGTACTCTTGCTCATGTTTGCTCTGTTCTCTAGATATCTCTTTCTTTCCATATCTTATTGCTTACCGTTCTTTATACAGCTTGTACTCTTGCTCATGTTTGCTCTGTCCTCTTGATATCTCTTATTATTTTCATATCTTATTGCTTACCGTTCTTTATACAGCTTGTACTCTTGCTCATGTTTGCTCTATTCTCTAGATATCTCTTTCTTTCCATATCTTATTGCTTACCGTTCTTTATACAGCTTGTACTCTTGCTCATGTTTGCTCTGTCCTCTTGATATCTCTTATTCTTGTCATATCTTATTGCTTACCGTTCTTTATACAGCTTGTACTCTTGCTCATGTTTGCTCTGTTCTCTAGATATCTCTTTCTTTCCATATCTTATTGCTTACCGTTCTTTATACAGCTTGTACTCTTGCTCATGTTTGCTCTGTCCTCTTGATATCTCTTATTCTTGTCATATCTTATTGCTTACCGTTCTTTATACAGCTTGTACTCTTGCTCATGTTTGCTCTGTTCTCTAGATATCTCTTTCTTTCCATATCTTATTGCTTACCGTTCTTTATACAGCTTGTACTCTTGCTCATGTTTGCTCTGTCCTCTTGATATCTCTTACTATTTTCATATCTTATTGCTTACCGTTCTTTATACAGCTTATACTCTTGCTCATGTTTGCTCTGTTCTCTAGATATCTCTTTGTTTCCATATCTTATTGCTTACCGTTCTTTATACAGCTTGTACTCTTGCTCATGTTTGCTCTGTCCTCTTGATATCTCTTATTATTTTCATATCTTATTGCTTACCGTTCTTTATACAGCTTGTACTCTTGCTCATGTTTGCTCTGTTCTCTAGATATCTCTTTCTTTCCATATCTTATTGCATACCGTTCTTTATACAGCTTGTACTCTTGCTCATGTTTGCTCTGTTCTCTAGATATCTCTTTCTTTCCATATCTTATTGCTTACCGTTCTTTATACAGCTTGTACTCTTGCTCATGTTTGCTCTGTTCTCTTGATATCTCTTTATTGATGACACCCTGAAGCTCTCGGCTGTCCAGTCTGTACAGAGAGTCCAGCTGCTGCCTGTTATGGACAAATCATAAATAATTTCACCAGCAATGATTATAACAAATCATCACGTCAGTAGAACAATGTTAGCCAAGCAATTGACATATACGCCACAGGAACCACTGCTGGAGCTTTCTCACTGCTTGTCTTTCTAACGCAGCTACTTTCAGTTCTGGGATTGCACAACCTTATCATTCTCTGATATTACCCAACCAGTGCATCTCTGGTTGACCCCACAATAACGACATCCACGACAGCTGATGTCAATCCATATTGTCATACAGTAACATTTGAATTTGCTGTATTTGTTTATAGGATCTTGTTCTTAAATCATTGCACGGATGAAGATCCAAAGCCACGATATACAACTTTGATAATTTGTGTTTTCCCACTAGGCTTCATCTCAAGGCCCTTACACCATACTGATAATCATGGTATTTAGTTAGAGACCCAACCGTGCTCCCAATGCTTATTTGCATGTAGCTCTTGAAACTGACAGCTCTACCCATCACCGACACCCAACTATAACCCACTGATGACCAAGGTATTAATAAAAGTCAAAGTGTCAACATATATATTGGCCATCATCTCACATTCCTACCAAATCTCAAAACCTGAAACTACAGCCCACTGATGTCTAAAGCTGATTGTCACAGACCAAACCGTATTCCTACTCTCGAATTGCCAGTAACTCTATTATTTGATTGCCCATGACGTCTACAACCCTAACTACACCCCACTGATAGCCAAGGTGTTCAGTCAGAGACCCACCTGTGTTCCTACTCTCTATTTGCCAGTAGCTCTAGTATTTGATTGCCCATGACGTCTACAACCCTAACTACACTCCACTGATAGCCAAGGTGTTCAGTCAGAGACCCACCTGTGTTCCTACTCTCTATTTGCCAGTAGCTCTAGTATTTGATTGCCAATGACATCTACAACCCTAACTACACCCAACTGATAACCAAGGTGTTCAGTCACAGACCCACCTGTGTTCCTGCTCTCTATTTGCCAGTAGCTCTAGTATTTGATTGCCCATGACATCTACAACCCTCAGTACTGACAACCCTAACTACACCCCACTGATAGCCAAGGTGTTCAGTCACAGACCCACCTGTGTTCCTACTCTCTATTTGCCAGTAGCTCTAGTATTTGATTGCCAATGACATCTACAACCCTAACAACACCCAACTGATAACCAAGGTGTTCAGTCACAGACCCACCTGTGTTCCTACTCTCTATTTGACAGTAGCTCTTGTATTTGATTGCCCATGACGTCTACAACCCTAACTACACCCCACTGATAGCCAAGGTGTTCAGTCAGAGACCCATCTGTGTTCCTACTCTCTATTTGACAGTAGCTCTTGTATTTGATTGCCCATGACGTCTACAACCCTAACTACACCCCACTGATAGCCAAGGTGTTCAGTCAGAGACCCACCTGTGTTCCTGCTCTCTATTTGACAGTAGCTCTTGTATTTGATTGCCCATGACGTCTACAACCCTAACTACACCCCACTGATAGCCAAGGTGTTCAGTCACAGACCCACCTGTGTTCCTGCTCTCTATTTGCCAGTAGCTCTAGTATTTGATTGCCCATGACGTCTACAACCCTAACTACACTCCACTGATAGCCAAGGTGTTCAGTCAGAGACCCACCTGTGTTCCTACTCTCTATTTGCCAGTAGCTCTAGTATTTGATTGCCAATGACATCTACAACCCTAACTACACCCAACTGATAACCAAGGTGTTCAGTCACAGACCCACCTGTGTTCCTGCTCTCTATTTGCCAGTAGCTCTAGTATTTGATTGCCCATGACATCTACAACCCTCAGTACTGACAACCCTAACTACACCCACTGATAGCCAAGGTGTTCAGTCACAGACCCACCTGTGTTCCTACTCTCTATTTGCCAGTAGCTCTAGTATTTGATTGCCAATGACATCTACAACCCTAACTACACCCAACTGATAACCAAGGTGTTCAGTCACAGACCCACCTGTGTTCCTACTCTCTATTTGACAGTAGCTCTTGTATTTGATTGCCCATGACGTCTACAACCCTAACTACACCCCACTGATAGCCAAGGTGTTCAGTCAGAGACCCATCTGTGTTCCTACTCTCTATTTGACAGTAGCTCTTGTATTTGATTGCCCATGACGTCTACAACCCTAACTACACTCCACTGATAGCCAAGGTGTTCAGTCAGAGACCCACCTGTGTTCCTACTCTCTATTTGACAGTAGCTCTTGTATTTGATTGCCCATGACGTCTACAACCCTAACTACACCCCACTGATAGCCAAGGTGTTCAGTCACAGACCCACCTGTGTTCCTACTCTCTATTTGACAGTAGCTCTTGTATTTGATTGCCCATGACGTCTACAACCCTAACTACACCCCACTTATAGCCAAGGTGTTCAGTCAGAGACCCACCTGTGTTCCTGCTCTCGATTTGCTAGTAGCTCTTGTAGTTGTCTTATTTTCTCCTCCTGCTGTTTGCATTGTGTCTTCACAAGATCAACTTCTCGTCCAATGGCAGCTGCTCTCATCTGGTACTCTTGAGTTTTCTTAGTCTGGATAAAACAAATCATTTGAAATGCATTTGACGTTTTGTTGCAAAAAATTGATGTCAAAACATAAAACTTTAATAAAAGAGCTTAGCAACTGTGTCATTATTTACTACATATAAAAATAAAGTTGACTCTCGGTGTGTGGATGGGTCTTTGCAAGTCTTTGCCATCAGCTGCGATGACATAGCACCCACTATAAGTCATGTGATAACATGTAAACATAGGTCGTGCAATCAGTTGATAGCCTTTACTAACTATGTGTGCTTTAAACAGCAACAAGTCATTTCTTCCCAGATGTAGGCAATAACCCTAATGCGCAAGATCATCATAGAGTTAAATATCATTGTGCAAGTGCAAAAATGTCTTGGGCGGATTGCACCAAGCGGTCTTAAACTGGTCTAGGTGCTATAGCCGGCTAACTTGAGACGCGCTTAGACAGTCTTTAATTATAGACCGATTGCAATAGCGCGGTCTATAATTAAAGCTGGTCTTAAATCTTAAGCCCGCTATGAGCTGGCTATAACCGGTCTTAGTTTTGGTTTTTAAAGATTGCGCTGTTAGTTGTAGACGATTTGATGTGACGAGCTCTACGACGAGATGATGATACCATGGAGGTAGAAATAGATCGTAAATATAGATTCCCAAGAGTAAAAATATTACAACTCACAGATTTGATATCCGATGATTTAAACCAAAGCAATAAGAACAATGCCGTGCATCGAGGCCATTGATGATTAATTGTTTTTACGGCTCGTTTGGCAAGTTTGAATAATGGCGGCCGGTCGCTACGGACGGAGCAAAGCTAAGTAAGGGACGTTTGTTCGTGTTTCATTACTCTTCGCCGACTTAACTAAGACCGGCTTATTGCAACGGGCTTAAAGACCGACTAAGCTAAGACCATCTAAGGCAGATAGCCGGCTATAACTGACTGGTCTTAGACCGCTGACTAAGACCGTTTTATTGCAATCCGCCCCTTATCTCCTAAAATAGCATTTACATGACGCGCGAGATACGTTTTTGCACTGACGCAACGATATATTGACTGGAACTAACTCTTGATTCTACATGCACAATTTTTGTGTGTGACTGAAGAACGTTTTTTATATTTCATAGACGTCGTGTTGAAGGATTAATTGATCAGGTTGGCTCAATGGTTTACTTTCCTGCCTTCAACCTCTGTGGACCCCGGTTTTGAATCCCACCTCAGACCGGAGCCTTGCATGTGGTTTGGGTTTTCAGTCCCTATCTGATTGCATGGGTTTCCCCATTGGTGTTTTCCTAGCACATCTACAACTGAACCTCGTTTCTCATGCATCCTATTATTGGCGCTAATTGTGCTGTTGGATAATAGTGGCTTCTTATAAAGCGCACAAATCCATCACTCAGTGACGCTCATAGCGCTCGAACATTATTATAATTTATCCTGCAAGGTATGTGGAGCTACGTTTTGAAGTATGAAACCTTTTTCCTTTATAGCACCATGTAATGGTTTACAAGGTGCTGTGGCACAATATGCAGCCAATCAAACCAGGAACACCGGGGCGAACCCCTTCTCTTTACGATAAGTGCACTGGGTTCTTTTTTGTGCATTTCACAACACACGGGACCTATGGCTTTAAATCCCATCCGAAGGACGAAGCAATAATGGTTAAGTGTCTTGCTTAAGAACATAAGTGCCATGACCAGGACTCGAACCCACACTCTGCTGATCAGAAACACTAGAGCTTGAGTCCGGTGCTGTTATCCGCTCGGCCACGACACGCCAATATGTAACACAATTTTAACAAATTAATCGTAAACTCACTTCATGAGCATGTTGATTTAATCTCTCAGTCTCCATCTTTGTTGATGTCGTCTCCATAGCTCTAAGAGCTCGTCTCTGCTCTTCCTCAGCCTTCTGAGAGGCTGCCAACTTAGCATTGACTTCATCCAACTTGCTCTGTAAAAGGAGAATTACCAATCACTTCACTTAAAAATTTCATAATTCAAACAGATCTCTGCATTGAGGCGCCTGTCGGTGCAAAAACGTTGTATCTCCTAAAATAGCACTTAGGTTTTGCGCGAGTTTGAAATTGTCAAAACAACGTTGGATCTTGCTTAAAATAGACTGGATGTACACACACAAAACAAGTACACACCGAGATACAATATTTTTGTATGGAACATTTTCTTGTGAGATACAATGTTTTTGCAAAAATCAAGATCAACGTTTTTGTACTGACGAAACGATAAAGTGCAATATAAGAACTGCATATTTATATTATTATTATTATTATTTAAAATGTTAACTTTTGTCAAACGAACCGCATTTAAATGGTGAAACAAAAGAGTTTTGATTAAATTACACACAAAGTTATGCCGTTTTGGTGCCGGATTGGAAAAAAGCCCGAGTGTGTGACAAGTTGGTGTTATATGACCTACTGATTTACCAATTGAAAAGTCAAATAGTAAAAGTACTGCAACATTCAGATTTTGATTTACAAACTTTGATTTTTTCAAAATCAAGTAAACAAACTTTGAAACACCAAGTGGCTGTCAGTTCTGTATAACATTGTACTCACCTTGTTTTCTTCCAACTTGTCTTCAAGTCTGATCCTGGACTCTTTCTCATTCATTAATGCCTGCTTTAGTCTGGTGCTAGCTTGGATGGCAACATTCTGTAGATCCCGTTCCTCATTGGCTGCAAATGGTCCACAATAAATATTTCAAATGGTAGCAAATATCACACAAAAAAACAGGTCAATTTCATTATGACACCACTCAGTATTCAGGTTTAGGGGTTTCTTGCCTGCCTTTCATCTCTGTGGACCCTGGTTCGAATCCTGCCTCAGATTGGAGCCTTGCGTAAGGATTGGGTTTTCAGTCCCTACCTGATTACGTTGGTTTCCCCATCAGTTGGGTTTTCCCCCCAAATATAAAACTGAGATTTCTTCAACATTTTCTCTACACAGGTATCTTCAGGCCTACAGGTCACAGTGCAAGGCATTTTTGAGAGCTCCTTGGTTTCATTACCAGAAAGATATAACAATAATTAATAGAAGTAGATATATGACTTTAGTAGAAGCTTCTTGATGAAGACTAGAGCAGGCTAGTCAAAACTTTGAGAAGACTATTGGTTCTTACAAGAACCGTGTCCAATATCGGTTCTTAAATAGAACCATTCCGATAAATCACATGACAAGATAACCTACATGGAGAACTGCAAACCCAAATCCCCTCCCAAATTGATCCGCCTTCAAAGCCTCAAGTCTTTGATCACTACATAAATTATGCACATTGGCAAATATGCTGCGACAGGTTTATTATCTAATAATCGCCCATCCCTGTTCTATCCTTGTAATCCACACTTCCTTTCTCTTCTTACCATGTCCTTGAAAGTAATTTTAAAGTCTTCACAAAATCTGAAAGTTTTGAAATTTTGTTTACAGACCATGCAACGCAGGTGTTCAAAACATTTTGGGAACCATAAGTTCCTATGTACATTGCTTTAACATTTGTACAAGAAAAGGACAAATTACACAACAACCCCAGAAAAAGGGAGATTACAAGCATAAATTCCAGAAGGTGGAAAAGAAGCGTAGCACGGTAGGTGTATACCTTTGCAGGCTACACAATGGAATGTCCAGCTGGATGTAAACGTCAGCAGTTAATTGAATGCAACAAATTGAGAGCACTCCTAAGTTGTTCCGGGTGACAAAAACCTTCCACCATAAGCCAGTTTAGAAAAAAATTGTAAATATAAATGTCATCCGACCTGATGTGGTTAAAAATGCCTCGTACTGTAACCCATGGGGCCTAAAGATAGCTGTGTAGTGAAGAAGTTGAAGAAAGCTCAGTTTTTAGATGTGGGAGAAAAACCCCAAATAATGAAACCCATGCAATCAGGTAGGGACTGAAAACCCAATCCAAACACAAGGCTCCCCTCCAAGGCAGGATTCTAACCTGGGTCCACAGAGGTGGAAGGCAGGGAAAGAAACCACTAAGCCAACCTGGATATCCCAATATGAATCTAGTCAAATTCAAATTCATTGGTGTTTTTTTTGTGTTTCTTTTGTTTGTCTTTCTTCTATGGTCACCTTGCCAGTTAGATTAGATTTTTTTTACATAGGTAGGGTTAGAGGCGTCTGTCTCCTGAAAAGATCAAAACATTACCGATGCCAGCAAGGATAGGCCTATGAGTAATTGTAATAAGTAACTGTTGGCAGGTCAGACGTATCCCCATACTGTTGTTTGGTCACTAACCTGGTGACCAGTCTTTTATCTTTATCTTTTCTTCCAATCTGTGCATTTTAACATGTGTTATGCGCTCTTGATCATTTATATGTAAGGGGCGCAATGTAAATTTTAAATATTATTATTATTATTTTGTCATATGCATCTAGTGTATTACCATTTGCCTGTAGGTCCTTGATATGATCAGCCAATCTGATTGCTGCTTGCTCCGCCTTCCAACGCCTCTCTCTCTCTACATCTAACTCCTGCATCATGGCCTGTACAAGAAGACAACAATAAGAAACTCACCATCTTGGTTTGTATCATAAACATCTAGGGAGCTCAGAATGAGGTTAGTGTACAGAGTAAACTAGTGCCTAAGCCTTTTATATCACCAGTAACTCTTTCATGCGCCGACCGGTCCCTAGCGAACGCTTTAAATCCCTTCAGAAAAATAGTTGTAAAACAAAAAATAAAGATTGCAAGACCACACAGTTTTCAGAATGGGAAAGAGGACTTTTGAGGGTGCTATTGTGACCTGTTTTGGGGGGTTCGACATTTGCAAAGTATGAAAAACAATTAATGTGTCCATATGATCAATTTATCACTAAAATAAATGGTGCATGAAAGGGTTAACTAAAAAGAGCACTGTGACACTGCAAAAAAAAAGGTAAAAGAAACACGCTTAAAGACGTAAATCATGGTGAGGCCATCTTGATTTTTCTCCAATCCAAATCATAGTAACCAAACAGAGGCTGAAAGAAAAACTAGTCTGGTTCCATTTTTGTGTTCGATGGGCATTAGCATCCATTACTTTTATTGGATACAGGGAACATGACCGAGGTGGTGGCAGCATTGGTCAGTGGTCTAGTGGGTATTTCAAGTCCTGAACAGCCTATAAAGACGATGACAAACACGTAGAGAAAGACAGAGACAGGTAACACAAAACAAGGAACACTTTAAAGGGATTGTATACGTTTGGTAATTGGAACCCACTGTTTGTTTCAATCCTGTATAGTTGTAGATATACACCATAAAACTAACCTGTGAAAAATTTATTTCAAAAGGTGGTAGCGTTTTTTTTAGATATTGCCGACAAATCTGGAGTGGTTATGTCCCTGCAGAGAGAATAATCTGCAATTGGAATACACACTCTGAGAAACGTTACTGTCATTCTCAGATTCAAATAGTGCCATCTTTTTCCATAACTGAAGTGCTTCAAAGTGAAAAGTTTCTCAAAATGCATTATACTATCCAAAGCTGCAGTACTTCTTACCAAGTAAGTTTTCTTGCCATTAATTATCAGAGTCATTACCAAACATGTACAGACCCTTTAATATAAACCACAACCAAAGCATATTTGACCCCTCCATTTAATTCTAAATCTTGGTGTTTATCTGTCAGGTTATGGTTACTTTTTTTCAAAATATTTTTAAACTTTAAACCTCCAACAATCTGGTAGATTGTGGAGCCCACTGTTTCACCATCCAAATTCATTCGCACGTTTTCACTGATCATACATGGTTGTGTACACTTTGATACAATGGTAAAGCTATAGAATGTACAAAACTGTGACAAAGTGTGAGGAATGGATTGTTGAATGGTTTCCAATAAGGAAATAAAAGAGTAGGCCACGAGGTCTTAAACGGCCGTTTAAGGACCTAAATTAAGGCGAGGTCCTTTATCGCAAGGACACGACCCTGTAAGGTTTTAAATAAGCGTTTAAGACTGAGTCACCTCCTCTTTTATTCCCATTCATGTTTAAAGACTCCTCACCGTGTTTATATCACACGTTTAAACATTCCCTCAAATGCAGATACTGTGGCCGTCAAACAGCTGCCATGATTGGCCTATACTCTCATGAGAAGGCATGCCAACTCGAACATCTCAACCCACCCCCCCACCCCCCTGATAGTCATACCCGTCTGCGAGGGACAGCCTATATATATAAACATGGCCACATGATCTCCTCTCGGGTGCTTGCAATGAACCAGAAACACTGGGGTTAACCCCTACTCTTCCATGATAAGTGTTCTGAGTTCTTTGACGTGCACTACCAATCCTAGTACACGGGACCTACGACTTAATGTCCCATCCGAAGGACAAAGCAATTATGGTAAAGTACCTTGCTAAAGGACTAAAGTGCCACAACCGGGACTGGAACCCGCTCGGCCATGACATACAACAAAGTGCTCTGTATAGAGTTATTGTCAAAAACAAGTTATCTATGATGTAGTTTTTGGTTTTTAACAGTTCAATTTTTAAACCTCCAAACAGGGAGACCAATTCAATCGTACAGCTGTATCACTTACAAGTTTATCGGCATCTTGCTCCGCTGTAGTGGGGAGTACTTTCCTAGCAAACCGTGGGTGACTTTTAACCTCTGGTGCACTGGGAGGAGAAACAGTGGTTGTACTGCTGGCAGACCTAGCTTGCCGATGAGAGCTTGTGCTTGTTGTAGATCTGCAAAGAGAAAGAAACAAAGTCCATGGAAGAATATATACAGACACTACCAACGCTATTCACATGAAAAATAAACATAATGTGTTTTGAAGGGTTTGTGTACTTTTTGTACGACACAAAACACAATGTCCACAGATTTACATTAAACTTACACGGTTTGAAGATAAAGATGGTAAAAAGCTTCCCTTAAAATATTACTTGCTGAGGTGCTGTAGTTTTTGCGAAATGAGTAAAACAATGTCACAAAAATAATTTTCGTCTCAGGAGACGAAAATTATTTTAGCATGTACAACGTATTTACCAGTACTGGTATTTACGCGACTCACCTGAAAACATCGCTCTGTAATTTTCACTTTTTTTCTCAAAAACTTGACGACTAATGAAGCCTTCTACAGGAAAATTATATTACATACATCTTCATTCACAGTGAGTAGGGATTCAGGTCATGGCCAAAAAATTGATATACAAAAGGTACCCAAACCCTTTAAGTAAAAATATTATTCCTGAGAACTTTTGAGTGGGTTTAAATGTTTCTAATTCCAGCATTGTGTGGATATCTTGTGTTCTAGGATCCAGACTTCATATGTAACAACTGCACTCATATTCAGAGGCGAGAGTCAATGCTGACAAAAAGGTCTGGGACTATGATCCAAGTTTTAGGCGGTACATTGTATGTTGAAACGATGCCATTTCAACCTTTTGTTAAAGGAAAATTACACCAATGGTGTCTGTTATATTTTTCGAGAAAATGTGGGTCTGTGGGCATGGTGGGGTAGGATTTAGAATGAAATATTTTTCCATCGACCCGTTTACATCTGTGCATCCATGACTGCCGAGAAAAAACAATAGTAAATTGTGACAATTTCAAGCTGTCAAACAGACTTTCTTGAATTAAAACTCATGCATTCAAATGATTGTCGGCCGATTAATTATACAAAATTGCATCTTTCTCTTCAATAAAATGACACCTGGCGAAATGATTTCACTGGATACTTGGGAATAACATGTACTTTTAGTCAAGTAAGTAATAATTGCTGGTAATTTGGAAGTAAAACTTTTTCTAGTCTGAAAATGATGTAACCCTGAAGTTATAATTTTAAGGAGCTTCTGTCGACAGTACAGAGCTGCCAACATTTGCAACTTGCAATTGAATATTTTGTACAACAATCAGTGAGATAGTAAGAATTACATTCAACATAACAGGGGAAAAGTTTCCATAATCATATTTGTTCATCAGAACATGGAAAGATTTGTTTATTTTCAGGGAACTTTCTGCAGAATCGGGGAGATTTGGCATCTCTGACTAGATAAAGAGATCACAGAGTATGATTTTGTTTACATCTTAGAAAAAAACAGCTACTTTTTCACCAGGCAGACTTAAGAACAGTCTGAATTCAGATAAAAGTCAGGAAATTCTCATCCTTGCATATTTCAGTGTACATACCTAGCTTCCTGATCAGCATCCAACCTGCGTTGTCTGACCTCTGAGGTACGTGTCTGCCGGATGTGAGGGGCTGCCTTAGCCCTCCTCCTGATGGCTGCTCCCATGGATGACCCTTGACTCTCTCCCTCACTCTCACCGGTCTGATCTATGTCTGCAAATCAGATAAAGATTCTTCAAGATTCAAGGCTTTAATAGATGTTAATTCATATCATTTGGTTTTTTGCCCATACACCGTTTATTAAGCACCGTGTATTCAGTACTTTCCCAAGTTCTGTGACAAAAAAATTGACAGGTATATCATGGACCCAAGACTTTTGTCATGCTAGAGCAGGTATCTTACCACTAAACCACTGCGCTAGCCCAGAAGCTAGAGGCAGTTCGGATCCTATATTTTAGCAGAGAGTACCCCAACGAAAATACATGTTCGTTTTAAAGGACTCAAGGCAGCGTTAGGACTTAACTTTCATATAATTCAGGTGCCAGAGTCCTTGCTGACAAAAAAGTCTGAAACTGGGATCTAAACCTTAGGAAAACGTTGAGACCTATTTAGACTCACTCCGCGGCAGTGTAGTTATTAACGAGAAGTCCCCTCGATCCACTAAGCGAAAGTAGTAGTCCCGCCCGATTTCCTACCTCCCGCCCAGGTAGTAGCTATAAGAAGGACAGTTCTTTTCAGAACTGAGAAGTCTCCCGAATTCCGAATATTCTACTCTGCGGCAGTAGAATAATAAGCAAGACAAGTTCTCATAGAACAAAATCTACCTAGCAAGTAGATTTAAGAACTGAGAAGTCTCCCGAATTCCGAATATTCTACTCTGCGGCAGTAGAATAATGAGCAAGACAAGTTCTCATAGAACAGAATCTACCTAGCAAGTAGATTTAAGAACTGAGAAGTCTCCCGAATTCCAAATATTCTACTCTGCGACAGTAGAATAATGAGCAAGACAAGTTCTCATAGAACAGAATCTACCTAGCAAGTAGATTTAAGAACTGAGAAGTCTCCCGAATTCCGAATATTCTACTCTGCGACAGTAGAATAATGAGCAAGACAAGTTCTCAAAGAACAAAATCTACCTAGCAAGTAGATATACACATGGTGTTACCGCAAACCAAACATATATTGATACCTCACCATGCAATGCCTCAAATCCTATAAACCTTAGGAGGTATGTTGAAATTATGGCAATTCCAACTTTTGATACCCCTGTGGTTTAGATTTCACAGAGCTTTTAGGAACAATGTCCTCAGCACTAGACAAGTAAATCAAAGGGCATGGTTTCTTAATAATTATGTGGACAAAATTACAGCTGAGTTTCTTCCCAAGGTGGACTTAAAAAGTCTGAATTCAGATAAAAGTCTGAAATTTCTCATCCCTGATAATCTTAAGATTATATATTTTTTGTGGGTTATTTGTTGACAATTGCTGTGGTAGGACGGCCTTGAAGAGCTGCTAGTCACCTGTTCCTCCTTGCCACTCACTGGCTTGGTATTATAAAACAAATTTGTAGATATAATTTCAGTTTTATTTTGTGTAATGTACCTTTTATTGTCTTGCAGTTGTTTTAATAATACGCAGTTCTTATATAGAGCTTCATAACACAAGTGCGTCTCAAACCGCAATTTTTTTTTTCTACAAGGTACACAGAGCTATGTTTGAAATATAAGACCTATTATTTACATAGCACCATGTAAGTGCTGTGGCGCAGTCTGCAGCCAACCATACCAGAAAATACCAGGGCGAAACCACTTCTCTTGAGCAATAAGTGTAACTGGGTTCTTTTACGTGCATTGCACAAAAAAACAGGACCTACGGTTTTGAGTCCCATCCGATGGACAAAGCATCAATGGTTATGAGCTTGCTTAAGGACACAAGTGTCAAGACCGGAACTCGAACCCACACTCTGCTGATCAGAAACACCAGAGCTTGAGTCCAGTGCACTAGACCGCTTCACCACAACACGCAAGTGTAAATTCTAATAAATAACACATCATTTGTGTTTGGAAAAGTAAAAATTCATTCCTCTCATATTGTTTTAATAAACAGACAATTCAACTGACACGTGTTAATTTCATAGATTTCAGTGTTCACGCTTTAGTTTAAACAACAACAAAAAACGGTTTGATTCGTCAGGGATTTTTATGGTTCATTTTTTGCTTATTTCACTTGCTGCAATCAAAATAAGCAATGATGGTTTGTGGCTTTTTAAATCTTACCTCTCTTTGCAGTCTTCATCTTTCCAGAACGATGCCTCGCCTTGGTCTCATTAGAGTCTTGGACTTTTCTTGGAGTTGTTGGTTCACTGCAAGTGACTGCATCTACGGATCCTTGCTTCCTGCTCATTATTTCTGCAAGTTGTATCTCTAGCTGTTCCAACCTTGTTTCATGGTCTGTAGCACCAACCTGGGAGGGTTTTGGGATACACAATAAATACATGAGACGCTACATGCCAAAACCAGGCACTTCTTGCCAAAACTCAAAATTTGCTGGTTTTATGTAAACATTTCTTCAATACTGCATGTAGGTATCTTGCAGGATTGCTTGAGCTTAAATGATGCTATTCTTGCATCAGGTAAAGGAAATATATTTCCAGTTTCTTGCCCAACACCAATGAACTCTAAATCAGTTTGTTAAGAGCTTTTTCGAATACATTAGAATAGTGCAGGAAAAAAAAGAATTTCTTTAATTCATGTCAAAACAAAATAACAATAATTTGCCGTCGTAATACAATGTCATTTCCTCCCGAGGTCATGCTCACTTCCTTGACACTAGTTCACGTCAGACGCTTTACAAAGAGACAAACTTACACTTTTTAACATTGCAATATCAAAATCCGTCAAAAACAACAATAAAATATTGTGACTTGTTTTGCAGCAAGTTGTAATCATACCAGTCAAAGTCATAAGTGCAGTTGTTGTTGGGTTTTAAAAGAGAAAGATGTTGATTACAATACGTCGCTGTTTGTGTGTACCGGACAGCGTGAACCAATTGCACCGGTTGCAGTTCGGTTACCTGGGGATGACTACAGCGGCGAATAAACACATCTTTAAAAATTACACAGCAAATATTGAGACTTAAAGCCCTGTTCACACTACAGAGCTAATTCCCAGCAATTAAAACCCCAGGAAACTCCTGGGGAATGTTATCCCCCCCAACCCCTTGTTCATTTCACACTTTATGCGATCTTAATGGCAATAATGAAGACTACAGTATGCTAACCCCAGGGCTATCTCGCTTAACCCTACTCCCAAGCAGGGGAAGCTATTTCCCAAGAATCGGCTATCTCCCGGGTGTTTACCAGGGGTCAATTTCACCAAACTCTTCCTAACTTAGGACTAGTCCTAGGCAATGCTAAGAGACAGGACTAGTCTTAAGTTAAGACCACTTACTGAACCTAACTTCAGATAAGACTGGTCTTATCTCTTTGTGAAATCGGCCCCGAGTTGGTAAATCAAGTGTGAAAAGGTCAACCAAACTTATTGGGAATTTCCCGGGAAATACCGCAGGCCCCAATTTCTTAGAGCTGCTTAAGCACAAAAAAGTAGCTGAGCACAAAAACAATTATACTTACCAGACTTAGGTTACCAGCCAAAACAGTATGTCGCGTGTACCATTTGTGACTGGTATCCTGCTTATTTTTGCTGAGCAGAAATTTGTTAAGCATTATTTTCTATGAAATTGGACCCTGGTGTTAAGGGGGCTTAAATTTTTACAAGAGGCTCCCGAGTACCTTAAATTTCCTAGCATCAGATTGTTTCATCATAGTAATATTAACAGCTGGTCGTCTGTCGGACTCGGTTGTACTTGTTACATCTGATGACATCACAGCTTGACGACGGAATCGATCAAGCATTTGATCAATCCGTGGTGTAACGAGATTCAATCCAGACTCCTGTTTCAGAAATAACAACTTGTTTCTAAGTCTTCAGTCTTTACTTATTGTTTGTTTTCTTAAAACTTCTTTGTTTACTTTGTTTACTTGTTGTTTGAACAGTTCTTGAACATCATTAAAATATGAACAAACAATGTATTAATTGGCGTAGTGGTTTCTTTCCTCGCCTTCCACTTCTAGTCTAGGACTCTGGCTCGAATTGCGCCAGTGGCACTATGTGGATTGGGTTTTTAGTCCCTACCTGATTGCATGGGTTTTCCCTGGAATAATTCTCTGGGGTTTTCCTCCCACATCTAAAACTGAAACTTTCTTCCTTGTCTTCTCTACTTGGGGTTCTTGGCTAGTATAGTGATTAAGTTCACTTTTCCAAGAATCCTTGGCTTCCCAACTAGAGTTATAAATAAAATGAAATGAAACCCTAAAACCCCTTTGTCTTTAACTAGAGACCCATCGATATCCTCGAAAAATATTCCAGTGTATGGTCGCTCAACACCCAAATCTTTGTCCCTGGAGGGACATAAGACCACAATCAATACATCCATCAAAGTGTCAGGGTACCTGCTGCTAGTTATAGGATTTTAACTGGCCTCTCATCACTAAACACGCTCGATGGTCTGGAGGTCATGGGCTTGAAATCCAATGGGAGTAGTATGCCAGTGGATTTTGTTTTTGGGGACTAGGGAAAGCAGTAGGTATAAAGTGCTTAAAGGTATCGTACATGTTTGGTAATGACTCAATACAAATATTAGCATAAAAACTTACTTGGTAACAAGCAACGGAGAGCTGTTGATAGTAGAAAACATTGTAGGTAGCGTAGTTTTTGAGAAAGAGGTAATTTCTCACTAAAATAATGAAAACTTCTTGCAAGAAGTTTTTATTCCTAATCTGAAAGCACACAAATTTGTACAACAAGGGTGTTTTTTCTTCCATCATTTTCTTGCAACTTCGATGATCAATTGAGCCCAAATTTTCACAGGCTTGTTATTTTATGCATATGTTGTGATACCCCAAGTGAGAACACTGGTCTTTGACAATTTCCGAAGTGTTCAGAGTGCCTTTAACACATGTCAAGCGCAAACCAAAACAGTATACATGCCTTATCGAGCAGAATCCAGAATGTGGTATCTCATTACCCACACACTTCGACAACTGTGATAAGATTGGACTATGTCGACGATGGTAAGGTTTGTCTTCAGGGTGAGCACTTTGAATGATTTCGGTTATAGTGAGGGAATCTAATCTACCATCAGAGACGGTTGTAAACTGCTCACCTTCACATTTCCAGAGGACGAGTCTGAACTGAGGAGGTACTCCAAATACTGGTCTAATCCTGCAAAACAATAATGATGATAAATTGGGCTTTATTATACTGTGTGTTTACTCAATGGTATCACAACGCTTTACAGAAACTACACTTATTTTTAACACATAGGTGAGGGGTTTTTGTAAAGAGAAAATATTGAATGGCGTATAATTTATAATTGCGCCTTTTCAGTATTAAGAGGCAGTGCGGCACAATTTGCTGCCACTGCCAGAAACATCGGTGCAAGCCCCTTCATTTTCACGATTAGTGTCCTGGGTTCTTTTACATCCATTAACACAACCCCCGGGACCCAGAGCTTACAATGGCCCATCTGAAGGACAGAGCAATTATGATCAAGCGTCTAACTCAAGGACACAAGTACCACTAGCATGATCCAAACCCACAGTCTGACAACGCCAGAGCTCGAGTCTGATGCACTAGACCGCTCAGCCACAATGCTCCGCATGAAACATGAAATAGACACAATCAGTGACCGGAGTCGCGTGACTCATAGTTGGTATACAATGTAAACAAACCAAGCAAGCAACGCGCAGTGTGCATGGAAAAGCATAGCTACTTCCAAGTGCTTCTATTTTAGGTGGGAAGCAGCCAAGCTTTTCTATGCACACTGCGTGTCGCCTGCTTGGTTTGTTTACATTGTACACCCACAATAAGTCACATGACTCGTTGCTGATTGTGTCTAAGCGTGCGACTTTCTAAGCTCAGTGCATCCTCCAGTACTGGATACCATCTTTGATACCAGGGCTCGAATTAGGGGAAAAAATCCACAAGACCGCAGGGCTTGTTGCTCAGAATTTTTACTGGACCGGAATATTTTTTACAAGACCGAAGTCATGAGAAGAAAAAATCCAAAATGCAACAAAAACACACCAAAAGTTAACTTGTTTTTTCATACTTCTGCGCCTGTGCAAGTTTTTCACTTGCAGATTGCTTAACAGGCAGTTTTGGCTTTGAAACCCCTTCAAGAAATATCCACATATCTTCTCTTTACATGACGTTTGCTGCCATAGAAAAAATGAAATAAGTTTTGACGATCGTTTTGACAGGACAACAACGTTGCCAAAATTTAACATACGAAGCATGAAAGACGTGTGGAAACAGACGTTACTTTGAATCCATGCAACACATGGATGTGTGGTGTTGAAAGAACACAACCTTTACGTCATTAATACGATTTCAACACTGTATAATTCGTTGGTGTAAGGTATCAGACTTTAAAGTGACATCATGACATGCACATGGTCAGTGGTAAACGAACGAAGCACTGTACTGTGGTGTTCCGCCGGGCACCAGTACAAACATCACGCATGCATGGATGGTGCCGTTCGCTTGTCCCCCTGGGCGCCTAAAGCATGGTTTGAGCCCAGTTCAGTGGTCGTGGGCATGAGCAAACTGGATAGGGAACTTTGCAGCACGAAGAACGGTCGGCCGGGTTGGATGTTCCGTGCTCGGAAATAATTTGACGACAACAAATAAAACAAAAAAAATTCAAACTGAGATTTAAATACATTTAATTAATGAAAGATTATTCATTTCATGTTAAATAATACTTTTAGTACGTAAAACAAAAACCCAAAACACAAGACCGCCGGACTTGTTCGGTATAAAGTTTACTGGACCGACGCTAAAATCACTGGCCTCGGGCCTGCGGTCCAGTGTTAATTTCGAGCCCTGATGATACCATAGCGCATTATCACACCCCTAGGGGCGTATTGAAGCACTCAGTATTTTTTCCTTCAAGGTATGCAGAGCTACGTTTTTAAGTATGAGACCTTTTTCCTTTATATCACCATGTAATGGTTTACAAGGTGCTGTGGCGCAATATGCTGCCGATCAAACCTGGATTATCAGGGCGAACCTGTTCTCTTTACGATAAGCGCACTGGGTTCTTTAACATGCATTACACAACACACAGGACCAACGGCTTTACGTCCCATCCGAAGGGCGCAGCAATGATGGTCAAGTGTCTTGTTTAAGGACACCAGTGTCACGACCGGGACTCGAACCCACACTCTGCTGATCAAAAACACCAGAGCTTGAGTCCAGTGTTCTTATCCGCTTAGCCACGACACGCCATAAGACCCCAGATACCAATCATAAATTCTTTTCCAACTGAATCTGGAACAAAATAATTTCCACTAGAACGAACATCGTTTTGGACTTTGTTCTCTTTTTTTGTAAGAGTAGGTCGAATCGTACCAACCTGGTATGTCTGCCATTCCATCCTCCATGGTCATCTGTTGACCGTGTCTGTTCAGACCATCTAGTACTTGTAGTCTTGGTAACGAGTGAAGCATTGATGTACGGTATCCTAGCAACAAGAGGTTACAAGTGGGAGAGTTGTTAACACACAACCAAGTTTGTTTTTAACCATGCAAGTCTTTTGCGGACCATGGAAACCCACACACATTCCTTGAACATGTGAAGGAAAAACATCATCGTGCCCTTTGACGATTCTCAACTAAAGAATACGCACGAGACTTGCACAGTCTTCAGAACTTTCTTTTGTTTACATAAAAACTGACTACCATTTGCATGAGTAGCTTTGAGTATCACAAAATATAAAGCTGGGTTGGCACATATCAGTTTTTTTAAACATCATTTAAAACCCCCTTTTCAAAAAAGAATATGTGTACTGTTTTGGGTAGCACAATGGTTATTGGCAATTTGACAGCATTATTGTGTTAAATTATAATTTTTTGTAGTAATGGCCTCCCATACTTTTGCCCACCAAATTGGCAACATTCGCAGCTGTGGAATTGCAAAAGTAAGCTCTCTTGCAAATGAGAGGAATCTACACAAAATTGTATTTAAAAAAAATCAGATTTCTACAGCTTTAAAAATGGATGTGGGAATCAGACGAACATGGCCCAATTTCGTAAACCCATAAGCAAAAACTATTGTTAATTTTTTACAGATAATTACAGTGAGCAATGTCGACTAAATGGCATTTTGTCTGGTAACCTGTTTTCATGGGTGAGATTGTATGAAAACGAAAAAAACTGAAAATTTGACAACATTATCCTTTTGGTCTGGAGATGAAGCTTCCTAGAGAAATAGTTTGATTATTATTTCAGAAGTTTATAGAATCTTTAAATCAACAATTATAGAAAACTGCAGAGCCCATTTTCATGGCACTGCTTAGATCTAAGTCACACTTAAAGCTGAAGCCAGGCGGCGTGTGCAATTTACTAGGTATCGCCTGGCGTGTAAATGTCGGCGAAAGATCGCGCGATAGGGCGGTCACAGTCACATTTAAAAGTGCCTCGCACGATGCAAGTGCCATGACGGAAATGGGGTAGAATTCTTGGCTCGTTTATCAGCCGGTGTCACCACAGATATATGTGCTTACAGCGCCCTGCAAAGCACAAGTATCTATGGGAAGTAAAGCGCAGAATTCCGCGGTAAGCAGAGTCATGAAAATGGGTCCAGGTTTGATCATAACAAGACTTGAGTCTTTCATCTCTGTGATGGCGAGTGCACCTTTTCCAAGAAAAGCTCAAGAGCAAGTGAGGTCAATAAAAAATCCTGAAATTAGAACAAACTCTGACAAATCACAAGCCTGGACTTGTACTTTGTACCTGTAATGAGTTAGACTCGTGGACAAGTCATTAAATGTCTGTCGCGGTGATAGCAAAACGGCTCTCTCGCAACTATCTCGCCAGACAGCTGCCCTCCGTGATACTACTGCCCTCGGCGTGGGACCGTAGTCTTGAGAAGAGTAGTCTCGCGTGGAGCAGCAGTCTCGTGAGATAGTTGCGAGAGAGCCATTTCGCTATCACCGCGACAGACATTTAACGACTTGTCCACAAGTCTAGTAATGAGCTAACTCACTGCTGTTTTTACTTTTAAAAATAATTTTTCCTTGTATTATGAAATTTGACTCTGATGGGAGGTTGCATGCCTATGTATGGTCAACTTGATACAAACTTTGCGAGTAATATCGGTTAGACCTAACGGAGAGTTTCGAACTTCACATCATTAATATGATGGAAGTATTCGGCATTCAAGATCAATTAAACTTCAAAGTGAATCAATTATCTTGATAGTATTTTTAAAATTGTCTTTTTACCTGGCTGAGAGCACACAGGGTTATTCTTGCCATCCTGGGTTAACATTAGCTCCTGAAGCTGATGCAATCCACTGACACTCTCTACAATGTGATGGACAGAGTTAAGAAGGTTGCCTTGGAGCTCAAGGTGTGTCAACTTACACTGTGATCCATGGAGCTCTAGAAGGCCAGTCAGGTCAGTTATTACATTATAGGATAGGTTCAAACGTCGGACAGATCTGTGGTATGAACAATTATATTAATACTCAAAATAAACATAGACCTGGGCCCAATTTCATAGAGCTGCTGAAAGGCACTGGACACGTTTGGTAATTACTCAATGTATATATTAGCATAAAAATTTACTTGGTAATGAGCAACGGAGAGCTGTTGATAGTATAAAACACCGTGAGAAACGGCTCCCTCTGAAGTAACGTAGTTTTTGAGAAAGAGGTAATTTCTCACTAAAATTTTGAATCTGAGAAAGACTTCAGGCCTGAAGCCTTTCTCAGGCATATGAAAGCACACAAATTTGTGCAACAAGGGTGTTTTTTCTTTCATTATTTTCTTGAAACTTTGATGACCAATTGAGCCCAAATTTTCACAGGTTTTTAATTTTATGCATATGTTGGGATACACCAAGTGAGGATACTGGTCTTTGACAATTACTAAAAATAAACACCACCCTTTAAGCGGAAAACAGTGTTTAAACATTTTCTGCCTAGCATAAAAAGGCAAGATAGCAGTCAGAGATGGTACATGTGACATAATATTTTGGCTGGTAACTATTTTCTGCTAAGCATAATTTTGTTGTGCTTAGTTACTTTTTGTGCTCAAGCAGCTCTATGGAATTGGGCCCTGTGTTGTGATTATTGATGAATAAAAACCACTCAAGCATGTCTGGTCAATGCCAACGGTCCAGCCAAGAGGCAGTCTTGGTCCTGTCCTGTAAAGCAACTGACGTCCGCTCCTGTTCTTTCCTGACTCAGCGACTCCTAACTCACCCCTTGTAGCCAAATACTACACCTGGTACCAAGTTTACAAAAAGTTCAAAACCCTCCTACTGTCTGACCCTTCAATATCATCCACTGTGGTTTTGAGTGATACATGTAGATGAGCTATGCTAGCCTGCAATATGATATCATGTGATGAATGCATAGTACACAGTCAACCCTCCTACTGTCTGACCGATCAATATCATCCATTGTGGTGTTAAATGGTGTAGATGAGCTATGCTAGCCTGCAATATGATATCATGTGGTAAATGCATTGTTCAAAGTCAAACCTCCTACATGTAACTAACTGTCTGACCATTCAAGAGCATCCACTGTGGTTGTGTGGTTTGGAATGGTAGATGCACTATGCCAGCCTGCAATATGATTTTTAATATTGAAGGGGTAAGACCATTTTCATTTAATGCAGAGGGCACATTATTACCAGCGATTCACAACAGTGCACCATGCACGGTTTACCTAGGACAGGTAATTTCCCCTAAAAGCTCTCAAGTACAACATTTCTGTGGGAGCTGGTTCTCAATGTCAGGGCAATTGGAAATAGCATCAAATAAAACAGTTTTGAGTGTTTAATTAATTTTTTTATTGAACCAATTATGTTTGATACTTTTAAGAAATAAAACAAGAACCCACCTTAATCTGCCAAGACCAGTCACCTCTTTGATTTGATTACATGATAGATTTAACGTCCGCAGTTCAATGAGCGATTCCAAGCCTTCAATTCGAGAGATCTGATTGGACGAGAGATCTAGGTGTTGAAGATGTCGTAGGTCATTCAGTCCACTGATGAAGCTGATTTGGTTACAATGCAGATTCAATGTCTGGAGACTCGGTGATAAATTAAGGCTAACCAAGCTACGGATACCGGCATCAATCAAACAAAGTTCACGTGGGTCACCTGGGTCAAAGTTCATATTGTGGACATTTGTTGTTCCAGTCAATCGTACTCGTAAATTTTTTGTTGGAGACTGCCTCTGAGTTGGTTTGGACAGAAAAATATTTATCTCAAACATTTCATAGACAATGGGGGACTTTTGGGACGCTAGGTGGCAGCAGACTTACCAGGTAATCCCATAGTTCTCGGTAATGTGCGCATGCTCAGAACTAAACAATGGAAATTTACCTGGTAAGTTTGCTGCCCCCTAGCGTTCCAAAGTCTCCCATTGGTTATGCCTTGCATACATGCCCTGCAAAAGATACAAGTACCTTCACAAGTAAATAATCCCTCATGCCAAATTGCCTTTGTCTAGTCATGGTACAAGACATTGTTGTTCAATTCCCTATATAATCAGTTCTATCTGTCAAAGAGAACCAACAAAATCTAGCACTGTTGCTATTGTTCCAAAATACTTATTTTTAAGTCGCTCAGCCCTGTCATCCTGTGAAATCAAAGTAAATTTGTTGACAGTTAAAAACATTTTTCCTCTTATTTTTTGGAAGGTTAAGTTGAATTTGAGTAATTTATACTCCGACCAACTCATACTCAATCAACGTGTACTCCGACCAACTCGTACACCAATTCGTTCATTTACATTAATCTTTTCTTTCTTAGTAGCTAAAAGAAAACTTTATTTCTTTCCGGACAAAAAGGAAAACTTATCATTTAAAATGAGAAGGATAAACCTTGATAAATCCATTTTGTACCCCTTGACTTAGCTCCACTTGTGTGGCCAAGCTGGCTCTGAATCCTTGGCCACACTTCCAGCTCTATAAATCATGCAGCTAAGATGTAGCGCATCCCCTACGGGTGGGTCAGCATTTTTAACCAACTAAGTGTTCACTTACCTCTTAGCTTCCTCATGTTAGCTCAAGGGAAGCTGAGAACACATATAGTTGGTTAAAAACGCTGACCCACCCCTAGGGGATGCACCTATATCTTATTCTTAGCTTCACGATTTATAGACCTAGAAGTGTGGCCAAGGATTCGGAGCTTGGTCACACAAGTGGGGCTACCCTTGACTTGAATTTAACAATTTTACATATAAAAGTAACGTTCTCATGAAAAAAATTGTTTAAATCAAGTTTAAGTTAACAATAACACTACACTAACACTACAGTAACACTAACTAACAATGAAACTATACAATTTATGAGGCTGAACAGTAACACTAACACTAAGGGACCTTTTTAGTCGTCAAAATTAGTCCAGAACAACCAGCGGATAAGTACCGTCCGGGACAAGGTTTTTTACCTGCCGTTAATTCACTTTGTTTGAAATTGGGTGTCGGAGAAAACCGATGTCGGTCACTTCGTACCCAAGTCACTTTGTACCCAAGTCACTTCGTACCCAAGTCACTTCGTACCCAAGTCACTTCGTAACTCAATTGTCTGAGTCATGTGGCCGGCCCGCCGTGGCCGGCAGTCAAACTGGACAAAAGGCCTCTCCGAGTTCAATGTGAATCCGGTTTAAAATTTGGGGGGTAAGGGAAGGGAGGTGGTCTAGGGTGATGGTTTTTGTTAAAGAAATGTGGAAATATCATCGCTGAAATGCCCCGATGATGGCCGGGAAACACACAACTAAAATTTTCAGGGTGATGCTGACGTGCGGGGTGCGTGGAGTTCCGGTTATATTTTATGCAAAATTATAACATTGTACTCATAAACACATCGCTCTCGCTGCACTATTTTTTTCTTTTCTATGAATCTTTCTGATCATAATATAAAAATTAAACCTGATCCAATAAATTTGTTAGAAAAACCCAAAAACCAACAGGACACTTTACACGGAGGTTGATTTTAACAATCGTACCCAAGTCACAACATACGCGTATGACTTGACTTGGGTACAAAGTGACTTGGGTACGAAGTGACTTTGGTACGAAGTGACTTGGGTACGAAGTGACTTGGGTACGAAGTGACTTGGGTACGAAGTGACTTGGGTACGAAGTGACTTGGGTACGAAGTGACCGACATTCGAGAAAACATGGGAGAAGTTCACAGTGCCTGGGGTTACATTTGTTTACAAACCGCTGAGACTTAGATTGCTATCTACTGGAAAACAGCAGCTGGTTATCTACATGTCTCACTAAAAAAATCACACTACACTTCTTAGTTAAAGACAATGACCTCCAAGCCTTCCAAATCACTCCAAAACCATGAAAATCGCAAGTTTGTTATACATTTAATCAGCCAGTCAAACCGCAGAGCACTCAGCATGCTCAGTGGGGTATGTCTTAAGTTATGTGCGTCTGAGAACTGTGCCTTTCAGCGAGTAAAACCATGGAGGTAATTCTACCTCCATGGTAAAACCAAGTCTCTCATATACCAGTTGCGCTTATGCCAATTTTGGTTTCTGCAATGTATAGATACAGATACATATATATATCCTCCCGTACCCCAATTTCGCGCATCACAAATATTCGCGCAGGTACCTTTCCGACGCATAATATTTTGTTTACAATACGCAGTGACTCAATTTTTTTTATTTCGTGAAATTATAAAGCCTGATAAACAATTTCCTGCGAAGATGTGGAAAATCAAAGCCTTTCTGGTAAGATTTTAGATAAACTAAATGTAGTATACAATCTTACCTTTTTAGACTAAATACAAAACATAGCTAGATAAGGTGGTCGATTAAAAAAAACCAAAAAACACTGAAAGTTCTGTGCGTATCGTCTGCCATACTTCAATACTTAAATTACAAGACCACGTGATTTTCATTTAACAACAGAGGGCAGACAAAAAACTACGGAAGGTTGAAGTGGACGTGCGCCTTATAATCTTTTTTCAGAAATTACGAATTGTTTGCATTTAACTGGACGCGGGGCTTACCAACTTTGTGATAACAGCGCAGAGTCCATTTCCCACCTCGCCAACCCCACCACCCCTTCCTGTAAATAATTATCACTGCCGATTTCAACCGGCAGCTTCCCTGCCGCACGGACTAAAGCATTTAGAAGAAAGGCGGGACAATAGGGACTCCGTAGTGGCGTTCCAGCCCAAGTGCGCGAATTCATGTGACGGAAAACGAAACTTGACAAATCGGGGTCGATTGCAGACGACGAGTTTCGTTGTGCTTTGACGATGTTCTGCGGGCTTCAGATTTTCCTCTCAGGTGGGCTTTGACATCAGACAATTAAAATTAAAGCTAAAAGTTGTTCTTGATTCTGTTAATCAAGTCAAAATTCAATTTCAATTCTTACGTGCGCGAATAATGGGGATACGAGGATACAGTCCGGCGGAAATCCCCGTAACATCATGGTGTAAATTTAAATTTTAGAATTGAAATTTGTTCAAACTGTCTGATCTTCGCTATACATTCTTCCAACCTTTCTGCTGGGCGGGTAAGGATATAGTTCTAAATTAAGGGAGAAAAATTTAAGGTCGGACACGACAAATCAGCCCTCATGGCTATGCCATTCAATTTGATTCACATCAAATAAGCAAGCATGACAAGCCAGGGCAAGGCAAAAACAATTAAACAATTTCTCACGAAACTAATGCAGTTGTAGTGAAGTTAGTAGTGTGCACTATGTCATCATAACAAACAACTTGAATGTATAAGACAACATTTGTTAATACTAACCATAGAAGTAACTTCCATTCCCTGAATAAAAAGTCGACTCCCACTTTTAATTACACATTTACACTGAGTTTTTACGAAAACTTTAGAGTTTAGTCTACGAAAACTTTAATCAGCATACACAAGCTTCGCATTGAACTGAAGTTGAACTCGGCGCTTCTTGTATTGTCGACAGAGGGCGCCCTTTACTTAAATCTTGTCAAAATTTCTGGAAAATAATTATAGGCCTGTCACCTTTTTGTTTATTATTTTCTTTGTTTATTTGCTTTTCTGATTTCGTTCAAAACAGCCAGTTTGTTGCAGTAGTGTTGCCAACTAAATTTGACTTGGATAGTAGCAACACAAGAATGTGATCAAAAATAAAGAGTGCCCCAAAAATCCATTCCCTCGAAGTGTCTTGTGGGGGTGGCAATGAGATGGGGGGGGGTAGAACTTTCGTCTGTTTACAAAAACGGTTCATACAAGAAGTTGTTTCTCCTATTGTGAATGGAAATTTCGGGTTTTCGAAGCATTTTATATTCAACTTGACCCAGAATATTAGTTAGGCCTAAAATCTAACAAGCGTACATGAGGCTTCCAATGGTTGTAGGGAAGTGTACACATTTTTAAGTCACTATGAATCTACCTAGCTATAGCGTACACGAGGCTTCACACATGTATGCATTGAAGTCTCGCAAATCTACAAGCGTACACAAATCTAAGTTGCGATTTTCTGCTCTAAAAATGATGCAGTATATAGGCACTATACTGATGCCTTTTTATATAACTTGACCCAGGATTGCAGCTGAAGAAGTTTGCGGAAATATTGACTTTTGTAAATTAGGTAGCCTACAAAATTGAAAAAATCATAAGGGCTATAGTCTAGCATTTGTATCGAATTTAGGTCAGATTTAAAGTTGTGATTTTATGCTGTAAAATGAGCTAGTTTGTGATTAACTAAATTAAGTTGGGCAAAGCGATATTAATGGAAGATTTGTTTTTGTTGTACGTAGTTTGTTCTCAGGAATTCACCAACTTGGCTTTTAATAGTTGAATTAAAGTTTTTTAATCTTCCCAAGGAAATAACTGGGGAACTGATTTCACCACAGGGAGGTAATGTAGGCACTAGGTAAATTAGATATGTTCAGGGTTTAAAGGCAGCAGTCTGAATGAACTAAATATGTAACTTTTCCCCAACTTCTCAAAAACCAACGGCATATTTTGTTTGATTCGTTTGGAGAAAAACAAATACAAGTTTCCAACCTCACGTAACCATTTTATTCGATACTCTTTTAGAGGGAAATTTGAAACATGACGTCATCGGACAGCAAAAACAAATAGGTCTGTACATTTCAAAGAGAAATTGTTGTGTAAGTCAAAATTGTCTTCAATGCTATTTTGATTGAATATCATCCAAATTCAGGAATAAACTGTAAATTCTTTGTAGAAAAATGTACAAACCATTATCTGAAATGTTACCTTATTGAGCGTTTTTGGATTTTGAAAAAACGATTGCGCTTGAGTTGAAGGGTATCAAACACATGTGGCATTTTTCACCATTTTAACGTGAGGTTACAGACTTGTAATTTTTTCTCGTTTTCATAAGAAGTCTTTCTATTGGAAAATGAGTGAATCACAAAACTCTTTAACTCTCCATTTAACGTAATGTGTATGGCTTTGAAATACATGGTAACTACTACCTCCGGTGTGAAAAACAGTTCTTGCAACCACCATCTATTCCAAGCAATTTTATGGAATTAGTGCCTGCAGAATTCCATGGACTAGATCTTGCATGGGTTTGTAAAGATGTTGTTGTTGTTTTTCTGGCTTTTTTCAGGCAAACTATTTTGCGGGATGCTTGACCATATCGTACTTTCTTGCGATGATTATCGCCCTCGCCATAGAATATCCCTTCGCGAATCTTGAGAAGCTCTTCATGCCCAACAACCCACGAGAGAAACATGAGCGTGATTCCCAGGCTGAACAAGCAAGTGTTGAAAACAAAGAGGCCTGAAACACCTCACCTTTAAGTTGTTCAAGTGAAGTACTATTTTCATTGTTTATTTGATGTAGTTCTCTGTTTTCCTTTTTTGGGGTCATAAATTGGCCAATGATTTCAGCTAAATTTGCGGAAATATTGACATTTAAAAAAATCATAAGGGGGTCAGCCCAGCGTTTTCATCAAATTTTGGCCAAGTTTTCAGTTGTGATTTTATGCCGTTAAATGATGCAGTAGGCACTAATATTTTACCTGACCCAAGATTTGAGCTAAATTTGCAGAAATATTGATAATTGAAAATTAGGTAAAAAATCATCTTTTTATATAACTTGACCCTTGATTTCATCTAAACTTGCGGAAATATTGACAATTGAAAATGAGGCCAAACATTACAAAAATCATAAGGTGTAGGGCCTAAGTCTAGCATTTTTATCAAATTTGGACTAAAGGCATCAGAAACCTTCAAGTACAAACTGATCACTGCAAAATAAATCAAAAGCCATTGATAAAGCATTCTCTAACTTGAGGCTCATTTATTTATGGATCTATCTTTTTCAAGGTGCAACTTTTAACAGTTTATTTTTGTCAGAAATTAACTAATTTAAGTACAAATTCACTTAATTTATATCAGGTTGGACGAGTGTTTTATAGAGATGATACAAAAATCGTAAAACTGTTGACCCAAAGACATTTGTAGTCGCATTTAATTCATTGTAACATTTACAGGCACATACAGAAAGCAGCAAATGTCTTTTAGGCAATGTCTTTTCTAAAGAAAAAGAGAGGAAATTTCCAGGCACAGCAAGACTTTGTACTGTGTTTTTCAAAAAATAAAGAAAGCAGCCGCTCAGCTGAAAAGTTGCTTGCCTGTATTTTGTAATAAGATTTCAATTTATGCATTAAAGGCATCGTACACGTTTGGTAATGACTCTTCTGATAATAAATGGCAATAAAAACTTACTTGGTAAGAAGTACAGTAGCTTTGGATAGTATAATGCATTTTGAGAAACCCTACCCACATTTTGAAATGAAATTTTCACAGGTTAGTTTTATGGTATATATCTACAACTATTTAGGTTTGAAACAAACAATAGGCTCCAATTACCAAACTTGTACGATGAATTAAGGGGCAGTGCTTCATAGATTAATTTGTCTAATTACTTCTAGTGATAAACATATTTTTGTAGGTTTGTTTGTTTATTTAATACAAACATGAATTGAACATCACATTCTTTCCGGCAAAATACTCTTTACATTTCTTTTTTACAAACACATTTAATACTATGCAAACCAACAACAAATTCTGGATAAATATTTCACATTTTAGAAACATGAATGTTTCTTACTCTAAAAAACTATATACAATCAATAATTTATACTCGTTGTAAAATAGACGTTTAAAATTTACAATAAGGCTGGACTTAATCGGTAATATTCACATGTCCAGCAAACCAACAGCTGAACTGCAAAGCATACTGTACATATTACCCATTCACAAAGGCTCTATACACCTATAACAAAAGGAATTTTTAATTAAAATATTGAACACCTAATAATTGAAACCTTCAAATTTAGAGTGTGGGTTCGATTCCTGGTCATGACATCCTTCAGCAAGGCACGTAACCATATATTGCTTCTCTTAACCCAGGTGTATAAACAGGAACCTGGGAGGGCCGAGACAGTACTGTGTTGGATTAACCGCTCAGCGCTAGCAGCTTGGGGTTGTATGCACCCCGGAGAGTTGAGAAAGTTAGAGGAATTGTCTAAGTATGCCCTGAGAACAGTGATAATAATGTTGTAAAGCGCCTTGATCTAGCTACTATGATATGTGCGCTATATAAGAACCAAGTAGCATTATTATTACATGAGCCTTGTACATGTAACTGGAATGGCTTTAAGAAAAATGTGCTATATAGATCTTTCTTTTCCCATCGTCACAACTACACATTTTGACAACCAGGTGGCATGGGTGGCTTGTACGTATAAAGTGCTTGCCTCTCATTACTATGGCCCTGGTTCGATTCCCGGCTAGGGCCATAATTATGTGAGTAGAGTTGTGCTTTGGTTCTTGCCTGTGCCACAAGGGTTTTTCTCCGGGCCCTCAGGAAAAATCAAACACTTTCAATCTCTGGCTTTGCTCCGTGGTCTTGTTAGGTTTGGCTTCCAAAGGGTGCTCTTGCATGCCTGCGGCTTGAACGCATAACCGTGTCCTTTGCAATTCAGCTTCTCAACTTTTATTAGGTTTTTAATCAATCTTATTTTAATAATACGCAACTGTTTCAGCAACCTGGTAGTACAAAGTGAACCATTTTAAAAGTTGATAAAGGCACTATAGTCTTCATTGTTTTATTGTTTTTAATCGCTGTTGGTTTCGTCATACTCGACCTCCGATGCTGCTGCCCTCAACGCTGCAATGCATTCTACTGACACGTTCAATGTACCGATGAGAATGGACTCTTCTTTAGCATAGTGAACTGTGGGCAAAAATGATACGGATATTTGATCAGGTTAGAAACATAGATCAGAAAATCAAGATTGAAATCTCACATTTCAACATTAAAAATACAAATGGCTTTTCTTTTTTGTTTTTAACATCATCACTTTGCTGTTTTCAGGACCCACATATTAACAAGTTTTTCCATGGTGGTTTACCAACCTTCCCTCGATTAAAAAAAAGGTCTGTGGAAACAGCAGAAGAGAAAGCAAAAATTTAAGGGATTCCATTTAAAATTAAATAAAGTGAAGTTCATGTTTTATTTTATTTTCTATTTTATGATCTCTGCTGGCAAAACCTAGAAGAGAAATTATAATTTATCCTTGTTCAATTATAAAGTCTGATATGTGTCAAATCTTGAAATGCATGATGAAAATCAATTTAATTTTGGGTTGAACAAACAAAAATTGACTAGAGAGGGACTTGAACCTGCGGCCTCCGGATTTACGTGCCGGCGCTCTACCAACTGAGCTTTTTTGCCCTAATGTTGACGGTCTTCCTATTTTGTCAATATATTTGTTCGTGGGTGCCAGTCAGAAGCCATTCAACCTGTAACTGCCGTGTAGCCAGGGATCGCACCCAAGTTTACGATACAACCTGGGAAGCGGCAGCAGAGGGATCACCTTAAGGGGATGCGCCAAATAAATTTAAAAGCATTAACAATCCTACCACAAAAAAACTAGCATTAGTTATCATGGATTGCTTTTGATGTTTTTACTTTTATCTGATGACTTACTATCAATATCTTGCTCAATCACATCTTGTCCCTTCTCCAGCATCTCTTTCACATCCACGTAAGCATAGCCGACTTCTTCACACTCCAAGTCTTGACTGTCCTCATGCGGTTCACTGACGACAGTCAACTGGATCCTGACAAAGAAGTGAAGGCGTGGTAATTTGAAGCTTACAATAAAGGCATCGTACACGTTTGGTAATGACTCTGATAATTAATGGCAATAAAAACTTACTTGGTAAGAAGTACAGCAGCTTTGGAAAGTATAATGCATTTTGAGAAACTTTTCACTTCGAAGTACTGCAATTATGGAAAAATATATCATTTTTTATCCCCAAAACATTTGAATCTGTAACGCTTCTCAGAGTGTGTATTCCAATGCAGATTGTTCTTCCTGCGTGGACATAACCGCTCCAGATTTCCGGCAAAATATCTCAAAAATGCTACCACCTTTTGAAATAAAATTTTCACAGGTTAGTTTTATGGTATATATCTACAACTGTATAGGTTTGAAACAAACAATAGGCTCCAATTACCAAACGTGAACGATGCCTTTAATACCTTCCCCGTTACTACATCTATGAAATTGTTGCAGTGTCCGCTGCTATTTAACAGCATTTGAACTGGGTCCAATTTCATAGAGCTAGGTAAGCAGAAAAAAATTCTTAAAATTTTCTGCTAAGCAAAAATAAGCAGAATACCAGAAACTTACTTTCCCTGAGATTGGTCCTGTGGGTGTAGCATACTGGCCAAGTAGTCTCTTTGTAACTTGTGATTTTCTGCATCTACATGAAACACTGATTGATGAAAAAAAAAGAGCAACAGCTCATTAATAGATGTTAATGCATCGGGGATAAAGAATATCATGTGTCTTTTACTCTTACACCGATGTGTATTAAGCACTGTATGCTCAGTACTTTCCCGAAGTCTGTGAAAACAATCCATTAGTTGTGAATAACAAACTGCTTTTTAAAGTTGTGCGTGGCGCGCACATGAGAGGTATTTTCATTGTTTGACTTCAGTGACGGCAGCCAATGACGAGAGTCTATTATGGTTAGAGGGCGTCTCAAAAGTCAGAAAGGTAGTAACGTTCTAATTATTGGACCGGATAAAAGTATTCCAGCACTTGCACATGGAACATTCCGTTGGACGGCCAGAACGTTCCATTGGAACGCTCAAAACAGTAGTGCGCGTATTCACTCAAGCAGGATTGCTCCCGTACTTCGACACAATGATGAGGTCTAGCGGCACATTCTAGAATTAATGGATTGCGGGTGTGTGCCAACGGGAACACTCTTCTGCGCCTAGAATGTGCCGGACTTCGCTACTTCCGCCTCCAAAGCTGGCATACATATGTTCGTAATTTTTGAAGAATATCTGTAAAAGCTAAGTCAAATTAGTAAAATTTTCTTGAATGAATCCTCAAAGAAAAAATTAGCTCAATGCAACTCCTACGCGCTTCTGGTAATCAGTGGAGCCAGTTGGCATGGCATAAAGTGGAATTAGGGCACACTTAATAATAATAATAATAATAATGTAGTCTTATATAGCACACGTATCCAGCAATAAGGTGCTCAAGGTGCTTGAACAAAGAGACACTTTTTTAGACAGGTTTTGAAGTTATTATGAATTATGAGACCGATTCATTATAAGGGTTTACAAGGTGCTGTGGCGCACTTGGCAGCCACTGCCAGAAACAAAAGGGCGAATCCCTTCTCTTAACGATAAGTGTACTGGGTTCTTTTACATGCATTACACAACACACTGGACCTACAGCTTTACATTCCATCCGAAGGACGAAACAATAATGGTTAAGTGTCTCGCTTAAGGACACAAGTGTCAAGACCGGGACTCGAACCCATACTCTGCTGACCAGAAACACCAGAGCTTGACTCCGGTGCGCTTGACTACGACATGCCAGGATTGCGGCTATAGAATATTACAATATCTTTTCATTCATGAGTATGATGCTGTGCTAACTAATCTTGTACACAGAGTGGGATGGACTTACTCTTCTTGAAGTTGAAGACCAGGTTTTGATAAGCCTTGGTCTTGGGCAGAGAAAACGGGGTCTCGGTCTCTTCTGCTGATAGGCCCAGGAAGTGGTACTCAACGTAGAGTCTCTGTACTTTATCATCGTTAATGACAGGGGTGTCGGCATCTAGGCTCAGGTGGAATATAGTCACAGAGACGGTGTTCTCACCCTAAACAAAGAAAAAAATAATAATTGATTAATTTAATTCTTTGATTGTTTGCAGTACCCCCTCCTAATGTAGGATTTGAACTGGCATTTCGTCACCAGACAAGCTTGGTGGTCTAGTAGTTAACCCTTTCATGCACCATTTATTTTAGTGATAAATTGATCATATGGACACATTAATTTTTTAGCTGTTTTTGCAAATGGTGACCCCCTCCCCCCCCCCAATAAAAGGGTCACAATAGCACCCTCAAGAGTCCTCTCTCACATTCTGAAAACTGTGTGGTCGCTAGCGACCGGTCGGCCCATGAAAGAGTTAAGAGATCTTCCCTATTTACCCAATTCAACGGATGCCATCATCACAATAATCTTGGTTGCACCATTTTGGGAGTCGACGTCCCATTCAGTGTAGAGCGCATTTAAGGCGCGCAGTATAAACTTGCTTACCTTATAATTTTTACATGAAATTTGACTCCCAAAATGGCGAGCATGGCAGACAGTAGCGGCGCGTTACGTTGGTGCAAGGGGGTCAATATTGTGGAAGGTCAAGGGTTCGAATCCCATGTAAGGAGCCTGGGGCTGATTTCACAAAGAGATAAGATTAGTCTTATGTGAAGTTAGGACCAGTAACTGGTCTTAACTTAAGACTAGTCCTATCTCTTTACATTGTCTAGGACTAGTCCTAAGTTAGGAAGAGTTTTGTGAAATCGACCCCTAGGTAACCATATTATTATTATTATTGATACTGATCCACGGCTCTAAATCAAGACTTACCGGTACAACAGATGTAGGTCTGTTCATGGCTGGTGACATCATGACCAAAGCTTCGCTGTCGCTAGACATATTATTATCATCTCTCTCATCGTCACCAAACTCTTGTCCTGCATCACCAGCTCCTTCCTCCTCCTCCATCTGGTCATAGTCCTCCTCCTCCTCTTCCTCTATGGGTTCTGGAATATCAATCTCCTCCCCAATGGAGTCATCGTCCTCATCAAAATCTACAAACAAGGCATATTTGGTAAATCTATTACTCTTTGGGTGCATTCGTTTTGTTTCCCCCCCGAGTCAGCCCCAGGTCTCTCCGTGTCATTCTAGTAGCTGATGAAGTCACACAAGTGGCTGACCCCAGTCAGCCTTACTAACCCCTCGGTCCAATTTCATGGCTCTGCTTACCGCAGAATTCTGCACTTACAGAGCCCTTAAAGCACACAATTCTATGATACGTAAGCGCAGAATTCCACGGTAAGCAGAGCCATGAAATTGGACCCTGGTCATCTAGCAGGGTAGTGGAGGCAGACCCGGGTTAGCGACATCACCAAAGGTGTCGACAATCAGCAACTTTACAAAATTTATTGTAAAATAATTATTAAACAGCTTTTTAAAATGACTACGTCATTTTCCCTCAATTTCAAACCCCAAATAATGGGTGCCTATTAAATATTATGAAATAAACTTACCTGGTAAAACATCTTTGTTGTTAAAATTGTTTTATCAAAATTAAATAACCAGTAAACATTGACCTTTGACATTTCGGCTGTCTCACCCAAATCACATGAGCAGGCTTTCATCTGTTCATTTTAGCCTTTGTCAGGGCTCACTCATTTGAATGAAAACCACATTTTCCCGAAAGAGAAAAATAAATCCAAGATCATTTTACGAGAGCGTTTGTTTAAATACTTGGTTTAATACTTGGTTTTAAGGCAGGGTATACTTTTGGTAATTGTCAAAGACCCGTTCCTCACTTGGTGTGTCCCAACATATGCATCAAATAACAAACCTGTGAAAATTTGGGCTCAATTGGCCATCGAAGTTGCAAGAAAATAATGCACAGAATTGTGTGCTTTCAGATGCCTGAGACTGAAGCCTTTCTCAGATTGAAATTATTTTGTGAATAATGACCTTTCTCTAAAACTACATTACTTCAACGGCTGTTGTTTGTAACAATGTTATACTATCAGCAGCTCTTCAGTGCTCTTTACCAAGTATCTTTTATGGTCATTAATTTTTGGATTAATTACCAAAGGTATACCCTCCCTTTCATCATGGTTTCATTTTGACAACGATACTCTCAGAAAAGAGTTTTGCTGCGAGTGTTCCGATTATTAATCTTGCAGGTGGGCTTGGATTTTTTTCTTCTTCAAAATCCCGGAAGCGAAGTGCTTAAACCATCCCAGCACCATGGGGAGTATACAGCCTGTGCTGGCAAGTATGTAGTGCATCAAACTAAATCAAACACAAGAACCATCTCTGCAATCACAGGTACCCAATTACTCCTGGGTGAAGAGAAGCAATTATAGACGAGTGTCTCGCGACACGTCATATACAGATTCAAGATAATATGTTTTTGCACTGATGTGTCCATGGGTGCTGGTATTGCCGCTGGAAACAAGAATCTTACCTCTAGACTCCTGGGCATTGGTTTCTCCAAACATGGTATCATCAAATTGCTCCGTCTTACCGACCTGTTGATCAAACACAACGACATAGGTACTGAGACTAAAACCTCTGAAGTTGATTCTTGTCAACTGCATGCAGATTTCTTTCTAAAGTGGGACATTTCATTATTATGGACCAGATTCAAAACATCCTGCAACAGATGTCTGTAAAATGACCAACCTACTGTCATGTTTTCATCCTATCCACCCCCCAATACTCCACTCATTCTTTCATCCTAACCACTGCCCCGCACCTTAATACTACAACCATTCTTTCACACTAACCACCCCCAACCCATCAACAAGTTTTTTTCAGAATTAAAAGTTTCTGTTTTTGAACGGTGAAATGGGTGATTTTTTGTAAAATTACACACAAATGTATGCCTGCTCTGAAGCTGGAAGTAGCGAAAACTTTGGACGAGCAGCAGATATCCACTCATGTGATGCAATGACTTTACCAACAGGATGGGCTTCTGGTAGTCGCTGGAGCCAGTTTGTGTAAAGCAGTCGTGGAAAACAATGGAATTCTATCTTAGTTAGGATAGATGTATTATTATAATGTGTTATAAAACCTACTGCTCCTTCTTGTAAGACAAGTCTGGTACCCTTCTCACCTTCTCCTCTTCACCATATTCTGCTCTCATTTCTTGGGCAACCACATCATCCATGTCCTCTGACTCATTGTCCTGTTGCTGTTTCCCGTTTGCGAGTCCTTCCAGTTCACGCTCGACGTCATCAAGGGCTGAATCTTCTGCACTGTCAAATGGGCTGTCTTGGACTATAGCAGGGGGTTGTGTGTCGCCCTCTAAAGTCTGCGTGAGGCCAAGGCTGGTCGGCTGCTCCTAAATGAATATCACAATAATAAGTCAACTTTAAAGAACTTGTTGCACATTTCTTTAAAGGGAAGGTATACGCTTGATAATCACTCTTAAAATGAATGGCAATAAAAACCTACTTGGTTAGAAGTACAGCAGCTTTCGATAGTATAAAGCATTTTGAGAATCATTTCACTTCAAAGTAATGTGGTTATGGAAAAAGATATCAGTTTTTATCCCCAAAAATTTGAATCTGAGCAGTAACGTTTCTCAGATTGTGTATTCCAATTACAGATTATTCTTCCTGTGTGGACATAACCGCTCCCGATTTCCGGCGATATCTCAAAAACGCGACCACCTTTTGAAATAAAATTTTCTCAGGTTAGTTTTATTGTATATCTACATTTATAATATGATTAAGACAATTGAACGGTTCCAAAAACCAAAGGTATACTTATCCTTTTAAGGATAAGCAGGTGTGGGGGTGGATCAGAAGGATGGGTCCAAGGGGTCCGAACCCCTCCTTGCTCTTGACATATTTTTTCCCCCACTATCTTTTCCCTATCTATCTTTTCCTTTTGTAAACCTTAAACTTGCGCCATCGTACAATAATAGCCCCTATCTCGCTTGCTTCAAACCTACAACCATTACGTCCTTTTTATCATTTGTTTGTTTGTTTGTTTGTTTGTTTTTGGACCCCTCCCATGTAAAATTCCTGGATCCGCGCCTGATAAGTAAACTGACACACTTATTAAGAGCTACACAACTGAACTATGTAAAACAGGAGCTCCTGTTTGGCAGAACACCTTGTGGTTACCGTTAGTTTTCTATGCTTTTCATGACATTTGAAAACGTTTGTACATGCAATGGTGAGAGTCGGTGACCGACTAAAATGTCAGAAACCATGCTCCAAATTTTAGGAATTACATGTATCCTCACCACAAAAGAAGTAGTATCAAAGAGCAGGATTTTTTTGGAGATAATAACAGCTACTTTTTTTGAGAGAGAGACGTAAACAAAAATCTGAATTCGGATAAAAGTCTGAAATTTCTCATCCCTATACATAAAGCAACTTGGAACTTAAATTTGAACATAGTCCAACACGATCCACTAATTCATCACAAATGAAAACTCAACTATGTATACCTCGGACTGCAGAAAGTGTTGCTATGTTTCATGGATCTGGGAAAGCTTTTGCGGAGTTATACCCATACAACAAGTACAATGAGTATCGCAATGATGCAAGGGTACCAGGCAAGTGACTCATTCATATCGACTATCTTGTTGTCTCTTACCTGGGGAGGGGGTGTGACAGCTATGACAGGCTTCATCAGAGACTCCCTGGAATTCTTCCGAGCAGCAGGTTCCTAAAGTTACCAACAAATCAACGGAATCCATTTTAGAAAAGAAGGGTGCCGATGAATGGTAATGTGCCAATAATGGTAATCTCCGTTAACAGACGTGTAGCCTGAACGTCTGATGTCCCACTTCGAGGCTCGGAATAACGTTAATAACACCAGATACCGGCCTTGAGCGCCTGGCAGGATCCTGCCGGTTTATCTCAGTCAATTCACACGTACATGTAAACATAGTGAATAAAAACAACTTTACATGCATGTACAAACATTATGCATACGCTGCATACAGACGACTTAAAGTGCAAGCTAACAAACTGCATCACCTCGGACCAATCATAACACAGATATGGAAAGCTTACATCACTGAACATTTATCCAATGAAATCACTGGGCCTGTAAGACCAGTTCCCATCTTTATCCTTGTGGCTAAAGACAGGGGACTAGTCTAACAGACGTACAACTTGGTATTTGCAAAATAAACAGTGAAAATGGCCATCGACACTTCAATTTATACAGTGTTTTTTAATCTTTTCTACTGTAATAAACCCTAGCAGTTTCCCAGACTGTGTATTTGCAGGGTCGATTATATCGTTAAATCGGCCCTATAACATTAACAACACAATTTGTAGTCGCTAAAATGAACACCACAAATAACCTTTGTGAAATTTCAAGTTGTGACTAAAATAACGTTTTGGAAGTCAGCTTTGAACTTGTGTATGCCTGCCTAGACATACCATCTTACATTGCTATCAATGTGAGGACTTTCCTTTGTCCCTCTAACGTAACACTCTCCATAGACTAAGCGCACGAACAAATGTGAGGACATAAAAATACAAAAGATTCCAAAGTGAGGACAGCATTGATCCTTTTGTGTTCCTTTGTTCTGCTGTCCCCAATCTGCTTCTGGGGAATCCCAAGACCAATCCACACACCAAGTTTGAAGTTGATATAACAAGTCCTTCTAATAATTCGGAAGGAATACTCAATAAGCTTGATCAACATTCTATTGAACATAATTTTTAAATGGAAAATCTTATTAATTTTGAAGTTTACCGCTGTTTGTGATGATATTCTTGGGCGAGGCTGAGGTCGCGACCTCTGCAGGTCTTCTTGCGCTTGGGACTGATTACTAGTATTCGGTCTGGGTGCTGCTGGTGTTGATGCTGCCAACGGCTTGGGTTGTTTCATTGGGGTGACTTGAGGAGCAGCTGGAGAGGAGACTACAGCTGGTTTTATGGGCGGCCTGCTTGAGACATTCGGACGTTGTCTGGACGGAGTGCTCGGAGCAGACGGTGGTTTGGCCGACTGAAAATAAAAGTACAGAAAAGCTATTCCATAAATAACAACATAAGTGTATTTTTATGTGGTTTCCACTGTTACAATCAAATTATTCAGTCACTTATTCATACACTGTCATCTCACAAACTGTAGTTTTTCATGTTTTTAGACCTAATGCACATGGCGTCATTTAAAGGCACTGAACACGTTTGGTATTTGTCAAAGACCAGTGTTCTCACTTGGTGTATCCCAACATATGCATTAAATAACAAGCCTGTGAAAATTTGGGCTCAATTGGTCATTGAAGTTGCATGAAAATGATGACAGAAAAAACACCCTTGTTGTACAAATTTGTGTGCTTTCAGATAGGAATAAAAGGCTTCTTGCAAGAAGTCTTTTATTATTTTAGTGAAAAATTACGTCTTTCTCAAAAAATACGTTTCTTCAGAGGGAGTCGTTTCCTACAATGTTTTATACTATCAACAGCTCTCCGTTGCTTGTTACCAAGTAAGTTTTTATGCTAATACATATTTTGAGTAATTACTAAATGTGTACAGTGCCTTTAAGTAGGGTGCCCTCCGATAGAGGTCAAAAGAAGTTTGCTTTTGTTTTCCCCATCCTGTACACTGTGCATACATAGCTGTGCATTTCCATTGTTTAACCCTTTAGCATGCATACCACCCGCAGCCACCCTGCCTATAACTCCGCATACCGCCCACGAAGTTTGACAACTTGTATTTTGAATTTTACAGATGCGATTAAAATGTAGAAAACAGCCGGAGATAGAGTGCTATCTCAAAGTATGGCTTCTGATTGGTACCCCGAACAAAGATATTAACAAAATAGGTAGACCACCAACAGTAGGGCTAGATAGCTCAGTCGGCTTGTCAATCTTGAGGTCGCAGGTTCAAATCCCACTTTAGTAAATTTTTCTTACCTCAACCCAAAATTATTTAAAATTCATCCAGTCAGTTTCCCTTGTGGTTTATTACAAGAAAAGAAACACAGTGAAAGTTCTCCAAAGATTTCTAGGTACAGCAGCAAATCTTGTCAATTTCCGTCCCGCAGTGAGGAGTAAATGACTCAACGTTTATTAGTGCATGAGCGCTAAAGGTTAAAAGGTAGGGTCATCGTTTGGTTTTTTGTCCACGTAATGCTGAATTACAAGCAAAATTAACAAGAAAGATATAATGGAGGCAAGTGTGAAAGTTTCAGTTAAATACAGTGTCTACTTGTTGAGTAAACAGCCATGGTACTTTCATCAAGAACGTCAAATTCATCCATGTTTAGCGAGGTGACAGCAGGTACCGACCCCATCTCTGGCCGCTGAAAAGTTGCACGCCTGCCCAAAGTCCTGATCAGCAGGAATGTAGTTCAACAGCATTTTTGTGGGTTTGCTTTGTGACATTGTGGCTCACCTTTGGTTTGTCTGATGTGATCTTTGGTGCCATGTACGTACTGTGCCATTTCAGCACTACATCAATCGTTCCACACGCTCCACCATCACTCTGTGTTAGAAACATAAATACAATTGGTGTCTGGAAACTAAATTTAAACAAGTTAATGAAATTCTTGCTTAAAGGCTGGGCTTGTGCTTTCAGATATTAAGACATATTGAAGTAGTCATTTAAACTTTAATAAGAAATAATTTTGGGAGGCTAATCATTCTTACTCACAGCTGAGAAGCTGAATTGCAAAGGACGCGGCTACAATGTATTCAAGCTGCAGGCAAACAAGGGCGCCTTGTCGCAGCCGACCCATATATGACCACGGAGCACAGCCAAAGATTGAAAGTGTTTGATTTTTTTTCCGGAGGGAGGAAAACCGGAAGGCCCGGAGAAAAATCCTCCTGGCATAGGAGAGAACCAACGCACAACTCTACTCACATATGGCCCTAGCCAGGAATCGAACCAGGGCAACAGTGATGAGAGGCAAGCACTTTACGTACAAGCCACCCATGCCACCTGGTTAGCAAAATGTGCAGTTGTGATGATGGGAAAAGTGAGATCTACATTTTTCTTAAAGCCATTCCAGTTACATGTACATGGCTCATGCAATAATAATAATACTTGGTTCTTATATTGTGCACATACATGTATCCTAGTAGCTAGATCAAGGCGCTTTACAACATTATTACCCCTGTTCATCGGGCATACTTAGACAATTCCTCTAACTTTCTTAATTCCCTGGGTAGCATACAACCCCAAGCTGCATACAACCCCAAAGTGGATACAACCCCAAGCTTCATACAACCCCAAGCTGCATACAACCCCAATGTGCACAATATATGTTTTGGGGTTGTTATAAAACAAATATTGACTGCTTTTACTCATGCTATGGTTAAAACTATGACTCCCTCGGTGATCCACGAAGCGGCTTTGTCTCTAGATAATAGAACCCGCCGAGGATCACCTCGGGAGTCGTGGTTTTAACCACCCGTAGCACTCAAAGCAGTCAATTTTTGTATAATATGATAACTGACCTTTTTGAGTTCAAAGGTCCCTCTGATAGCCTTATCATGGGCTAGACTAATAAGAGGCACCTTAGCCACACCTAGATACGCAACATCCTCAGGGTCTGTATCGTCAAATACATACACCTCCAAATACTGTAAAGAAAAACACACTGCAAATTAATCAGGGGTGAGAGTCATTGCTGACAAAAAGGTCTGAAACTAGGAGTCAAAACACAATGTCACATGTACCATCTGTAACTGGTTTCTGCTTATATTTGTTTAGCAGAAAATTGCTAAGCACTATTATCTGCATAAGCAGTTCTATGGAATAGACTGTGCAAGTCTCGCGCGTATCGGAACGAGAAAACACGTCAAATGAAGATTTTTTTTTCTCTGAAATCAAATCTTTGTTTTAAATTATATTCAATGATAAAAATACTCATTACATGTTTATAAAATCAATTTTAGTTTGTATAATAAATACAAAAATAATGTGTTAATTCTTATTGAAGCAAAATTAAAACTCTGGGACAAGGATGCTTACTTGATCTTAACTTTTCAGAAATCACTTTCGTTGATTTGCGATGGTCACACGGGCATAAAATTAACGCTTGATGCAGTTTATAGAGAACGCTGACGCCTCATTAACCATAGACTGCTATGAAAAGGCTTCGCGTTGCAATTACACCATCTGGCATTTTTTATCGCGCATCAAAAACAAGCGTTTACATAAGTTTTGTGATTGGAGGTGAGCACAAAATTCTTAATTTTTTTGCAGCAACCGGACTCTGAGGTCAAGTTTAATTCTCGGGTTTTCTTCATTCAATTGATTTTACTTTCCTATTTTGTATCACTAAGTATTACACTCCCAACAACATATTAATTTGTCATGGTCATAAACCACGTTAAACTAAAATAATTGACAAAACAAAATCTTGCCCACGTAAATCTCCATATGGTTGGGACCACAATGGTCCTGGAAGTTGAAATATGCCCGAGACTTGCACAGTCTGTTGGGCTCCATATGTGATTGCTATGATTCCAGCAGTTATGTCTAAACTTACCTCAGATTTAAGATAGTGGTCCAACTCAGCGTTCATCACTACTGCGTAGGTATTAGCATCGTTGAATTCAGGCGAGTTACTACTGGTTACTATGGTGGTATCATGATCGTTGAAGTCAAAGAAGCGATAGACGACATAGGGATTGGGCTGTACACCTAACGAGGAATAAATCACGTACATCAGTACATGGATGCAATGAATATGGATTGTAACATCTTTGACATGGTCAATAACTTGTGTATACACATACACAGGGTCTGAATGGCTAGATCATGCAGGACCAATGTGCACGTGACCATGAGAAGTGTGTGTCAGTTTTTATATCATTTGGGGTTGAACAAAGAAAAATTGACTACAGCAGGACTTGAGCCAATGACCTCCGGATTAACATGCCGGCGCTCCAACAACTGAGCTATCTTGTCCTACGTTGGCGGTCTCCCTATTTTGTCAATATCTTTGTATCTTTGCGCCGGCAGATCAACCCGGAGGTCACAGGTTCAAATCATTATGATTCATGCATGAAGCTGAGAAGCAACAAAATGGCTGCTTCAGGACATGGCTCCGCAGTACTTCCATCTGATTTCCTACCTTCTCGCCTTGCCTTCAGACTGCTACACCTGACCACCTTGATAGTCAGCTCATTCATATTAGTATCCCTCTGCTGCCCAACAGTGTCATCCCCACCTTGGGCTCCCTTAGGCTGGTCCAGGGTTGCTAATGCCTGATTGATGGCCTTAGTGTTGGATGTAATGTAACCCAAGGCTTTCACTCGTTCCTACGGACAAACAAAATATAGGAAGAAATTTAACTTTCAAAGAAAGACAATATTTAACCCCTGAATCTGAATTATATAATTTGGGGTTGAAAAATTGATTAGAGCGGGCTTTGAACTAATGACCTCCGGTTTAACGTGCCAGTGCTCTACCAACTCAGCTATCTAGCTCTATGTTGGCGAAAATTTTACCCCTGTTGGCCTGTTTTAGCTTGTTTCTCTTTACTGATATTTCCGACAAACGACTCATTTAGCTTGATCGCATCACAATTGAGTCTCTGCAAAAAATACGTAAAAGCCAAGTTCACTGACTACCGTAATTTCCTAAGGATAAGGCGCTCGGCGCGTAAGGCGCAGTACCTCAAATTACTAAAATCAAATTCAAGGGTTATCAGATAAGGCGCTCCGCTGCATAAGGCGCAATATATCTTTCACATAATACACGCTCACGAAGTCACATACTGCTTGTACATCAACACATACAGGGGTAATTGTGGTGGTATAAGCACACTTACCATAGCACAAAGGGATCGTAATTTTATAATCACGAAGACGAGTAAAACATCACTGGTATTTTTTCATTATTATTTTGTCCACGTTCGCTTTAAAGATTTTTTTATAAAACCATAGCTTTACAGTTTTTCGTTTTACACAGCGCCCACAGATAAACGTTTTCCCAACGTTTCCCAATGAGATGGCTGCCAGTCTTTGCTACTAGCTGTTTTGAATATTACAATACATGCAAGAACCAACGAACGCTAGAGGGCGCTTTCTTAATAATGCTTTTACATCACGGACATAAAACACCTTATTATATGTCTGTGTTTCACATTAGGAACGTACGCCCTCTGTTGGCGAAATTCACGATAACATTAAAAAACGACTCGTTTAATAAAGACTAGTACCTGTCATGTAATATATAGCTGTGTACTGAGTGCAGCATGCATTGATCGCCGCTCATTCGCGACAGCCAGTGACTTTGTTCTTCGGTAAGTTTCGTCAAAAATGTGAACGGTTTAGGTTTTATTTTAAGAAAAATGTGACATGTAGAATTACCCTGGACGAAATAAAGGAACTATTTTGCAGTATAAATGTAAGATTTCACATTGTAATGTAATCATCACAATGAACACAATCGAAATCAGATAAGGCACACCGGAAGATAAGACGCAGTGTTTTTTTGTACCTTCGAAAGTCAGATAAGACGCGTCTTTCCCGCAGGAAATTACAGTATTGCCACTGAATCAGACATTCACAACGCTCAATATGATTTCTCTGTGATTGAGAGTAGAATCCCATCTTTGTGGAAACTCACTGAGAATCAAAACTTACTCTGAACAGCCTCAATGCTTGATCCATCGGTACTCTAAGACGCACCCAAAACTCTACCACACCAAAGTTTACCCCAGCACGACCAGACTCCACACCTGTGGACAAAATTTTAACAATTGAATTGCAAGAAACCAATAAGTAGCCCCTTGAATAATAACAATAATAAACATTTATATAGCGCTACACACAAAGTGTTTCAGAGCGCTTTACAAAAAAGTAACAAAAATAAACAATAGCAATAAACATCAAAAAAGAGCATTTATGAAGTTGAATTAAATAGGTAAGTTTTCAATCTAGTCTTGAAAGTGTTCATAGTCGGGGAATCACGTATGCTGGTGGGGAGATTGTTCCAAAGTTTGGGGGCACAAACGGAGAAGGCTCGTTCACCGTAGTGAGTATGGGTACAGGGACCAGGAGCTAGTTGCAGGTGTGCCGAAGATGATGAGCGGAGACGTATGGAGGAAGTTTGCAGTTTGGTTGTGATGAGATCTTTGATGTAGGGTGGAGATAGTCCATTACGAGCCTTGTAAGAGAAAAGGAGAATTTTGAATTGGATTCGTTGTTGTATAGGCAGCCAATGTAGAGCTCGAATGATTGGGGTTATGTGTTCATATTTTCTTGTGCGTGTGATGAGACGAGCCGCGGTGTTCTGGATATGTTGAAGTGCCGACAAATGAGTGATGGGTAAGTTCATGAGTTCTTGAATGCATAACTGAAGATAACAAACAATAATAATAATAATATAGGCTTATATTGTGCACGTATCTACCAATAGATACTAAAGGCCTTTGAACACACAGAAACATTCTAAGACAGGTTACTGGGGAAAAAAATGAAATTATGAGACCAAATTTTATGTAGCACCTTATATGGGTTTACAAGGTGCTGCAGCGCATTCAGCAGCCACTGCCAGACTCCTGGATAAGTGTAACTGGGTTCTCTTACGTGCATTACACAACACACGGGACCTACGGCTTTATGTCCCATCTGAAGGACAAAGCAATAATGGTTAAGTGTCTTGCTTAAGGACACAATTGTCACGACCGTGACTCAAACCCTAACTCTAATGATCCGAAACACCAGAGCATGAGTACGGTGCTTTTAACCGCTCGGCCACAACATGCCACAACAATACTAATAATGTGTAGAGAAACATCTAGACGAGATTAGCACAAATGTGAGAGTTAATTTACTACAGAAGACAGAACTCTTAGGAACAGCAAGGATCCTGCAAAACTACCTTGAGACCCAAGGAGGTGGGTTAAGAGTTTTTGTGTAGAAAATTTACAGGGTGGTCCGAAAAAAGCGACCCATTTTACTTTCAAACTCATTTTTGACATTGTTAAGATATTTTTAATTTTTTTTCAACAAACTGTACTATATTGATGTACATTTTTGTCCTCCAAATTTTACAGAAGTTGGAGTCATTTTAGGTAGTAGTTTTCAATAATTGATGTGCTCTATCCATGCTCCTTGCTGCTGAATCCTGGCTGCAACACGAACGTTGAAATTGGTGATGACTCTTCCAATCATGTCAGCCGGAATATATTCCTGATCTCCCGTTGACGTTGTCCTTCAGAGCTGCTAGAGTTTGGGGATTGTTGGCATAGAAGCAAGAAAGACGACTTTGCATGGGGGCAGTGTGAGGGCAGAGTGGATCTAACCATGTTGAAATATCACGAAGTGGAGCCGTGCTGACTTCGGCACGAATCGGAGCTCGACAGAATGGGAAGGCCAGGGCTGTGTTCCACTTGTGCAAACATATCGCAACTGTTCGCGCAAATGTTTGTGATCGTTTGTGACCGATTGGAACGATTGGTTGCGCACTTCGCGATGTCAATATGATGGCACTCTATAATGAAGATTGGGACACCGTATGTAATTGTGTTTTTATAACTTGGTTTTGCTGTATTGTAGGTATATTTAAGTCTTCGTTTGTACTTCACGACATTAGGTTGTTATTTCAACTCCACCTGACTGCGTAATCAACCACTAAAAACACATTATAATTTTTTTTGTGACAAGAAAATAATTTCGTCTGCTTACCTTGTTGTCCGCCATTTTAAAACCACCCACCAACACCTCAGAAATACATTCGCCCATGGTTGCTAACGTTTGCCAACGTTGACAGTGTACAGCTCGTTCCACTCAAAACTGTTGGCAAACGTTGGCAACACTTGCGCAAGTGGAACACATCCCTTATGTACCTGACCCCCTCCTTGAGTAGGATTACACTCACCTAAAAGCTGAGCAGTGCCATGGACCCTCCCATGGGGTTTCTCTAACAGGTCTCTGAATCGGAGCTGGCATGCAGCAATGGTACGAAACTCTGTCCCTACAGCCTGGTGGACCTCAAGAGTCGTGGAGCCCTTCATCAGATGATGAAGGAAGAAATCGTCAACTGTCACTTTGTATTGAGATGTGAAGTCATACTGAGGCCTGCAATCAAACGTGATAAAACTTGTACTTATTGATTTACCCTTTAGAGATTATAGCATCAGAGGTTGGTGTCCAATGAGCTTGTTATTAAAGGGATTGTATACGTTTGGTAATTGGAACCCACTGTTTGTTTCAATCCTATATAGTTGTAGATATATACCATAAAACTAATCTGTGAAAATTTCATATAAGTGTTCACAAGTCTTCCGTTTAGGTGTTCTTGAAATGTTTGCGCGTTAACACATTCTTCAAAGTTAAGTGTTTGAAGAAGAAGGGAAATGACCAATTCAATTTTGTGATGTACTCATTTTCTAATAGATAGAGTCCTCATGTGAGTGGGGAAAAAAATTACAAGTCTCTAAACTCACATTAAAATGGTGTAAATTGCCATTGTATTCGATACCCTTCCAGCAGCGAAATTTGTCAACATCCAAAACATCTGATGACATCATTCTGAGAAAAATGGATCTATACATTTTTGTACGGAGATGTTTTCAGAGCAAAATTTGAAACATGACGTCATTGGCTTTCAACAACTAATGGGTCTTTACATTCCAAGGAGGTATATTTTGTCAGTCAAAAGGTCAAATTCAAGGCTGTTTTGATTAAATATTATCGAAAGTCACGAATGAACCAAAACATCCCCGTAGAAAAATGTAGAGACCTATTTTTCTCAGAATGATGTCATCAGATGTTTTGGATGTTGACAAATTTTGCACTGGAAGGGTATCGAATACAATGGCAATTTACACCATTTTAATGTGAGGTTAGAGACTTTTTAGGAAATTTTTAGGTAATTTTTACCCCATTCACATTGAATTGGTCCTTTCCCTTCCTCTTGAGATTTGAAAACCTTCAAATCACTCATCCTACTTCCTAACCACTGTGAAAACAAAATCCACAAGTTTGCTAATTTTCAATTGGAATCATGACATGAGTTTGGGGTTTTTACCTGTCTCCCTTGACAACTGGCGTAGACTGCAGCTCAAACTCAAAGAACTCATAAGTGACGAAGGTGGACGGATCATCATCACCAAGGACCTTCAAGCCATCTCTGCTATATGAAATCTGATCATAAATGTAGAGTGAAGAAAGGGTAAACTCAATATAAATAGATGTTTTTATGTATATTTACGGGCCTGTGGTCCAGTGTTAAAGGCACTGAACACGTTTGGTAATTGTCAAAGACCAGTGTTCTCACTTGGTGTATCCCAACATATGCATAAAATAACAAGCCTGTGAAATTTGGGCTCAATTGGTCATCGAAGTTGCAAGAAAATGATGAAAGAAAAAACACCCTTGTTGTACAAATTTGTGTGCTTTCAGATAGGAATAAAAACTTCTTGCAAGAAGTTTTTATTATTTTAGTGAGAAATTACCTCTTTCTCAAAAACTATGTTACTTCAGAGGGAGTCGTTTCCTACAATGTTTTATACTATCAACAGCTCTTCGTTGCTTGTCACCAAGTAAGTTTTTATTCTAATATTTGTTTTGAGTCATTACCAAACGTGTACGATACCTTTAAAGGTAGGGTCATAGATTGGGTTTTTTCAATGTAATGCTGGTTTACAGACAAAATTATAGAGAAAGATTCAATAAAAGTCACGTGTGAAAGTTCCAGCTGTCTAATTGCTTGAAAAAACAGCAAACAACTGTCACAGTATTTTTACACGAACGTTGAATCCATCCATTTAGGTAGGTGATAGCAAGTACCAACCGCATCTCAAGACACAGCATTCGTGAATGCAACCCTCGGAAATCTGAGAAATGGTTCATGCATGAATCGTTTCTCAGATTCACATGTTTGGGGTGAAAATTATCCAAACCATGTTACTTCAAAAATCTTTTCTCAAAAGAATCAGTCTTCTCACCAAGTAAGTTTTTATGGTCATTAATTTTTGGAGTATTTACCAATCTATGACCCTACCTTTAATTTCGAGCCCTGTGATGACAACCTCGTTCCCAGGGGTGATCGATCTCGCTGCACCATTTTTCCCCTGCATGCCTTGCTCGCTCATAACCCCTGGAAATGGTTCATTAAAATGTGCTAGAATCTGGCACATTTTAATTAGGGCTGAGGCCGATCCACTCTACACGCCTGCTCAAGTATGGTAACCCACAAAAGAGGCATCAAGTCAATGAGCAACTGGTCCCCTCTCATTCTTATTTGGTCTTGTAATATGTCTAACTGTATGCAGTTTAGGGTGACCGTGTAAAAACATGATTCATTTGAAATGGAAACGCGTCAAATTCGTGCATTTTGACACACTTGTACGTAGCATTCTACAAGCGCTCGAAAGTTTTAACAAGCGTGCACGTAAAATAGTCACATTTGGGAGCAAATCAGTGTTGTATTTCGGTACATCCCTACCAGGGGTTAGTGACGAGAGGTATCGATGCGGCGCGCTGCCCATGATAGTGAGGCTGCTGTGATGATGTTTCCCTTTGTGATTTATGACTTGATATTATATTTCTACACACTGGTACTTACTTTAGTAATATGAAGTTCCAGTATGTTCTGACCTCGTTCCAATTTGACCGTCTCGTCAATCTCCTCATACTCCTGGTCCTGATAGTATAAATGGATTGATTAATTTACAAGGATAGTACATGTACATCATTGGGTTTCGGGAAAGTACAATAATCCAATCAAATAGTTTTCATTAAAAAAAACATCAAAGAAACAACCGTTGAAAATCTCATTAAATTCAGTGATCAGTGAAAACAAAAAACGCTCATGTTTTGTCAGGGTTTCTGTGCATATTGATGCATGCTGGTTTTGATTGTTCACATGGAAAGCTATGAATCAAGGCACCACCGTATCCCAAGGAACTTCTCTCACCTTATACTCCAAATAGCAAACTTTGATCAACAAACAAACTTCTTCTAATTGTCCCTAAAACAACCACATCCTATGGCGATCGTGCCTTTTCAGTATTCGCTCCCAACCTCTCGAACTCTTCACCATTGAATATTTTAAATACAGAATCGCTGGACATTTTCAAAAGCATGCTTAAACAACGCTTGTTTGGCATTGTTTATGACTGACTGTATATATTGTGTTTACCCACTTGTTTCGTTGTTAGTGTGCAAATCACTCTTTAATGTGCTCGTATTTACATCCCCTCTACACTTTGATTAAATAAGTATCTTGTAATGTATGCTTTTCTTCAACTGTCTTTTTCCAGTGCCTCGGAATATGTTTGGTCATAGATAGAGGGCGTTTTACAAATTGTGTATTATTATTATTATTGATGCAATTCAAAAATGCAACATTGATTTGGGAAGTTTGTAAACATACATGCGATACAAGGGCCGATTCCAAACCATGGAAAGATCAATATTCTATCAAAAGACCCTTCCAGTTTACGGTATTGGCAGTATGTGTCTTTGTTTCTTTAAAGACATCATCTCATTTCTTTATATTACTGGCAAAATTAACTCTTCGACTTACATCGGCAATATCTGTGACCTTGTACTGTTTAGTGCCATAGGCAACATCTCGTAGCTGTCTCTCTAATTTCTAAATAAGGAAGAAAAATCAGAAAAATCTTAGAACAATTTTCAGGGCCCAATTTTATAGAGCTGCTGAAGCACAAAAAGTAGCGAACCACAACAAAATTATGCTTAGTAGAATAAGGTTACCGGCCAAAATGCCCAACATGTAACATTTGTGACTGGTATCCTGCTCATTTTTTGCTTAGCTGGAAATCGTTTGGCAATATTTTCTGCTTAAGCAGCTCTATGAAAATGAGCCCTCTGGTCATTGTCAAGTAGAAGGGGATCAACAGTGATGTATTCAAGTCCTAAATCCTTGAGTCCAAGTACTCAAGTGTTTAGTCTGAGTCCAAGTCCTCAGTTATTTAGGTCGAGTCTGAGTCCGAGTCAGGAGTCACTAAGGTCAACTACGATTCTGAATCATGAGTCACAAAAGTTTAAATATATTTAAAATTAACAGGAGGAAAAAATGTAAGTTTTTAATTCTAATCAATTGTTACAAAATTAAAAAGCTCTTTAAAAAACAAACAATGTACAAACAACAAACACTTTTTTTTTGTATACAAAAACTTTATCAATATATATATAAAACTGTATCTATTTATACCATTTACATATACCATTCATACATTTATACAGACTGTGACTGTGGGGAACCACAATCAAGTGACCACAAACAATGAAGCACTTGTTGTGCTGCCCAGATCAGCAATCACAAGCAACAGAATTGGCTAACTTCACTGAGATTGCCTCGGTGACAGCGACCTATTGGTCAAACTGTTGTAACAGGCTGGTGTCGTGAGAGTGCATGCCTTGGAATAGAGAGACACCATATATATATACCATTACTACTATTTATACCATTTTATATCAAAAATTCTTTGACCTTACCTTAATTCTAGCAGCTCTGATATCCAGCAGCTGTGCATACTCCTCTAGCTTAGTCTCGTATTCTTGCTTATAATCATCGAGTCGTGTTGTAGCACCCTCTACCTCAATCTGATCATACAAATAATAGTGAACTTTGCTGAAATTCATTTAAAATGTTTTCAATCAATAAGGAAATTGAGTTCACATGAGTTTAAACAGATTTTAATTGTGTGAAAAACAATCATTTTGAATACCCTTCTCCGGTGCTTTTCAGAAAGATTTGCAAAAAGCCCTGTTACGTCATCACTCATGTTACTATGTGGAAGCTCCATTTTGTATAGCCACTTTGATGCAGAATGGAGGTATAACAAAGCAACATCCCACACATAACGTCAAAGTATTGTCATTTTGACGCACGCCGTCAATGGCAGTGTTTCTAGTTTTTCAAAACCTTGAGGCTGGGGTCTAATTTTTGTAACGATAATTACGAAAAATTCAGAACTGTACAAATATCAAAATTACATTTAAATGATAAACTGATTTTAAGAGGTTTCTTGACTCTTGAAACAAGAAAGTGCAGAAGGATCAAGACAATGCTTAGTGGCAGTACATACCTGGTAATCTCTGTTGATCTTGTGTTGGAGAATGAGCATATTCCTGGTCTTCTCTAACTCACTGACTGTCTCTGCATGCTCAGCTTGTAATGTAATCACCTGCATCTTCAGATCTGATCAAACAAATCAAAATACTCATGTGTTGATGACATGGTGTTTAATAGCCAGAAGAGTATCTGGGTGGTTTATTGAAGCCCAGTTTTTAATTTGAACACCCTGCATCATCTAGCCGTGTCTAAAGGCGGGTTCATACTCGCTGCGTTTTCACTGCGTACACAGTGCGCAGACCCATTTATCACAGTGCATAAACGGAAGCGTAGTGCATTATCGTATTGCGCTTCTGCGTCCGAAAAAAACAAAATGAAAATTAGGTCGTACACACTAATGGGATGCGTAGTCGGACAAGTTGAAATATTAACATTTGTCGGATGCGTATACGCAGTGTCAGTGAATGATGGCAAATCTGATTAGACAAGATGAAAACCGTGCGCCTATTTCCTAACCTGTATAACACAAGTTTGAAAGAATACCGAGATGTACCGAGGGCAGTGACTTTATGGAAGGAAATTGGGAAAATCTTTAGTAAAGATTGGAAGGAATGCAAGGATAAAACAATTAATTATGAAAAGATCCTTGCACTTGACAAAAGTACCGGTATGAACACGAGTTAATGCGTGCGTTTTCGCACGCGAACACCAATTTAATGCGTATGTATTCTTTTATTTGATAGGGTATGAAAGTAAATCCGATTTCACAATATTTTGATGCGTGCGCGCAGTCGCAGCACGTATGAATCGGCCTTAAGACTCTTTACACGAGCGCACTTGCTTGCATTTTAGTACAACGATGACTCAGGGAAGCATATAGGCATCCCTGACCGGAAATATGTTTAAGCTTTAGTCACTGGTTAAGCGTTTTTGTGTGCTCAATTCAACCTTGGTGACGTAGCTGTGCCGACCAAACCTGACTAAGCTGTTGGCTTGGTTAGGTTTGGTTTAAATATGGCGGATTCTACAAACTAACGAAAAATGTCAATGGAATTCTTTTTAAAATGAAAAACGATAAAGCATACCAATACAGTTTTGTTGATAATATTATAAAGACTACGTTTCAATACTTGAAAATAAAATAAGGGTGTATATTTTGAGAACCTTAAATTTCAAGAGAAATGTCATGAACTGTTACCTGGTTACCGACTAACTTTCATGTAGTGAAATTTGTTTCTATCAATGAATTTTACATCACAAACTTGTTTCTGGTCAGGTTCCCCAGGCCATGCTGGCATCACATCCACGTACTGCATACTGTGTACATGTGACAACTTCATTTTAAGTATCGTGGGGCTGATGCAGTTTTGCTACCTCTTAGAACGAGGCTCAACAAGAGCTTTGCTCCTGCTCTAAACCAGTGTTGGAAAATGAGTACATCACAAAACTGAATTTGACCTTGGAGCCCGTCTTTAAAGGGTCTGTATACGTTTGGTAATGACTCTAAAAATTAATGGCAATAAAAACTTACTTGGTAAGGAGTACAGCAGCTTTGGATAGAATAATGCATTTTAAGAAACTTTTCACTTCGAAGTACTGCGGATATGGAAAAAATTTTGAATCTGAGAAGCGTTACTGCAGTAACGTTTCTCAGATTGTGTATTCCAATTGCAGATTATTCCTGCGTGGACATAACCGCTCCAGATTTTTGGCAATATCTCAAAAACGATACCACCTTTTGAAGTGAAATTTTCACAGGTTAGTTTTATGGTATAAATCTACAACTATATAGGATTAAAACAAACAGTGGGTTCCAATTACCAAACGTTTACAATCCCTTTACCTTCTCCTAAAAGCAATGTGGTTTCTCTTTAAGGCAAATTCTTACTGTACCTTTACTCATCTCCTCGTCCACTTTCTCCAGAAACTCAAGATCCTGACTTACTTTCTCTTTTCGTTTCTACAAAATTAGTAATAGGATAAAAGCCAAACTAACATATCAGGTATTCCGTTTGTGGCCGGCTTCTCAGCCAGATCTTGTTGTGTTGGAAAATGTCAAGCCATTTTATACATTTTCAGCTTAACAGCTCAAGGGAATTGAGCCCAATTTTGACAAATGTTCACAATAAAATGGGAGACTTTTTGAAATGCCAGGTGGCAGTAGACTTACAAGGTAAATCCATTGTTCTTGAAACTATGTGCATGCTCAGAACTACGCAAGCAATGGAAATTTAACTTGTACGTCTGCTGCCACCCAGCATCTAAATCTCCTACTAGCTGGGACTTCTTATATTTGAGTTATCATTCCTGGTATCTGTGTCCAAGACCCGACTCGAGTCACAAAGGTCGAGTCCGAGTCTGAGTCACTTAAGTTTAATTTTAAAATATTTTGAGCGGGAAAAAAAGAAAACAAGCCTGATAGATATACAACAAGCTTTACAATTAAATGCAGAAAAAAGATGTAGGCTTTACTTCTCATCAAATGTTATTAAAAAAAATTAATCAATGTACAAACAGCAAGAATCAAAGCTTTGTTTTTCATTTTCTTGTTTTTAAAGTCGCCTAATGAAGACTAGCTGGTTGTTGACATGTTAATAAAAACCTGAAGCTCTTTTGATGTCTTTGAACAATAGTATACATTCCAAAGGGAAATTTCACTGTTCACTATTTTACAAGACATTAAACTCTTTAAATTTAAAAAAACCCATTTCACTGCCGAGTCCTGAGTAACAAACATCCGAGTGCGAGTCCCAAGTCAAAGTCCAGATGGTTGAGTTTGAGTCCGAGTCTTTGACCATTATGACTCAAGTTCAAGTCTGAGTCATCAAAAATAAGACTGAAGTCGGACTCACAAGTCATACAACAATGCCTACTACTGTCAAGTTCCCGAGTAACAAACATCGAGTCCGAGTCCCAAGTCAGAGTCCAGATGGTTGAGTTCAAGTCTGAGTCATCAAAAATGGATTCAAGTCGGACTCACCAGTCATAAAACACTGCCTACTACTGTCGAGGATTGAGTAACAAACATCCGAGTTCGAGTCCCAGGTCAAAGTACAGATGGTTGAGTTCAAGTCTGACCATCAAGTCAGAGTCTGAGTCATCAAAAATGTGATTCAAGTCGGACTCACCAGTTCCAAAACACTGCCTTCTACTGTCGAGGATTGAGTAACAAATGACGAGTCCGAGTCCCCAAGTCAAAGTACAGATGGTTGAGTTCAAGTCTGACCATCAAGTTAGAGTCTGAGTCATCAAAAATGTGATTCAAGTTGGACTCACCAGTTCCAAAACACTGCCTTCTACTGTCGAGGATTGAGTAACAAACAACGAGTCCGAGTCCCAAAGTCAAAGTTCAGATGGTTGAGTTTTAGTCTGAGTCTTTTACCATCGTGACTCAAGTTTGAGCCTGAGTCATCAAAAATGCGACTGAAGTCGGACTCAGATGTCATACAACACTGCCTACTACTGTCAAGGATTGAGTAACAAACATCGAGTGTGAGTCCCAAGTCAGAATCCAGATGGTTGAGTTTGAGTCCGAGTCTTTGACCATTATGACTTAAGTCCGAGTCATCAAAAATGTGACCCAAGTTGGACTCACAAGTCACACAATGCTGCCTACTAGTGTAAGGCAGTGTAGTATATGTTTTGTTTGTGGTTACCTTAACGATGATCAGAGCCTCTTCAAGCTCTTGGAAGTCAATGGCGCTCTCCTTGGTAAAGAATCTCATCTTGTCTTGTAGCTCATCCAGTTGCTGTCTGACCTGGTAATAGTTTACTTGAAGCTGCTGATTCTCCTTCTGTAGCTTCTCATATTGCTCTGTTGAAAAGATAAAAACCCATTCAGGAATACATGGAGGAAAACATTCTTGACTTTTTGCCCAACTACTTAAAAAGCCTTGTCAAACGAGGCAAATTTTACAAGCCACTTGGAGGCAGCCAACTGCATGCATAAGCAGGCCTGATATTTCGTTCCCGTAAGGGGCAAGGCAGTTTATTTCACCCTTTATAGACCATAGCAACCACAAGCGATTTGTACCAAAATGTCCATAGCATCTGCAAACAGCCGCAAGGTCAAAGTAAAGGTCATGTCCGGATATGAAATTTTCCAATGTAGTATGTTAACATAGTATCCCAATTTTCTAAACACAATACTACATTTTCTCTTTCATATTATAACTGTTGACATTTTTACTGACAAAATTTGATTACAGAAATTAACAATATTAGCAATGTCTTGGCATTTTGTGATGATTATACAGAAATGAATGTTCTCTAAAGGGTTAATAAAGGGCACCTCTATGAGAAAAATGTCAAATTGTATTGGAACATTTCAAGGGGCAGCACGGCAATGGAGGCAATTGCATCTGTTGCCTCCGTGAAGTATCAGGCCTGCATAAGGAACACTTCGTTAGCTCAATAGACATGTTCCTATGATGGTGTCTTACTATCTCAAAGAAATTTGAATGCAAACTAAATGGAAATACCAAGTTCTCAGCACACACAAGAAAAATAGGTCCTCAACAAACCATTTGCGAGTTAGATTTGAATGATTTCTGGTACAATGATTCGCTTATTCACAAAATACTGCTTTAAAATTTGAATTCCTCAGACTATAGAGACAGTTGCTATGTCACATGATTTGGGGCAAGCTTTTGTGTAAATACGTATTAGGCATGGCGAACACCCATACACAATTTTGAATGAATGTGTATGGCACAATGGTGCGTTTTTTGGCCAAGTGTGGCCGTGTGTGTCATAGCAAAGCGGTCTAGTTCACCGAATGCAAGCTCTGGTGTTGTCAGCAGCAGAAGGTGGGTTTGAATCCCGGTCATGACACTTGTACCCTTGAGCAAGGCACTTTAATAACCATAATTGCTTCAAACAAGTTGGGAAGGTAGTGCATTTTGCTCTACCAGCCAGGCTCCTAATGGATGATACCCATGCCTACACCCTTAAGGGGGTAACCCTGTTTCAGCCCCAGGAGTAGGTTTTTAAATTTTAAAAAAGTCGTGAGTGTCGTGACCGAGGGGTTAAGAGCAACGGACTAAAGCTCTGGTGTTTCTGATCAGCAGAGTTGTGGCACTTGTGTCCCTGAGCAAGATACTTTACCAAAATTGCTTTGTCCTTCTGATGAGACATTAAGCTGTAGGTCCCGTGTACTAGGATTGGTAGTGCCATAAAACCCACATCACTTATTGTGGAAGAGTAGGGGTTAACCCCGGTGTTTCTGGTTCACATATCAAGCACCCTTGTCTAAGAGTTTCCTCAGGCTTGTGAGCTACAGTGATCAAGTTCACTTATGAGGCATCCTTGGTTTCATTACCAGAAATATACAGTAATATTAATAATAACAATAATAATAATGAATTGGGTTAACTGATAAATCTTTACCTGCAGTGGTCACATACAGAAGCTACCATGAACTAGATTGATGTTGGACTGTATTTACCTCGTTCCTCATTGAGTCTATCCAGGAGGGTGTTTTTATCGTTTAGATCTCCTTTGAGTGTTGCCTCTAGCTGAGCTATCTGTAATTTTAACTGCTTCTCATTGGCTCGGTACTGCCTCTCTCGCTCAGCATCAAATGCACTGGGTGGGCAATATACAATGCAAAACCAATTAAGTATTAACCTTAATATTACAATCAAGTGAGTTTTGTGGAGACAATTATAAATCTTTACTTGCCGAGTCAAACCACCGGTTCTTCTCAGAACCACCACTGACTCAAAGAGATTTACACATGGTGTCACCGCAACCCTCACCTGATTGTACTCCCACCATGCAAAGTTTCAAATCCTACTTATTATTACATGTAAAGGTTAATTTATTAAGCCATGTCCAAATTTTGTAACTGTGTTTGAAGTGATCTTTAAAACTTTGTGTTTTTGGTTTGTGTATCGGGAATATAACTGCCATGTGTTTTCATCATGACAACAAATTTTGATTGATCTGTATGGGGCTGACGGTGGCGTGACGCATACATTACGTGAATTTCCCATTAACCCAAGTCTCCGTATTCCACTCACCACCGGTTTCACTGTGACTCTTATCAGCTGTTATCAGTAAAGTAATTGTAATACAAACATTCCTCCTGGAACCCTCTTCCCAAGGCCAGTGATCCTGACCCACAAACCCATGCTGGTGTCAAATAACCGAAATGCTGACAAACAGAAAGAAAGTCCTACTGTTTCTTATTAGATTTCTAAAGATATGTTTGGTCGATTTTTATGATTCAAAGTTGCTTTCATAATAACATTTAACAATCTTCCCCAATACGTCACATTATAAACAAGAACCTTTGAGATTTTGTAGATATTTGTGTCAGTAAATTCACAGGCAGTGAAACCCTAAACCACACGTTTACACCTCAAAACTGTTGATGAGATAAGAAAGATCGTGTTGAAAACTGCTCATTCCCAAACCGGTGAGTACCGTCCCGAGTTTGTCATAGGCAAACTGGGGTCTGCTTTTAATGGATGATTCATGTAATGGGGGACTTTCAGGACGCTAGGTGGCAGCAGACTTACCAGGTAAATCCATTGTTCTCGGTAATGTGCGCATGCTCAGAACGACGCAAACAATGGAAATTAACCTAGTAAGTCTGCTGCCACCTAGCGTTCCAAAGTCTCCCACTGCAGTGGAGATATGTCCCTGGTGTACATGTACGTACTCAATACTATGAGACTAACCTGTTTAAAAGTTTCTCATTGGCTTCATGAAGTATAATCTTCTCACTCTCTATATCACTGATCCGTTCTTGAAGCTGTAAACAAGAATGAAATAATTAAATTACTCATTCTGGTTATTATGCAACTAGGTACACTATCCTGTTGGTAGGTCATTGCATCACACATGCATACCTGGGCCCAATTTCATAGAGCTGCTTAAGCATGAAAAGTAGCTAAGCACAAATCAATTTCTGCTAAGCAGAATAGGGTTACCAGCCTAAATCCCAACTCACATACACAATCTGTGACTGGTATTCCGCCTTTTTTTGCTTAGCATAAATCTTTAAGCAATATTTTCTGCTTAAGCAGCTCTATGAAATTGGGCCGAGCTGCCTGCCCAAAGTTTTCGCTACTCCAAAGTTGAGAACGCCGAGCACGATCACACTCCGTGTCCCTGCTGTGGTCGCGGTATATCGATATGTATGGCAAAAATGGCGACACGCATTGGGCAGAGCTGCCAACACTTGCATGTTACTATCAGGGAGATTTTGTCCAACAATCAGGGGATATTTAGATTTACATTCAACACAATAGAGAATCACATAAAATGTGGACACTGATTTTGAGTTGTACCAAAAGTGTACAATACCTTTAACAAACACAGTGTTTTTCACATGATATAATTTTGCCAATCACCCACAAATAAAATGGCCATTAATAAAATGTAATAATGAATTAAAAAAACATGTTTTGTACCTCCATGATCGCCCTCTCTTTGGAACTTGACTGATGAATTTCACTCTGCAGACCTAGCACCTTACTCTGCTCTTGTTGATAAACTTTATTGAGTCCTTCTAGTTCAGCCAAGACTGTGTCGTGACTCTTCTTCACTGACTTCAGATTCTACAAGGAGAAGAGGAAATGTTTCACAATTTTTTCACAAAAAGACAAACAATTCTGGAAGAGAAAATTTCGAATCAGGACTATAAGGTCGTGAGAGCAGTTTGCATGGATTTCATAAAATTACAAATTTTTGAGATTTTGGTAATGGAGTTTATTGATCAAGAGTGATCTCCTAAGTTATTGTTTGGCGAAAAAATCAATTTATTTGTTAATTTTGATTATTTTTTTTCAAATTTATACACCTTTTTTATTTAACGCCTTTTGATCATTACAGATATGAAATTTCAATTACAGACCTGAGAGAACTAAGCGGATTGATTGATCACTGATTCATTGATTACTATGTGCTCATGTTTGTGAGAAAAACAGCGAATAATATTTGTCTTTTGACCTGGTTTTAGTGAATGGTGATATTGATTAAAGAAAATAAAAATATGAGACCAAGCGTTGGAAGAAAGTTGGGAAAAAAAGTTTTCTAGCACACAACAAAATATTGTTCAGGCCATTAGATCAATCCTTTAAACCCAACCCCTTAATTTATTGACAAATCAGAACCACAAACATGACCTGAAAAGTCAGAAAAAAAAATCTGACACGTTGAAATCCCACCGCAAAATGTAACAAAGTTTCCGCAATGAGGATTGCTGTGGCATTACACACAGATGTGGTGACTTTTACATAATGAAACAAAGGTGCCCATAACGTTTTTTCTCTACGCTCCACTTGGTCCCAAAGGGGAATTCTTCAGAAAAAGGAATAATAGAACAACAATAGCAAAGTGCAGAGCAAGATGCATGTATCCTATACGCAGTATCCGCATGGGGGCTGCCATTGATAGACAGTTGTTACAGTGGGCAGGGATTAATGTATAGGTCTATAGGGCAACCAGTTTATAATAAGTAAGCTTTCTACAGATATGAAAATAATATATAGGTTTGTTCTTGCTTTTTTACAACCATCTATGTATCAATTCTTAAAGGTAGATTACATCATTTGCAGACATGAAAACAAATGTACTTCCAAGTTACTACAAAAAAAACCATACATGACTGAAAATACATAATATTCCCAAGTATCCAGTGAAATCGTTTCGCCAGTTGTTTGTTTCAAAAGTGCAAGTTTGTATCATTTTGAAGCAATGGTGGGCCAACCATCGTTTGAACTTGTTTTGTACAAGGTCTGTCTGACAGCTTAAAAATGTCACCACTTGTTCTAGTTTTTCTCGGCAGGTTGGATGATATTTCATATTAAATCATACCCCAAAAATCCACATTTTCTTAAAAAATACAGCAATTACCAATATGTATTTAGTGACTTCTTCAAGCTAAAAAACTCATTGGTAGTATTTGCACCCCATGTTGGAAACTATTGGAAATATTATATTTCTGCTTGAAATGCTTCAGTCAAATTCTTCAGTAGCTATCATATTCTCAGCGCAGGTCACAATTACGCAAATCAAAATTAATGTTACTTGCCTCTTCCAGGTTAGCATACTTGGCATGTAAAGCTGTAAGCTTCGTTGACTTCTCTTTCACCTCCCTCTGAAGTCGGATCATCTCAACATTCTCATGGATGTTTGTTCTAATGAGGGTAAGAGGTATTCATGTTACTCTTTAAGTTACGAACCATTTGCAATTCAAATTGGTATCACACTAGTGACTAGGTTCTTGAGGTTGTTCATTTAGGGTTGTAACTATTGAGATACTTGAGGCGAGATTCATGGGGTAAATTAGAGGTTGTTATTTGGGAAAGGAGAATACTAGATGATAAATACCTGAGGTATGTTTAAGGTTATAGCATGAGAGCTACCGGTGTCTAAATTCCTTCAGGTAATTCAGCTGAGGTTCATGAGGTATGTTTGAGGTTATAGCATAAGAGCTACCGGTGTATAAATTCCTTAAGGTAATTCAGCTGAGGTTCATGAGGTATGTTTGAGGCTATAGCATGAGAGTTACCGGTGTCTAAATTCCTTCAGGTAATTCAGCTGAGTTTCATGAGGTATATTTGAAGTTATAGCATAAGAGCTACCAGTATCTAAATTCCTTAAGGTAATTCAGCTGAGGTTCATGAGGTATATTTGAGGTTAAGAGTTTCGGAGATGGTGTTATAGTTTTTAGAGGCTTTAGTTTTTGAGATGCTTAGAGGCTAAAATACTGAGGTATGTTTCAGGTTGTTGTGTGCAAGTTACTGGTGTCTAAATTCATTAGGGTAATTTATTTAAACTTCGTGAGGTATATTTGAGGTTTTAGTTTTGGAAATCAGGTTATAGTTTTTGGAGGTTATAGTTTTGGAGATACTAGAGGCTAAGATACCAAGGTCCGTGTGAATTACTGGTGTCTAAATTCATAAGGGAAATTCAACTGAGGTTTTTCCTACTGAGAAACTTGAGGCTCATGAGGTTTATTTGAAGTTGTTAATTTGGGAGATACTGGAGGTTAAAATACTGAATTATAGTTGTGGTTGTATAACATGTGAGTTACTTGTGTCTAGAATCATTACAATAATTCACTAGTTATAACTATTAAGGTACTTGAGGCTAGCTTTATGAGATATAGTTGAGGTTATAACATAGGAGTTCATTGTGTTTAGATGCATGAGGTTAATTCAACTGAGGTTATTATTATTGAGAAACTCAAGACCATGAGGTATATTTGAAGTTATAACTTGGGAGATACTAGAGGATAAAATACTGAGGTTTGTTTGAGGTTATATCATGAGTTACTGGTATCTAGATTCATTCAGGTACCTGTAATTCAACTAAGGTTATAACTATTGAGAAACTCAAGACTCATGAGGTCTATTTGAGGTTTTAATTTGAGAGATACAATCTTGAGGCTAAAATACTGAGGTATATTTGAGGTTATAACACAAGTTTCTAGTATGTAGATTCATGATATTATTCATTGGGGCTACAGTATTGAGATACTTGAGGCAAGATCTGTGAGGTACATTTGAGGATATATAATATGGGAGACATGAGGTTAATTTGACAGAGGTTATAACTATTGAGAAACTTGATGCTTATGAGGTATATTGGAGGCTATAATTTGGGGGTAACGAGAGGCTAAAATACTGAGGTATACTTGAGATTATAAAATGTTAGTTACTGGCGGCTAAATTCTTAAGGTTATTCAATTGGCTTAATACTTGAGTCTAATTTTGAGAGGAATAGTTGAGATAATAACTTGCAAGATGTAAGAGGATAATCTGTGAGGTATACTTGATATTTTAACGTTTGAGAAGCTAACAGGCCTAGTAAAAGAAATATTTGTGTATGCCTTTAGGATAATCAGGGAAGTTTAGATGCACGGTAAATGTGTAACTTCACAAACAGGAACATCAGGAAATTGCCTTTTTGTTTGCATAGAACATATTTAAACCTCACTAATAAAACATTTGAAAAGCATGGATCCCGTGTTAGTTTTACTAAAAATATTTAGAGTCTTAAATGGTGGAAAAATATACACCAACAGTAGTACACATTAGGCAAGACCAAGGATGGGTTTAACATAGCATTCCTTTTTTTCCTTCATGCAAATTATCACGACAGTGCTCCCTTCCATCATGCTACTTCAGTCAAAACTTAAAAAGTTACTTGGGAAAATAGAAACGGTTGATTAGTTGACTCAAATAAAGTTCCATTAAACTGCAAAAGTGTAGATGACAAAATCACACAATACAACACAAAAAAGGGTTAAATTATGATTAGGGAATGTTGTAGTGAGCCAGTGGTTTCCACCATTAATAATGCTCCAGACTACACAGTAAAGCTTTTAAAACAAAACAAAAAAGATCAAGTAAAAACATTCTGAGGACAACCATTAGAAAAACTGGTAACGTGAAGGTGGAAAAAGTGATACCGTTTAGTAGGTTTTCTTTCGGATGTGCATGTATTTGCAAAAACAAATTAAAGATCCATCACAAATTTGATTCTCCAAACCTCGCTCAGCTGATTAGCCATGGGAACCACTGGTAATAGGGAATGGGAATGATATATATGGAGAGGAGATGATGGGGTGGGGGGTGGTTGAAGGGGTCATGCTGCATGAAACAAAATAATAAATCAAGTGACAAAAACAGAATATTAGTACAGCCATAAACAATAGTAAGGGACTTGGGTTAACAATCACAGACATTAGATCAAGTCAGTTGCATCAGAATTAAACCAATCTGCAAGGCATGTCAAACGATGAAATCCAATAGTGTTGTTATTAATAAACCATTATACACAGTGTCTGGTAAACATCAAAGACCTAATTTGCAAACTGCCCATGTCAGAAATGTTTTGCCTGCACTGGTAGACAATTGTCATCCTGGTCCGAACTGGTAGACTGAATTCAACCTGAACTACTTCAGGCATGAAGTAGGGTTCCATCTCTGCAACCGATAACCAGCGGAATGATTTTTTCAAGTTTGTCGGCCTTTGTAGCCCAAACTAATTTTAGTGAATAAAACTTGCAAACAACATTGGTAACTAACTGTCAAACACCAGTATCAATGCTTTATGTGACCCAACATGTACATGAAATAAAAAAAACAGTAACAGTTTCAGCTCAATCGGTCATTGGAGTCAAGAGAAAATAGTGAAAAATCCCATTATATGTTTTTCACTGTTTTCAAACAAGTTTTGGCCTCGCGAGATCAAAACAAATAGTTTACTAATTTCTCACAAACTATATCATTTCAGGCAAAAATATTTCAAGGGAAATTTTTCACCATGACTATCTATAGACAATGTCAGTTATGATCTGTGAACAGATCTGTGAACCTTTATATTTTCAATCTTACCAATGTTGTGCACACACTTCAGGCATTTTTTTATCTGATTCAGTTTATGTATACATTTGCATTGTTTCATACAGTCATTAGGCCACATAAACAAATAAAATTGTTGATCGTCCCCGCCCGACCCTATAAAACCCCCCGACCCCATTTTTTTTTTTTTTAATCATAAAAAAGTATTTTTAATGATCTTTTCAGTCAAACTTGGCTCCCAGATTTTTGTTTAGCTGATATTTTTTCAAAATCCATAGGTTGGAAACAGATGATTGAAGAAAGATTATTCATGTTTGCAAAACAAGAAAAATTCTTCAAATATTTACTTAGGCTGCGTTTTAGTTTTTTGAAAATGTTTACAGAAAATGTCATCTAGGATTTGAAAGGGTTTAACAAAACAATTGAAAACATCAAAATCACACAAACCCTTTGTTTTATAGTGATTATGATGATATCTTTATTCTTTATTTCATATTTTGCCAAGTCAAAAAAAAAAAAAACGCCCTCCCTCCCCCACTTCCCGTCAAAAAAGGACGATCAACAATTTTTTATTTTTATGTGGCCTTAAGTTCAACCGTCTGTTAGATGTTGCAATAGAGTTTTGGGTAGACTTTGAGACTGATCAAATACAAAGCTTTGTAACACCTTGATCTTGTTTAATGTCAAGCTGTCATACATTTTTAAATTGATCTAAAGCCCCAAAGTAGATGTTGGAAATTTCAAATAAGTTGGGAAAACTTGAGAAAAAGAATGTGCATAAAAATAATAACCAATACCTTTTTTTTAGGTGGGGGAGGGAAGTGTGGAGTAGGAAGAAAAACCAAATGAAATTTAGTATCATCAGAGACCATTCGTGCATATATCTGTGCATTGAATCACACCGCATAGTGATTTGGGTTAATATTTTAAGATGGAAATCTTGTGAGGGCGACATGCATGCCCACTTTATACAGTGCCCTCAGGGCAACGACACTTACTTTGCTGAATGTCTGTTGTCATGGTAACGGACGGGAGATGGAAACAAAAATGAAGTCAAGTGAAACAAACAAAAACAACAACAGAGTTTTTATTACAATGCAGGCGCAAAGAGAAGAGAAAACCGAAAATTGTTGGTCAGAAGCTGTCAAGGAAACAAATTATGTTAAAGGCTACAAAAAGCTACGATTGAATTCAATAATAAGGAGCGAACTGCAAACAAACTGTAGACCCCTTGCATATAATGTCACAAGCTCAAACAGCGCCCTCATAACTAAGGTCAAAATATACCTATTATTGGCTGATATTTGCGCATTGCGTATAAACATACGTTTCCATTGTTTGACCTCAGCATTGGCGGCCTATGCAAGAGGTCCAATGAGAAATTGACAAAGTAGACTGTATCTGCCTATATTTATAACAACAAAGCACTTAGTATTGCAATTTTTGTTAGGCACAAGTATATGAAATCACTAAACATCCTTCATACGAGGGCTTAGCAATATTCCAGGGGTACTACCATCTGATAAACTTCACAAAAGTCATCACTGCAAGAGCAGGAGACACCCACAGCAAGAGCAGGAGACACCCACAGCAACTGCAGTGGGTGCAAACTCACAGCAACTGCAGTGGGTGCAAACCCACAGCAACTGCAGTGGGTGCAAACCCACAGCAACTGCAGTGGGTGCAAACCCACAGCAACTGCAGTGGGTGCAAACCCACAGCAACTGCAGTGGGTGCAAACCCACCCCAACTGCAGTCGGTGCAAACCCACAGCAACTGCAGTGGGTGCAAGGGGCAAGTTAATTGGAAGCCTGTAGGCTGGGTTGAGCCAGTCTCGAGTCCTCTATCATCGAGCCCAAGTCCCAAGTCATTTGGGTCGAGTTTGAGTGACTAGTCACAAAGGTCGAGTCCGTGTTTGAGTCAACACTGGGTTGTGCATTTAAACACTGTAGATGAACTAGATGAACATTGTCAACAAAACAATTGTACTTTAATGTGGCCTTATACTTAAAAGACAAACTAATCTCGGACAGAGTGTGAAGAGCACTAGTTAGGTCAAACATTATTGTGAACTATTCTTTCCTTCCCGATTGGTTTATATAAGGGGGGGGTCTTATTTGATATTGTCCACGAAGATCAAACACACTAAATTTGACTTAAAGCCCAACATTAGGTCCAAAGTAAAGTGCTTGATGAGCCAGCTTTAATTGCTTATAGAATGTTTGCACGAATATTAGTGAGTAGAGTTCACTGACCTTTGACCTGCTGACATGTGTTCCTTCAACCTGAGCAGTGTCTCTTCTTGTTCGATTTCCTTTATTTTTACCTATGCAAAATAAAACCAGACAAACAAGGTTTTCATTGAAAATGCTGAACACAAAAGGATACATAGGGAAAGCATATCAATGTTTTTTTCCTGCCATCCTTTAAGCCTGGTTCATACTTCCTGCGAATGCGAAGCGAATTTGACGTGAATTTGATGTCACAACTCTGTTTTCGCTGCAAATTATTCGATGCGAATTTGTGACGTCAATATTCGCTTCGCATTTGCATTCGCAGGAAGTATGAACCGGGCTTAAGTGTTCTCTAACCACACCATACAAGTAATCTGTGAAAGTCTATTCAAATTTGGTCACATTTATGAGAAAAACGACAACTGTTTATGTTATGCCAGGAAAGTCAGGGTTTGAACTCCCTCCCCTACCCCTGCTCAGAACCCTTGTCCCCGCCCCTCCAAAAGTAGGTCAAAGATACAAAATAAACCACTGATCCCTTGCACCAATGTCGCAAGTGGCTACTGTCTGCCACGCTCGCCATTTGGGGAGTCAACTTGCACGTACAAATTATGGTCAACATGTAAAAGCCGCATGGCCTAAACTGCGCACTACACTACACAGGTTAATTGACTCCCAAATTGGTGCACCCAAGATTATTGTGATGATGACGTCAGGTGAATTGGATCAACAGAATTTCGATGGCTTTTTCAATAAAAGCATCTGTCGTGCGTAACTTGTCAACTAGTTAAAAAAATGCATGGTTCAGTACATAAAAATAAAAAAAATAAGAAAATCTCTAGTTACGCCACTACATACACTCATTGATATCAACTGCCTATTGCAATTTGTGTTAAAAGTTTTTGAAAGACTTTTGAAGACCGAGCTTTGTGATCGCTCGTTCACATTTGGTTTTAAGGGTTTCTAACTTAGATGTCGTGACTGACTGCATCCTCACCTGTTCTTGAAGTATATCTTTGTCTTGCTCCAAGGATGCGATGTGATCTTGAAGATCCTGAATAACCTCTTCACTGCATCAATAAGAAAAAGCAAATACACAGACAAACGATTATAAATAAATGTTCACACATTAAATGGGCTAGAAAATAATGCTTGCTTGAAGCAATTGCGGGCATTACGAGGCAAGCATTCACTGCGAGAGAATACATTTTGCCTCAATCATGAAAACTGAGAATGGTGTTAGTAAGTTTATTTTCATTTAATATCTATTCATACCTTTATTTATTTCTACCTTTGTTGTACTCAGAGTAGACAGGGAATCCAGGGGACCTCTGCTTTTGTTTAGTGGATCAGGAACTTTTTGTAATATCTTCACTGCCGCAGATCAAGATATTTTGATCTCTCATACAAGAATATGTAAAGCAATGATCAAGTTGACATTGTTGCGGCACCTACTGATAATAGACACCTTGCATAACCCAAAACACTACAGGGACGTTTTTACGCACAAAGAACAGCTATCGTCCAATGATTTGCCTGCTTTGGCCTCCTTCAGCGAGGGCGCTTCTTGGCCTCAGTGAGGGCGCTTTTTGAGCGTGTAATGTCATATATGAAAGGGGTCTATTACAGAATTGGAACTGGCCTCCGAGTCACCCGGCATGCTTGGTGGTCGAGCAGTAAAACTTCTGCTCTAGAATGGCGAGGTTGAATGGTTCAATTCCCGAACGAGTAGTGTGGATTTTATTTTCCCCATAACTTAGGAAAGTACAGTGCTTTTCACACATTGGCGATGGAGTAAAAGAAACAAAATAATAAGGACGGTGTTACTTACAGTCTGTGGTTTTCTTCTCTAGCTTCTTCAAGGAGACTGTGTCCGTATCTAGGAAGGACATCATTCCTGAAAGCTCTGGGTGTTGCTGATCTAGATTCATAACAAGCAGACAAACAAAATACAGAAACCATTTACGATGATTCTCAAAAATAAAACCAACCCACAAACGACTTGAAGTCGTTACATGTCACCAAAATTAAAGTATTTATGAACGAACAAAGAAATTTATACCTGCATTAACTTATACACAAATATATTTTTTTGAATATAAACTATGACATGTTTTCAAGAAGAGTCAGTGTCTTACTTGTTGCGATCATGTCCCTGAACATGTCCCTGAACCCTCAAGCCCTTCTTGATGTTATCTGGTGGAGGAGGTCGAGGCAATCCCTGTCAAATACAAATAAATTATCAGGAGAAAACATTCAGATAAAGAGATGCTGTTATGGGAGAAAAACCCAAAATGGGAGGAAAACCAACTTCATCGGGTAGGGACCGAAAACTCAATCCATATGTGAGGTTCTTGTCCAAGGAACGATTTGAACCACTGGTGATTCTGAAACATTATTCTGGAAAACATGTCCCAGCTTGAGTTTTGGGGGTTTAAAAGATAGAAATTTGTTGGTATCAAATTTAAAAGGTTGATCTCCAATTTTAAATTGAAAAAAAGTTGCATCTCTCTAATCAAAGTTGATCTCTCTGATCAAAGTTGATTGCAGCGATTATAACTGTGATTGCAGCGATTATAACTGTGATTACAGTGATTACAACTGTGATTACAGTGATGAAAACTGTGATTAAAGTAATTATAACTGTGATTACATTGATAACTGTGATTACAGTTGTTATAACTGTGATTACAGCAATCACATCTGAGATTACATTGATTATAACTGATTACAGTGATTAAAACTATGATAACAGTGATGATAACTGTGATTACAGAGATGATAACTGTGATAACAGAGACAATAACTGTGATTACAGTGATAACTGTGATTGGTGATGATAACTGAGATTACAGTGATTATAACTGTCAATACAGTGATGATAACTGTGATTACAGTGATGATAACTGTGATTACAGTGATGATAACTGTGATTACAGTGATGATAACTGTGATTACAGTGATGATAACTGTGATGACAGTGATGACAACTGTGATTACAGTGATGATAACTGTGATTACAGTGATGATAACTGTGATTACAGTGATGATAACTGTGATGATAACTGTGATTACAGTGATGATAACTGTGATTACAGTGTATATAACTATTATAACTGTAATGTTAACTGATTATTACTTACAGTGTTAACTCTTGATTGGACGAGTGGATATGGTGTTTGTCTACTACCCTGTGTTGCAAGCTGTTGCTTAGTAAGTGTCAACTGCAAGAGAGAGTGAAACATCAAGAAAGACATTTTGTTTTTAGTTCAATCTGCAAAGCATTTACTTTTATAAACAGTATAATTTTCAATACTAATTCTTACTAATTTACATATTTCTTTATCATTGTAAGCAGTTATTTTTACGACAGGTAAGTACTTTGTTTGAAAGATGAGACCATTTGACACATTGTCAGGGTTTACAGGGTGACGCAGCACAATCTGCAGCCAATCACGCGAAGAACAAAAATATGGTTAACCCTTTCTCTTGACAATATGTGTACTGGGCTCTTTTATGTGCATTACATAAACCATAGCACCAGTGGAAAGTCCATCCATTAACATTTAAAGCATCTTGCTCAAGGACACAAGAGTCATGACCAGGACTTGAACCCACACTTTGACAACACCAGAATTTGAGTCTAGGCCGCTTGACTGCTTGGCCAAGACACTCCATTCAAATGTGTTCATCAGGCCTTCAGCGTTCCTGAAACTATCTCAACTCCTTTGGAGTATGCAGCACCGGCAGCCAAATTGGCGAGTAGGTTATTATTCATATTGTAATCCTTACCCTTGCAGGTACCCATTTACTCCTGGGTGATGAGAAACAATTATACTCAAGTGTCTTGCCCAAGAACACAAGTGTCATGACCGGGATTCAAACCCATGATCTGATGTCTCAGCCATCAGTACTCGAGTTTGATTGGTCTGGACCGCTCGGCCACAACATGCTACTTCTAAGAACACTGGTCTTTCACTCTGCTGCCACCTAGCTTCTCAAAAGAGACAGGTACTTACCTACATCTTACAAATACATAATGTACAATTCATGTACATATGAACACGTTTTTGTTTTGGTTTTCTATCGTTTGAGAGTTGCCTTGCAGACGACATGCTTTTTAATTTGGTAAAATCAAATTACGTTAATTTCTCAAATTGCGGTTAATTTTGTCTTACCTTATTCTTCAGCATATCATTCTGTTTGTTGAGATCCCTCACTTTACCCTGTAAGTCCTCGATCATCTCATCTGTCTCAACATCCCGCCCCTTACGTCCCCGCTGGTGAGCTCCGCCCACCTCCTGGTCCTGCTTCTTACGATCAGTGACCAATCTTATCAGTTTTGTAGCCATTCTGTTGGAGAAGAATAAATTAATTTATCGCTGCAAAAATACTGTTATAAATGAGAGTGAATTTTTCTTCCCGTGGACAGTGCTTTCAAGAAGTCCTTTTTTACTCCATTGTGTTGCACTATATTAGTCTATTTATTAGTAATATCTTAGGACTTGCCCTAAATTTGTTTAGGAACTGTCCAGTTATGTTTTCATTTCACTAGACCCCAACCTTTTTCACTGGTCCATATTTCAAATGACATAACGATGCCTTTCAACAATGAAATAGCTAGCCAAACCACTCACATCAATGCCAGATGTGCCTACTGTCTGCCACACTTGCCATTTTGGTAAATACACACAGAGAAAAGAGAGCAAGCACCAACGATCGCAGGTATCCTGCATCATGGTTTTGATTCTCAATTTGGATTTGAATTGCTAGAAACATTTCAACGTTTAAAGGGTCTGTATAAGTTGACTTTGACAATTAATGGCAATGAAAACTTACTCGGTAAGAAGTACAGCAGCTTTGGATAGTATGATGTATTTTGAGAAACTTTTCACTTAGAAGTGATGCGGTTAAGGAAAAATATATCACTTTTTATCCCCATATATTTGAATCTGAAAAGCGTTACTGACAGTAATGTTTCTCAGATTGTGTATTCCAATTGCAGATTATTCTTCCTGCGTGGACATAACCGCTCCAGATTTTCGGCAACATCTTAAAAACGCTACCACCTTTTGAAATGAAATTTTCACAGGTTAGTTTTATGGTATATATCTACAACTATAGGATTGAAACAAACAGTGGGTTCCAGTTACCAAACGTATACAATCCCTTTAAACAGAAGTCACAAGTTCTGTTTAAACATTTTACAGAAACTGTTACCAATCGTGTAATTCGTCTTTAAAAAGTTGTTAACAAAATTTGTTTATGATCAACAGTCGCTACATCCGTATTCCACTCACTTCTTAATCTTCTCCTCTTGTTTCCTGGCATGCTTCTTTAGAACCAAATTCTCATCGTGAAGACGAAGATACTTATCCTCCAACTCCTCGCGACTGATTTTGGTGACAGCTCGTCGCTGCTGGGCACGACGCTGCTCATTATCTGATGGAGGAAAGATTACGAGAAGCAACATAAGTTCAGCTTAGGCATCCAAGGGTCTTTTGTGATCACTGTTGTTACTTCAATAATATTTTTACTTAATGATTGTTCTTGATTTGTGTTTGTTTGTTTTTAACCCTTTGTTTATTTCATTTGGGATTGAGACAATCTTTAAGACAATGTTTGCATTTGGGTTATTAATAACTTGGCTTTCGTTCGTTTTTGTTTCTCTTCCCATTACGATTTCACTTTGAAGTCAGGCCACTGTCCACATTAAAACAAAAAATTGTTATTAGGAGGCCTATTGCATCCTTCCTTTCCAATTTCGGCTGCACAGATGAGAGTTTTGTTTGTTTTTTTCTTCTGCACTTGCCCCCCCCCAACTGCCTGCACTCCAACTTGCTGAACGCAATGAGCACCATGCTACTTGCAAATTTTGCAAAAAAATTAATAAGCCCATAATACATGTAATATAAGAAAATATATACTATTTTTAGATCCTGCAAAACTGAACAGTCAAGTATGCCGTTAGAATTTGATAGATTCAATAAAATTGTGTTAAGAATTTGGACCTTGGTTCAATACTCCACCACTCACTCCACTCCCCCCCCCCCTCCCGACACCACTAACTTACCTTGGGGTCCATCCTGACCCCTAGCCCCTCCACTTGGGTCACGGACTGGTACATCCTCATATAAGCTGTCAGTATCCATTATGAACTACACATTGTTAGTTGGCATATATAGTTAACACGTTGATTGGTAACTGTGGATCAACAGAATTAAAATATGTTTAATTGTAAGCTGATATATTTGTTACAGTGTTAGGACATTTCCAAGTCAAAATGTTCATATTCATAGACATGAGGGGAAGGGGTGATCAGAGAACATGATAGACATCAAAATGTGTTTTAAAAAATGTTGATAATTCTTCAATAAAAGCAAAGGAGGTACAGTAACACAATGGTGAAAAAATGGAAAAAGTAGCAGGCTATATTATTATTACTGAACAAGACTTAGTATTAAAGACAGTGCACACTATTGGTAATTGTCAAAGACCAGTCTTCTCACTTGGTGTATCTCAACATATGCATAAAATAACAAACCTGTGAAAATTTGAGCTCGATCGGTCGTCGGAGTTGCAAGATAACTATGAAAGAAAAAACACCCTTGTCACACGAAGTTGTGTGCTTTCAGATGCTTGATTTCGAGACCTCAAGTTCTAAACTTGAGGTCTCGAAATCAAATTCGTGGAAAATTACTTCTTTCTTGAAAACTACTCCACTTCAGAGGGAGCCGTTTCTCACAATGTTTTATACTACCAACCTCTCCCCATTACTTGATACCAAGTAAGGTTTTGTGCTAATAATTATTTTGAGTAATTACCAATAGTGTCCACTGCCTTTAAACAATAATTTTGGGTAATAATAATTGATATTTAAAGAAAAAGTGGTATCCCCTTGTAAGAAGTTATAATGACGGTTCCCAGGTTGTATCATAAACTGGGCAAGATCCCTGGCTATATACAGTGTACGGTTGTTGCATTAGCGCCCCCCGAACAAAGACATATAGGGCTAGATTATAGATAGCTCAGTTGGTAGAGCACCAGCACATACACTCCTAAACTTCTACTTCTACTTCGTTACTCGGCAGGATCCATAAGTCAGGATATAAATGCCAAGGAGCAATTATAGTTAAGTGTCTTGCTCAAGGACACAAGTGCCGGGACCGAGATTCGAACCCACATTGTGATGACTCAGCCACCACAACTTGAATTCGGTGCGCTAGACCGCTCGGCCACGACACGCTACGTAAATAGAACTATGAGGTTCATTCCAGCACGTTAACCCCCGGAGATCGCAGGTTCAAGATATTAATAAAATAGTAGGGCCTACATGTCAATACAGCCAATTAGGGCCAAGAAAAAAACACTCCCACCAGCACCAAAGTTAAACTATGTCTGATTGATAATGATCATCTTATTCACACAATCAACCTCTTGTTTACATAAATAATTTTGTAGGTTATACAAGTTTTTTAATAGTTATGTAAATTAATAATGTTAATATCCGCATTGAGACCCAGCATGGAGGTAGGATTAGAATAGGGACCCAGTCCCAGTAACTGGGGCGCTGTACTCCTTTAAAAAAAATGTTGACTGCCCATCCTCTGTCGTACTTTACCCAGCTTCGACCGCAGATGTAAATATTTTGTTTTAAGGAGTAGTAGGGCCTACAGTTTATTTTATACTGGAAAAACTGTGTCTATGGTCTAAACCATACATGTCTAATCCGCACTGCGCATTCCAATTTAGACCCAGTTACTGGGGCGCTGTACTCGTTTTTTCGAAATTTTGACATCTGCGGTCGTACTAGCGCCCCAGGTATGCGTTGTATATTCGCACAGCAATCGTGCGCTGCGGCGAGTGAACACAGTATGAACGTCGGTCCAACTGAGAGTTTGACGTCATGGTGGTTTCTCCGAAAATCGTAAATTTGCAGCTCAAAACAAAATCGTGAGTACATTTAAATGCCTGGTGTTGCATCTTAGACATATGAAGAAGCCAGTAGGCGTTTTTAAAGGCATTTTTTGTTGGGTATTTTTGTCAGTGTGAGGCATTTGTTGTGTCAACTTGTATCAATTTGAAGATCGCTGTGCATATATGCAACACATACCTGAATATACAACGCATACCTGGGGCGCTAGTACGACCGCAGATGTCAAAATTTCGAAAAAACGAGTACAGCGCCCCAGTTTTTACTGGGTCTAATTCCAATTCACAATGATTATTTCCATTTATCAATTAATTCAATTCGATTCAATTCATATTGTATACTCTTAGAAGCAGAAACGTAAATAAGGCTTTTCGTCGGTCATCTTTCTTTCAGTCACCCAGCAGACCTCCATGGTTTCACCTTTCTCTATGGTTTCACACACAGGTGACAAGCCCCGTCCCAACCCCCCTACACCAGGCAGTGACACGGCGGCCGAACGGCACGCCTTCCCCGTCGTCGTCGACATCTTCCAGAAAAAAAATTACTTCGTCTTTCTCGCCCAAAAGTCTTCTTTATAAAGAGAACAATTTACATTGATAATAACGACCATTTAATTAAGTTTGGTGCTACTTAACGTACCGGAATTTTTCTCTACACGAACGTTGATCATTCATTGCGTCAAATAAATAACACACAACAGAGTTTGTTTACGGCAGCCATTGCAATTACTCGTTTTTGAAAAAATTCGAGGCATATATGCAACACGACGTATGAAGCTAAACCACGAATGGTTGTGGTCAAACTGCGTATGCGCAAAGCTTTCGTAGTCTCTAAATGGTATCTCGCAGTCGTTATATGTCGTGTTCGGTTTTAGGTAGTATTTACTAGGAAAATAGGGTTGGTTTTATTCAATAACTCTAAATTTGTCCCACGTTACGTAAAAGAATTGCTTAGTAAACTGTCCTAGTAAACTGTCCACTAGTGGTTAGGTTAGATCATTGATGTTTTGTTACCTGGATGTTTTGATCTCTTCAAAATTAAAAGCAGTATACTTTTGAATATTCATGACTGCCTGTCAAACTCGGCCAAGTGATGTGTGTGATTGACATTAGTTGTTGAATATGCAATAGTTATGCAATAGTTTTGCATATTAAGTTATCATCATACGTTGTATAGTCGTGGCAGCATGACAGGAAGTGGAATTGAACACGCACTCTACGGACGCACACAATAAACACGTGGAAACATTATTTAAGGGTGGGGGGTTCTCTGCTCAAGTACAGTACTCCTCACTTCTACTGTTGCTCGTTGATGAGAAGGACCCGTTAAGAAACTTAGTTGTATGATTGTATTCATGTTGGACAGCCAAAATGGCTTCGTCATCAGATTCGGAAAATCAGAATGCAGATTGTTCGCTCCCATCTCCTTCTGAACCCAAACCATCTACTTCTGAATCCAAACAGGTAAATGTAAATCATTTAAATTGTGGACCCTACTGGTACTGGTAGTAATGAGTACAACTCTTTTCACAGCAACACTAATTAACAAGATTGAAGTTTACCCGACCATTTTGATGATTCCTAAACGCAGTTTTCTCAGATTGTTACCTTTTACTGGTATCTACCTCTGTGGGCGTCGGTGACGAAATGTTATCACTGGCGGAAGTTGTTTGGTTTATTTGATTATAAATGCAATTATTTATTTCATTTTTATGTTATTTTATTATTTTGAATGGAGTCCTAAAACTCAATTTATTCAGTCTTCAAAACATCTAACTTTAGGTCTATAAATAGGCTACACAGATTGAAGAGCCGTACATCACAAAATTCAGATATAAAGTATAGTTAACTAAAATAAGACACATCAATTTAAAACTTATTTTTATTTATTTTTATATATATATATATTTTTTTAATATGAATTTAATTTGAATTTTGAATTTTATTAAAATTGACAAACTTCGTGACCCGAAGGTCAAACTACAGAGTCATTACAATAGTTAGAAATAGATAAGACATATACAAAAATTAAAAAGTACACCTTAATAGCAAAAATAAATGTATATGTATTACTAACTTTGATTGGCTATAATGTTCCCGTTTTTCTAGATACCTTCTCTTAATCCTTTGCTCCTCTTTTGTTTGCTATAAATGGATATGTTTGCGTTTGTGTTTGTTATTGCTTCTGACGAAGGTCCGGATTGGAACGAAAGCTAAGGCCATCTACCCTACTAATTTTATATATACATATTATAGTATTATATTATAGTCTATACATTTTTCTTATAGTTCATTGGTTTTCACATTAATTGATGTTATTGTTGTTGTACTTATCTTAATCATGCCACCATTGAAGCTTGGATTAGAGAGGCTTTGACCCACATATTTTAGGTAGACTAGTGTTTTCTATTCTGCTGGTTAATTGGCTTGAATCTGTGATACTTTATTTTTGTGCCATCGTTTGCTCATGCATTCCCCCTTTCCCGTCCCACCCTATCACTAGTATCAGTATCAGTTCCGGCTTCATTTTGACTTATATTATGGGTTCATTTTGTCACTAGTGTACTTAAACTTGTATTGTTAATTGTTTACATGTATTGTTTGTATTGTTTTGTGGGCCAAATAAACAGCAATTGTACTTGTATATATGCCCCTACCTTGTTTTTATGATTACAACTTTTTCTAATAACTACTAAGACTCGCTAACTATATCTAATACCTCAGTGTAGTCCAAGATTCGTTTTATGAAAATGATCGATTATTTTCTAAACAATTACAATCATTACAACAGTCGTTTTCCTCGTTCCTGCTTAAAATTTCACACACCACCACTCATTATGTTAAAGGGAAAGTATACCTTAGGTTTTTGGAACCGTTCGAATATATAGGCCTATACAATAAAACTAACCTGTGAAAATTCCGTTTCAAAAGGTGGTCGCGTTTTTGATATACCGCCAAAAATCCGGAGCGAATAATATGTCCATCGCATGCAGGAAAAATAATCCGCCATTGGAATACACAATATGAGAAACGTATTTGCAGATACGTTTCTCATATCCAAATTTGTGGGGATAACAACTGATATTCCATAACTATACGTTACTTCGAAGTGAAATGTTTCTCAAAATGCTTTATAATATCGAAAGCTGCTAGAGACCTACATCTAAGTTTATGTTTGCATTAATTTTAAGAATGATTACCAAACGTGTACCTTCCCTTTAAGGTTCTGATCTGGAGCATCTCGACTGCAACTTGAAAACAGCACTCGCCAAACCGATGAGGGAGAGAAAAATTCAGTTTTATTTAGAGAGCACATCATGGCTCCTGCCCTGACATTCCTTTAAGAAAAATCATTTAAATACACACTGTTTATAGCTAAACAAGTAAACGACATTCATTTAGATTGCAAATAACTATAGGCTACTTTATGTAATGTTGATGGCGGTTTTAAGTATTCAACTAGTACGATTGCTCGGTAAATATTTAATTTTGTTCTTATGTTTGGAATTTGTTTTTGTTTAGCCATGGAGGTAGGATGTTCCTCATGCCTAAGCCCATGTAACGCTTATTATTACAGTAAACAGTCTTTATTTTATTGCTCACAAATAAACCCCCAACGAACTGTATATCATTTGAAAGAGTAAACAAATTATCTTTATTGTGCTATATATTTTCCCCTGTTCCCCAAATCAGAAAGACACCAAACTTATTGTTTACCATACAGAGTCGTTAACTACGTTGAGTGATGTACAGAAATGTAAATGTATATTCTAGTATTACCAATTCATAATGGGGTAAACCTTTTCTTTATATATGAATGTCTTAAATTTCCCCAGTTACCATGTTAACCATATGTCACGGTGATGTTTACAATGGAGCCACAGAGCCTGGACCAAGTTACTGCAGACATGGTTATAGAGCAGTTGCTCTATGGTTATACACAACTCAATGGAAGAAAACACTAAATCTTATATTTGTGGAGATTTCAATGTCTGATTTTATAAACTGTTGATATGAAGGATAAGGGGCACATCTCATGTGTGGAAATTGTGGCACAAGATGGACCCATGGCCAGTGTTGTACTCGCCTGCCAATAAATTACATAGAATGTACAAGGTAATAAGATTGGATGTTTTTATTTGTATTCACAGATAACTCAAAGAAATCTCCAGTACAATAGGCGAAAATGGAGGAAACTTGCTGATACGGTAAGAATTGTAATTTATTTTACAGCTAGTTGGAACATCATGCTTTGAAAGTAAATGCATCTGAGTATGTTCGTGGTGAACAACTTTTTAGATTTGTTTTAAATCACCCAGCATTATGAGCAGACCTGACAAACTGGTGTGGGTCTCATGGGTTTGGGAATGAACATCAGAAAGAAGATCTTTCTTATCGGATAAAAAGTTAATGGTGCGTGACACTATAGAATTTTTTTCCAGAAAAACGGTGCGACTTAAAGAAACCACACCCGCTCGCAATTATTTTCAATTTTCTTTTCAAACTTAACCAATTTAATACTAATTTATCTAGCATTGTAACAATGAAGGGGAGACTCTTATTGATCTGTTTTGCTTACGTGCCTCTGCAATCTCCTTTTCGTGAATCAAAGATAAAACAAGTTTTAACATCATCCTTTATGAAGCATTTTGGTTTGTTAAAAATGACTTTGTTTAGAGTGTAAGCTTATTAACCTTACAGACGAGCATGCGAGGAGTTTAATCGACCCTTAATCCAAAAGTGTTAAAATAACCCTCCGTTTGAACGCAAAAAATACAGTCCAATTTTACCCATGCACAGATAACCTAGTATTAGTGGATTAGAGGGAAATGCGTGAATTTGAATGCGTGCTGATGAATTTGATAAATTGTCCTGAAATTGGGCTGGAAAAGCTATAATATACATTCATTTTGAGTTTTGCTTTCTATACCACAATAAAAACAAATATACATCAGAAACTTTAAATAGCAACAACAACAAAGCCGAGATAGCACATGGAATTTTGTGAATATGTGCTTTTTGGTGGAAAACAAACTATTAACAGAGTAATAATGTTGGAAAATAACGTGTCGGAACATAGGTGTGTCGAAATATAGGAGTGTCGAAATATAGGTTGAGCTGACAGAACAGGGGTGTCGGAATATAGGGTGTTGGAGCTCGGAATATAGATTGTGTTGTCAGAACATAGGGTGTCGGAACATGGGGTGTCGGAACATAGTGGGTCATGGGAATTCGGTGAGTTTGGCTAATGGGAAATTCACGTAATGACCACACAGTACACTTTCTGTTGTAAGCTGAGATTATCACTTCATGGAGAATACGTGGGATTTCATATGCGATAATCGCTCCTCCCGACGGTCGGGAGGATGGAGGGTTATCGCAACTAATAAGGATTTCACAGGTCGACACATCACAGATAAACAACAGTCACTCATCCCTGATCAATCTCATTAACAACCCATTGCACAGTTCAAGGGTCAAGGTTCGTTTATTTTCCACAGTATCAAGAAGTAAAAGACATTTATCACTCAGCAAGAGCGATCAGTTTAAAGAATACAATTTAACAGTATATATCAAGAACAAGATTAAAATAAACATGACACTGCAGAGGATACATTTTAGAAGCAGAGCTTGTAGGCAATGGTCCCTAAAAACATCGGTTGCATTGAGACAGAGAATAAGAATTAGGTGAACCAAAAGGAAGGTCCGTGGTCGAGCCACAAGAAACAAAATATGCACAAGCACGTAGGCCCCTACTCGAAAAATAAATTTAAGTAGTTAAGGAAAACAAGAAAGGCAGTGGAGTAAAACTAACACAACGGCCTTGAAGGTATGCCAGTAGAGTATACCAACCGAAACCATCTTCCTCCATGCCGAAACTGAGTGGTCACACCTAGGGATCCCGCGGCGGGCGAGGATCTCAAGAAGAGACCACCCAGTCCCGGTCAGTACTGTATACCAGTTTAGATCATAAGTGACGAAATGGCACAACCGAAAAAGGTTTCTTTATTAAATCCTCCGATGACCCGCCGGTTACGTCTGCAACCTATCTACCGAAAATTATTTTTCTTAAATACTCGTTCATTTTTGTTTAGTATTTTTTTTTAAAGCAAAAACAGGTGACACCCTTTAAAGGCACTGAACACGTTTGGTAATTACTCAAAACTAATATTAGCATAAAAACTTACTTGGTAACAAGCAACGGAGAGCTGTTGATAGTATAAAACATTTTGAGAAATGACTCCTCTGAAAAACGTAGTTTTGAGGAAAAAGGTAATTTCGCACTAAAATGTTAAAAGACTTCAGGTCTGAAGCCTTTTAGGTATCTGAAAGCACACAAATTTTTACAACAATGGTGTTTTTCTTTCATCATTTTCTTGCAACTTCGATGACCAATTGAGCCCAAATTTTCACAGGTTTGTTATTTTATGCATTATGTTGGGATACACCAAGTGGGAATACTGGTCTTTGACAATTACCAAACGTGTTCAGTGCTTTTAAGTTCTACCTTCAGGCAGGCCCGATTGACATGGTCTATGGCCCGAAAACTTGGCGGTCTCGAAAACATATTAATAACAACAACAACAAATAATAATATTAATGTGTACATCCGGAGCGAATAATGTCCACACCGGAAAAATAATCCGTAATTGGAAAACACAATCTGAGAAACGTATCTGCGGATACGTTTTTCAGATTTAAATTCAATTGGGGATAAAAACTGATATCTTTGTCCATAACTACATTACAAGTGAAATGTTTCTCAAAATGCTTTTTACTATCGAAAGCTGCTGTACTTATTACCAAGTAAGTTTTATTGCCATTAATTTTCAGATTGATTACCAAACGTATACCCATTCTTGTTTTATTCATTTTCAGGCCGAGAAGTGGATTGACGCGCAAGGACCTTAAGTGACTCCCTTTGTTATCATGCGCCTTAGCAAGGGAGTTCTGGAATGGGGTGGTAAGGGTTCTTTTCAAAGATCTCTATTTACACTTGTTATGTTATTTTTCCTTTTTCATTAAATGCAAGTATAAGGTGTAGTGATTTTTGACATTGTTTTTGTGTGTTTCAAATCGGGTCCTTCATTCATGCGTCCGTTCGCGGACAATATGGACGTGATGTCCAGATTTAAGGAAGCGGCTTTGACGAGGCCTGTATCGTTTGGCAACCGCAAAGGTGAGGCGTCTCATGTTTCATAATTTGTGTTGATGTAGCTTGATGTAGCTAAAATGCTTGATACCCTACTTGTTCAATGAATAAGGTAGGTTCATGTGTAATAAAGTAGCCTATGTACCTTTTTCTTTATATTAGCTCTCTGATTCCCTAGCTCGGTGGTTACACATGGTATTTGTATTTGTTATGAAATGCTTTATTAAATGGGCCCTTATGTCACCCCCAAGTGAACAATATTAGGCCTATGTGTACTTATAATGAAGAAATGTTTCTTTCTTTTTAGTACACGCTACCAGACCTATACATCGGAGTAGTGGACAGACTGGATCAGTTGACTTAACTAATGTGGACTGTAGAAGTCCGACAGTTGCATCCCCGAGACGGCTCATCACAGCTGTCTGCAATTTAAAAGGTATAAGAACTGCAACTATTAATTTACTTTTCTGTGCTACCTTGTGTATCGATACTGCACTGTCTTTTATAGACAATTTGTAAAATAGGTTTAAATTCACTAATTGATGCATACATTTAATTGTTTATTTCTATATGAATTTTATGTAAACCTAGGTCTAAGTGCATTCTGGACGACAGCTGCCAACAGGCCTTCATGGTGGCCTATTGAAGTGCCGTTTCAGTCACCCAATTGTAAGAGTTGGTTTCATTGTCTGTGCACTGGAGTCTCTATGGGAGCAGCAAATACAATGAAATTTGTTTGTTGTTCTTTGAGCTCCTTGACCAGGTAAGATTTCTTTTGTTTCTTGGTCTTAGTGAGCAACAATCACAGCTTAACTTTCTTCATGGCTGTATATTAATGTATAGTAACACGCGAGGGTGTGCCTACGGGGTCGTCCTTGCTTGAGCGTGGACGGGGAGGAGACGATCCCAATGATATAGTAATTATTGTCGGGATCCCGACATTATCTCATGTCTGTCAACCGTACAAACAATTTTGCATGTAACAGGGCCTACATTTCGAAACGGCATCATCTTGCAACATTTTTTTGTGTGTGTACTATGTTGTTGAGTAGGCCCATATGTATAGGCTAATTATAATTAACTTATGTTATAAGTATTTGCTGTCCGAACATTTATAAGCTCAAACTCTTAAAAATTTGAACTTTTTGTAGACTGGCAAAAAGGCCATGAGTTATTATTGGTTTAAGACATTATGTGCTTCTGTTAAATAACGCGGGTCATTTGCAATCGGTTGTTCTATTAATATTACATGTATTCTGTAACTGATACTGTTTGCATTGTTATTACAAATTACTTTATTTAGTGTTGCGAAGCTTGATGGCACTGAAGTGACTGTGGGAGATGTCAATCGTCTTCAGAGAGGAGAAGACATTTCTGGGGATGCGATTGATTTCTGTATGAGGTATTATAACAATTAGGATTACACCATCAGGCCTTATTATTTGATTGTAGGATTATAAGTCATACCATTATACACGGCCTAAACTACAAATCATGCATTTTGGTTGTATTCACCGTGCATTTTTGTCCCAATCTGGAATACAATCTTGAAGAGAGTTTATTATATTACAGTTTTATCTTCAATTACATTTTGATGTGATGAAAAAGAGTGATGAATGCTTTGCATTCGTGCACTATAGAAAACAGTTCCATTTATTGAGAGATAGACTACTCCATTTTGCCTCATCGGATATTTTCCTCAATTGGCTTCATGATAGAAGGATAAAGATTTCATGATAGAGTGCTATCTCAGTAAACACTGTGTTTGCTATCAGTCAGACAAAACCAAATCATGATCACAGACTTAGAACCAAGTCTACAGATTCACTGCTTTATATAAAAGTCTTTCTTATAACCAAAGCACAAGATTTTGTAAACATCCAACTATTATTACAATAATGTGATATTGATACATAGGTACATCATCAACCATACAGCTGGACATCAAGGTGCATTTGTCTTTCCTTATTTCGTTGGACAACTCCTGCAGCCAACCAGCTGGCTGCATACACTGCAGGGTGACCAAGCTGTCCAACGGATGAAGGAGCATCTAAAGGCACTCGGAAATTCCCTACATCTCCTTCGGACTGGGAACTTATTATTTCCAGTTTGTATACTGTAAGTGCCACATGTACCACAACCATCCTCTATACCATTTTGAATACTTAGGTATTACATGCTGTGATTCAAGTTTGCCTGTGTACAGATTTACATTGGCTTTTGCCACAAAACTTTCCTGCTTCATTTTTTCCCCTAGCAATTTGTTAACACCCTAGCTTGTACTTTGAAGCATGGCATTCAAGCTTCTTTTTTGCTAGCCTGTCTGATAACCTTTTATTTTCTGTTCGTTAAATTTGTGCATCTTTAATTTTATTTAGTCATTTCATTTCTTTGTGGCATTTTTTCCTGTGTCATTCTGTCTACAGGAACACTTTGCTTTAAAGTTGTGCTAATGGCATTGTATTGTTTTTATTTTATTTTCAGGAATCACTGGGTTGGTATTGTGGTGCAAAGGAAGCCAAAACGTGAGATTTTCTTTTGCTTTGTTTCTATTTTATGTGCTTTTCTTTTACAAGGTAGTGTCATAAATATAGCAATTATTTAATCACAATAAATCACTGATAAGATTTTACTCATTGCATTTAAAAATTCCACAAAATCTTTAAAACAATAAAAGTAAGCACAAGAAACAATTGCCCCCAATTTTTTTATGTAATATATGATGATGATGATGATAAATGGTTTATTTATTATTTCACAATAAAAAGACATCACAATCAGAAGATTGAATTGGGTCTAAATTTACATTAATTCAATTAAAAATTCATTAGAAAATATATATAATAATAATAATAATAATAATAATAATACAAAATTATATACTTTTCCTTATTTCCTTTGTAAAGGTTGCACATTCTAGACTCTCTACCTGGGTTTCTTGGAGTTGATGTTTACCGCCGTCTGCACAACTTTGTCATCAGGTTTGGCATAATTACATTTACTTTATTACAATTCCGGTGTTCTTTGTGTACCAATCTCTGAACTTGGTTGTGTGGCTTCTGACTAGCACCCTGAACAAAGATATTGACAAAATTATAGCTCAGTTGGTACAGTGCCGGCACGTTAATCCGGAGGTCATTGGTTCAAATCCCGCTCTAATCAATTTGTTTTTGTTTAACTCTAATTTTTCTCTGAACTTGTCTTGTGCAAACAAGTTTGTATACTATGTAAGCAGATATAACTTAATACTGACAGCTTGCTCACAAGATTGACAAAAACTTACAATAATGACAATACACTTGTTTATGGCAGACACTCACTGACACAATAATATTAAATTAAAGTTAGTTTGTTTTTAATAACAATTGGATTGCCCAGTAGTCACTGTGATGGAATTATTGCAATCAGTGCTATTGGTTTTTGAATCATGCTTTTTTGTAAGGGTTTTGAATTTGTAAACAACCTTTTGAGTAATCAACTACCGTATACTGTCACATTCGCTATCTATAAAATTGCAGCAGAAATCTGGGGATGGGGGCCATAGAAAGGGTATTAAAGCCCAACAAGGCTGTTAAAGGAAATATTATTTTCATTGATCTGAAGGTAAATTGTACCTTTAATAAACAGATATCTTTATTTGGTTGATCAATGTGCTGCTGTTGATGGAACCCAAGTGGAAGAACAAGTACTGATCATGGATGTTCCTGAGGTATAGCAGTTTACACAGAAATTATATAGGTTTTATTTAAAAACAAATACATACATTTTTTGTTAAGGACTTGATGTTACATTCATTTGAATTTTCTGAACTATGGAATAACTGTCAGACTTAAGCCCGGTTCATACTTCTTGCGAATGCTTCGTGCGTAGCGAATTTCCTTGCGTCACAATTGGAAAACGAGCGCGTACCTATTATTGCGTAACGAAAATTCGCTTCGCATTCGCATTTGCAGGAAGTATGAACCGGGCTTTATGCTTGAAATTCATTTTTAGAAAATCACATCTATTCCACCTGTAAAGTTTTCAAATTCCCAAAAATCTACTTTTATGAAAAACACTCAAATTCGTTTTAAACGTTGATAAATGTATTTTCAAAGATTACAGCATTTCAAATGATAAAATATTTCTCAATACAGTATATGTCCTTATCAAATGATAATTTTTCAAATGTAAATCTGCATAATAATTATCACCAAAGTTGTATTACACATTGAATGGAAAAATTTAAATTTTATAATTTATGACCGGATATGTTACACGTGTTATCAACACCTAACATTATTTTGTTCATCTACCAATTCTGCAGGTGAAACAGCAAGTCAACACACATGATTGTGGCATATTCCTTCTTGCAAATTTTGAGGCTTTTATGAATGTAAGCATTACCAGTTTTTCTTGAAGTTGTTCTGGTCTTAATCTGTTTTTCGTCAATTATAAGTTTAGCATCTGCCTTTTGTTAGTATTCACCACATACAGGTGGGAGGGGTTGAGTCAAAGAAGCAAGGAAGCAAATACCTTTTAGAAAGGCCCTTATAAATAAAATAAATTTCAAAACAAAATTCACATTGAGGGTGAAAATTAACATGAAGCACTTTGAACACATTTGACAAGGCCACTCTAAACCAGCAAACAAGGAGCCTCCGGTCTGCAGTACAACAATTTTTATTTTGTATTTCTAGACCAACATGAATCATAACCATACAGTTAACATTTCTTTGCATCTACATCATAATAACCTAACTTTTGACCTACTCTTTACCTAAATTTTCTCAGGGAGTTGAGTTCGGCAACATCTCTACAAATGGAGTAACCATGAGACGAATGGTCCTGGCTGTGGTGCACAGATGCAGCATGCTGTCATCATAGTCCTGATAAAAGTCATGACTGACTGACTGACTGACTGACTGACTTTCTCTATGAAATTCTCAGCATTCTTCACCAGAAATCATCTCGAAAAATGGCGAGATGTCTTTTGGTTATAACAACATGTAGGCATATTTCATGTTGATTTTTTCATGAGAATTTGTTTATTTCCCAAAATGTTAGTAATTGGTTGGGGTGGTGGGGTTGACATTTTCAAATTCATTCACAAGACCAGCAAGTTTAAAATAAATACCAGATGCATTGGGTCAAACTGTATCAATAACTTTTATTTCAAACATGTTTGGTAGTTTCAGTACTCATTCTTTATATAATGGTCATTTTTTCAGCAGAAAAATTCAAAATATGCACTAAGAAAGTGGAAAAGAGGTTTATACCAAAACAAATCTGCTATCACTGTAGGTTGTGTACTTTAGAACTGAGCCTGTGAGTAACCATGATGACCAAACAATTATGAGTAATGTTTGAGAAGACAGGTGAATTCCAAAAGGACACCAATTTGGGACACAAGTGTACACAGCTGTATTTCCAATATACATGTAGTCGCAATAATCTTCTTAAAAATGAAGGTGATCAGACCTCGTAGTGCTGTTACTCAGTCTTGAGCTATACACTCATCTAATTGGATCAGTTTGATAATTGGCTTCACTGCACTACTGTATGCCAAAATTGCTGCTTCCAACAAGTCTGCTGCTCCACTTGAATATATGTGGCATTCTTAATTATCTTGCTAACTTATTATTTTGTATATTAATCACTATTGAACAATAATACAAATTTATGGTATATTCTTTTTCATTGGAATTATTTAATTTCATTCCCTGATTCCAAATACATTTTGAATAAAAACGTTCAAAAAATTACTGCGGTGCAGAGTTTCTCTTAAAACAATCAACTAGACAAAAATATAATCGTTGACCCCTGTCATAGTCTGCTTATCAAACCAACAACTTATTTTGAAATGAAAATTAAATCACAATTCTGTCAAATTTCATCACATTGCTTGTTGAACATTTTTAGGAAACAGCAAAGTACTTTTTATGTTTCAAAAAGTGTCTCTCTTTTTCACAATCCTATTGTACAAGTGTGATAAAAGAAAGCTGCACCACAAAGATTTCCTCAAAGTATGACATGTGTCATTAGTATGATTTGTTCTGTGTATCAGCCTACAGCAAGCTCTTTTTAAGGGTATGAACTCAAAAGTTTTTAATAAAAGAATCATTTTGATAATTGTTAAATTTGATGTTGGGAATGATAGCATTCCGGTGTGTTTTAATTTGTCTGTACATGTACTCTGTGTAGGCCCACAACATTATTTTGAGCAAGTTTAAAGGCACTGTAGACGTTTGGTAATGACTCAAAACAAATAATTATTAGCATAACAACTTACTTGGTAACGAGCAACGGAGAGCTGCAGATAGTATAAAACATCGTAGGAAACGAATCCCTCTGAAGTAACGTAGTTTTTGATAAAATAGGTCATTTCTCACTAAATTAATAACAACTTCTGGCAAGAGGTTTTTATTCCTATATGAAAGCACACAAATTTGTACAACAAGGGTGTTTTTCTTTCATCATTTTCTTGCAACTTCGATGACCAATCGAGCCCAAATTTTCACAGGCTTGTTATTTTATGCATAATTATGTTGGGACACACCAAGTGAGAACACTGGTCTTTGACAATTACCAAACGTGTTCAGTGCCTTTAAGAAGTGAAAACTTGCTACTGAAACTAGGAATACAAATGCAATGAGATTGCCTGTAGTGCAAATTTGAACCGTCCAGCATTGAAAATGATAACACGATGCTTTTTTAAAAGGTGGATCCATATAATTTTAGCCTACTCTAATCTCAACCAGAATTCACAACAAGCACATTGAAAAACACTTTAATGGAAAGAGGCGAGTCAATTAATCATAGTAGGTCCCTACGGGTTACAAATGTCTTTGTTTTACTGCAAATGTCATATAGATTAGTTTCGGCAAAAACATGGTAAAATAAAGAGATAAGGAACTCATAAATGTTGAGTTTCAAGTGAAGCGCACATCTTTTTTACTTCACTTCTCTTCGGCACAAATTATGAACACATGTTAAATTCTTAACACAAGAGGGCGCTATTGCTTTGAATCTCTGGCGAATCATCCTGCTGAGGTAAAGGCCTAAACCGGGCCAAATTTCATAGAGCTGTTTAATTAAAACAAAACATATTTTATTCGAAGCCAAAATAAGCATGGATGCCAGTTATCGGTTGTGCACGTAACATGGCATTGTGAACAGGTTCATTTTTAACTAGAATTTTATTTTTCACTTTTTTGGTAATATATAGCAAATTTTCTTGAAGTTGTTTTCAAAATGTTAAAATAATGGGTTTTTCTTCATAAAATATTACTGAAGGAACAAAGTAAAAATCGGGTGCAAATTTTAAAATACTTTTAGTTAGCAAAACAATTTGCCACAGTTGTACTCCAAACTATTATTGTATCATAATATCAAAGAAAAATACGCAAAGCTTTTTATTTAAAATGTATACTTCATTATTGAGAAAGCTGACAAAAAAGAGAGTTTATTTGTGGCTCGAGTGGTAATAATTTAAGTAAGGGGATAGATTTTCCTATCCCTTGTTGCTCAAACCCAGCCGAAAAGAGGAGGGTAGATTTTTCTTTTCTATCCCTTGAATCTCAAACATGACAAAATGTGCGATATATTGCTAAGAAATAACTGGAATTTATCAATTTTTAAATTGTTAGCCTAGAAAAATTAGATTGATTCGTAAAATTTGGAGCATGTTTTCACAATTTGTATGAAAAAATGGTAAAAGAAAAATTTGTGCTTTAAAATCCCGTTTCGATAGCAATTTTTTGACCATAATGACAACTGCTGTAAATTTGAGAAATAACCAAAAATTAAATAGTGCAATTAAAAATACACCTGTTGCTCTTAGCCTTACTCTTTGATTTTGTTGTGCTTAAGTACTTTGTTTATTGCTTAAGTAGCTCTATGAAATTTGGCCCAGCTCCTCATCACTGCATGGGACACAACATCGGTGACTGCTCTAAATTCCGACACCCTATGTTCCGAAAACCCTATATTCCGAAACCTCGTCGTGATTTACACGCTATGTTTAGGTAAGGGTTAGGGTTAGGGTTGGGGTTAGGATTGGGAAAATATACTAGGGATGTCGGAACAATAAGGGTGTTGGAACATAGGTGTGTAACCGGTCTATTATTTGTATCAAAATTAAGAAGAACACTGACTCAACCAATAATAACAATCTCATATATTGTGTTTTCAGAATACAGCAACACTCAACAACAAAATACACTATCAACAAAAACCCCCGACACATTGAGCAATATTTGGCCCGGCCACGCCCTATTAAATTTTGTTCATGTTGAATTTTGAAATGTTTTTACTTGCGAGTAGTCTAAATGGCCCTAAACATTATAGTTTTATCAGCAGATCATTTAGGAAATGGGCAGACAAAATTTGACCTGAACGATTTTTGAAAGATGCTGAGATGAGGCTTCTATGTAAGAGAGAGAATTGACAAAACACGGCACCAACATTAATACATGTAAACATTTGTTCACTCGTTTTTGTTTCGTAAATGATAATTATCTGGACTGAAGGAAAATAGATATACCTATAAATAATAACTTTAAATACTTTTGCACAAGTTTGACGAAAAAGGGTGCATTTCCAAGTAGGTGAGATTTATTGGAGGAGGTGTCTCAGATTTTTTGGTTAGTGTATACAAAGTCCGATAAAATTCAACTGGCACTTTAGGTATATATAGGCCTACTTTTTACACAATTGTTCTTAAATTTATTTTCAATGTAGTGTCATAATATTAATTTGTGAAAATACTACATTTAATAGACCATTGCCGTTTACATCAATTGCTTATATCTATAATTGAAAACTTTTTAAAAAACAAATTAGGCCCATGAAAGTAACTTCTTAGAAACACAAATTTACCATTTAGTTTAATTTGATCATTACCAATACACCCGTGGTTCAATTCTTGCCAATTTGTCTGCTTCTAAAATACGGTAGTCAACACGGCATGACTCAAACAGTTAATGCCAAAAAGTGTACTAATATTGTTTTATTAAGACCTTAAAGTGGTTATCCATTCTCCATACACCCTTACCGATCCCATAAATAATATCTACAATGGATACTAAGTACTGTCCACAAATCCCATCCGACACACCGGGTAATTCTAGTACCCGTTTTAAAGTATTGAAACATGTTTAAATAAACCCAAAAGGTATGTTATAAGACAAACAGAATAAACCTCGCTATTTTTTACCAATTCACGTGCGGTAAAAACCAACATCTGAATTGGCGCAGATACACTTCTTTCTGACATTTTTGTCACAAGTTGACTAACCTTGCAGTAACTGTTTGAGTAATTAACGCCCAGAAGCAGAAGCAATGTAGAATACAACATCATACAGAATTAACGAACGAAAGAGTGTCACTTGCCCTTTTGAAAAGTCGCATTATCACCGATTTAGTTATTTGCAACTTGATGGTGTGCTTGGTGTATATTCAGACACATACATTTTTAGGCATATAGGCCTATAGGCCTACATACATATGCTTTTGACAAAACAAACAAAAAGGAAACGCATCTGTTTTCGTCTAAAATGCTAGGTCCGATCTAATGCCGATTTACACAAAAAAATTAGTTTTAAATATAAAGTAGTTAATTTCATAGATTCGAGAAAGTTATAAGCTTTAATATTAAGGTTATTGCACGGAAAATCCGCAAATTATAAGTGGTAGTTAATTAAAAACTTAAATTAAATTGTAATTCACGTCCATTAGCCATGTTCAAACAATTTGCACGTTTTATGTATTTTGCGCATCGTCCGTGGCATAGCCTAATGCGAAATTGTTTGGATTTTGTTACATCTTTATCTGTCAAAATTCGTTCAGAGATAAATAAATCTCAAAACAATGCCTTTCGGTGAAAATCAGACCGTGAAACTTTAATATGGTAATTTTCCAACATGACCATCGCAATGGCCTTGAACACCCCCCCCCAAACAAAAACAAACCCGAAAACCCCCCGAGTGCATTGTGTTTCCTCTGAAATATTTAACTAATCTGATCGAAGTTAATGTTAATAATTAAACAAAACATTTCAGCGAGGTCCACGAAACCAGCTATTTTGTAAAATTCTTGTACATTTTCTGCAAAACCACAATGGTATGAGGCATTCATAATTACACAGAGGCCCTTCCGATAATCAGTTGACTTCAATGGAGCTTTACGAAAAATCACTTCCAAACAAGACAATACATAAATGAAATGGAGATCAACTGGGAGTGTACGAATGTATAATTAGAAAATGTCGTTAATATATTTTATTAGAAGTTATCTGGCTACATTCAACGCGGACAATATTCTTTGATCAAGAAACTTAAAGGCAAAGTACCTTTGGTTTTTGGAACCGTTCGATTGTTTCAATCAGATATAAATGAGGATTATAAATATACAATAAAACTAACCTGTGAAAAATTCATTTCAACAGGTCGTAGCGTTTTGGAGATATCGCCAAAAATCTGGAGCAGTTATGTCCGCGCAGGAAGAATAATCTTTAATTGGAATGCACATGCAGAAACGTTTCTCATATTGAAATATGTTTTGAATCCCTTTCTCTAAAACCACATTCCTTAGAAGGGAAACCTTTCTTAAACCGTTATATATTATCAACAGCTGCACTGTTACCAAGTAAGTTTTTATGGTCACTATTTTTTGGAGCAATTGCCAAATGTAAACCATCCCTTTAACTCCAGAGTTATAAATGTGAACTGAAAAAACACCACATACAGCAACTAAATCAGAAGAAACAATTACATGTACTGCTTTTGTGCATCTTTTCTACACAATCTTCATTTATTTAACAGCATGTAAGTACTGTTTTATTACATTACATGTACTCTTATTACAAACACTAATAATTTGCAGTTGTAAATAAAATACAAAAAGGTTTTGAATGATCCAATGTAACAGTATTTTCAGAGTTGCGGTTGGGTTGTTGTCATCGTACACATGTACAGTCAACCCTCGTTATAAAGAGCAGGTTATCAAGAGGTTCTGCTTATATTCATAAAGAGTACATTCTGAAGTCCCGAATCTCATTTCTGCTTTGTGTTTCTTTGTTTTGCTGTCCTCTTAGAACAAAGTTCCTGTATAAAGAGGTAATTTGACCAGTCCCAGAGATCTTGTTACAACGAAAGTCGACTGTAGTTGCTATTTCTGGAATGTGGAAATTATAAACTATACCATATCATCTTCAATATTAATATTTTACATATAATTTCTTACATGAAGTTTATAATATTGATCGTGTTACCAATCTCCATGTGCAAAATTTCCATCTAACGTCATTAAGATAAATGCATCTGAAAATGGAGCGGCACCCCTTTAATTGAAACAAAATACTTACACATTATAATGAACACTAAAACACTAATAAAACTCTGACACGCTTATGCTAATGGATATTTCTCCACTACAGTAAGATCAATTATTTGCTTACTAGTGAGCAGCTGTATTAGCCTATGGCCCAAAGCTGCTAAGCACAAATTTTAGCAATTATTCCTATCAGAAACATGTTACCAGCAAAACTATTATGTCACATGTACCATTTGTAACGGGTTTCCTGCAGATTTTTGCAAAAGAAATGTTGTGTTGAGCAATAGTTTTCTGCTGAAGCAGCTTTATGAAATTTGGGCCATCTAATTGTTCTGAGGACTGCAGATGTAACAAATTGTGTACTCCATTAACATTTCGAAATGCTTGTTATGACAACAAGTGATGACTGAATATAACACTCGTATAACACTCATTTGTTTTCTTCGAAAAAACTATGTTCAACGCCTTGGCGCATACTTTCATGATTATGAATGTTGTTATTATTATTAACACTCACTGATAACAGGTCTTTATCATATTGCAGTCATGTTGAATTTATCACATTTACACATGTATATTATTATTTTTAATTAATAATAACTATTATAATAATAATTTGAGAGGATAAACATCCTTTATTGCAGCTGAGAAGCTGAATTGCGAAGGACGCGGCTACAACGTGTTCGAGAAGCAGGCATGCAAGGGCGCCTTTGGCAGCCAGCCACATCAATGACCAAAGAGCACAGCCTGAGATAAAAAGTGTTTGATTTTTCCGGAGCGAGGAAAACCGGAGGGTCCGAAGAAAAACCCTTGTGGCACAGCAGAGAACCAACGCACAACTCTACTCACATATTGCCTTAGCCAGTTATCGAACCAGGGCCACATTGGTGACGGGCGCCACTTTACATACTAGCCACCCATGTATATTCATATATATAACTGATAGTAACTCAATATCTATATATTTTCAATATCTCGAATCAATATCTATTATTGCTGCAGTACACATGAAACATAACCATGATGGTGGGAGAATGGTCAATGTATAATTATTAACACTTTTCTGTACAAACGGCGCCTTTTAAATTTATAACGAAATATGCCGAAATATTACAGTAAAGAGGTATGAAACTTTTCCCAAACTTGAGAAAAAAATTGCAAATTTGTACATTTAGTCTTGGCAATGATTCATAAAAGTGTATATTATTACAGTCAATTTGTCAGTGGAAGTATAATAAGTGCCCTGAACATGATGTAATAATAACTTTGCAATATACTTTACATGAATAATGTGCAATACTAATACAAGCTGGTGTTAAGTTGAATCTTCATAACGATAGGTTTGGAAAGTTAAAATATTTTTGAACAAATAAAATTGTACCTTTAATCAGAATGCATCTCAGTAGTGGACCCTTCAATTGATTGTACGATACATTCGTTATTACAGCGCTGGTTTTGTATTGCAGCCTACATTATTATGTCATGTTGTTAATGCATCTAAACAATCAAAAGACAGTAATCAAATATTTAAATGATGCAACTTGATTTTGTAAATTCAAACATCAACTTGAATTGACTGTAATAGTATTGCCAATGCCTAACTTGTACAATAAGAAGACAATGGAGTTAGAAAGGTTCATGTCAATGATATTACAGCAATTGTTGTTGTTGTTTTTTTTTTTGTTTTTTTTTTGGGGGTTGTTTAATCTATGAGCTATTTGGTACACTTTTGGATGTAACATTTTATGGAGTCTGACCACTTCAGGTGCTTTTTGCAGTGTCGAATGTAACTAAACCATTTCAAATCAAATCAAATCAAAAACAACCTTGCTTCTTCAAGTTTTTCCCCACAAATAAAAACGGCAATGCCACCAAAAATGTTGTGACCCATATAGGAAAGCTGCACTTTGATACGTTGGAGAGATGAATTCATTTGCTCAGCAACCTGGCTATTGATGGTCTTGTAACGTGAATATCCATCCAGTTTATATCCAATGGAACAGGCTGATGAAATAAAAAAACCAGAAACACATACTTAGTTTTACTTAGTGGAAAGTAATAAAATCAATTAGAAAAGCAAACCAAAGTAAGCAAACAGAATAGTTTTCTTTGCATTAATGATTAGGGTCAAATTTCATGGCTCTGCTTACTGTGGAAATCTTCGGTGTCCTGTAAAGCGCAAAGTTCTGTGGGAGTTAAGTGCATAATTTCATGGTAAGCAGAGCCATGAAAATGGGCCCTGGAAGCGAATCCTTGCGTTGTGTGTGGTGATGAAGAAGAAGAGGTCATGTAACAAGCTAATGTAAATTATGTGTGACCTTTAAACTTTTATAGAAAAGTATCAATATGGATTAAGAATGAAAATTTAGTGGGATGCTGACATACATATTATTTTCACTAAAGCACTTATTTTCACTAAAGATGCACAAAAACTCATGTGCAATATTTAAATGGTTTTACCTCTTCTAATAATGTCAAGAAAAGTAGTTTCAAATCACACATTTACAGCACCACCCCAAAATCACACAACTGGAATTTCTTTGCACAAGAACACCAACTGCTTCTTGACATTTTTATGTGAAGCAAACTGCAGTAGAAAATTTGATTTTAATTCTCAATGAATTCTAAATTCTCTAAATTCTCAATTCTCTAAATTTCAAAGAAAAGATAATCATTTCCACAACCAGTGTAACAATTTTGCTCTTTTCCAGAGCATTTTTTTGGCCATGTTATGAGAATGAGGAATAACCCTAAACATTTCACAACCCTCTTAAAAGAGAAGAACAAAAATTTCTGAGAAAAACAAATTGTGGGCAAATTTCTTACAACATGACCTCATCTCTATGTTTCTCAAAGGTCATTACATTAAGAAATTAATGAGTGCACAGAAACAGAGTAACATGTTTAAACAGTTTTTAAGTGAAAATTATTTTATTAAATGACATACAATCATCACAATTACCTTGAAATCCTTGATTAAAATATTGAAAATAAATCATTGTGCTTAACTTGTGTGCATATCTACCCAGCAAAAATAAATTAACACAAATTGAAAAACCTTGTTTGAGTTAAATTGAACATCCACAATCACTTTTACAATAGTACTTACGTGTGACAAATTTTGTCAAAAGCAAAGTGAAGGGCACATTTGGTGACTCAAACTGGTTCATAATTTCAAAACCATAACATATTCCTGAAAAATAAATAAATAATAGTTGGAACACATGAAAATCAGACTCTAATTTCTACACTTAGAAATGGTTGTTACTTGCTACTTTTCATACTGTGTGACCTACATGCTTCTATGTCGCTTTTCACAGAGCAACGGAGAGCTGTTGATAGTATAAAACATTGTGAGAAAAGACTCCCTCTGAAGTAACGTAGTTTTTGAGAAAGAGGTAATTTCTCACTAAAATAATTAAAGACTTCAGCTGAAGCCTTTTATTCCTATCTGAAAGCACACAAATTTGTACAAAAAGGCTGTTTTTTCTTTCATCATTTTCTTGCAACTTCGATGACCAATTGAGCCCAAATTTTCACAGGTTTGTTATTTTATGCATATGTTGGGATACACCAAGTGAGAATACTGGTCTTTGACAATTACCAAACGTGTTCAGTGCCTTTAATTGAATTTGTATTGAAAAGTAAATTCAGGCATGTACTTACCATGGGGACAAAAAGCTGCAAATACTCCAGGCGTCATTCTCCCATAATTCTTAGTGTCCTTCCTGCAACTGGTCCTGGTGGTCCTTAAATTATCCATTGCATATACGCCCCTGACTCGCTGTTTGGGCAAACTGGGCCAAAAAGACATTAAATCAAAGTCATCTTCGTTGTCTGTGCTCAACCCTGCAGGAGACTCTGAAGAAGTTGACTGGCCAAATGGCGCTACTGCCAGCGAAGCATCTCATGAAAGATAGGAAAATACACGCCATCAATAACTTCCTCTAACTCAACAAGGTCAGCTACCAAAGGACACTGTAAACCAAATGAAAAATGAACAATATTTAATAAATCAATAACAATAGGAATTTCCTAGGCATCTGGGGGATCAAAGGATCAAACCTGAAACTGTTACTGAGGATTAATGTGTTGTTGTCACTAAATGAGGAAACCAGCTGAAATAAGACAAGTGAATGAGAAATACTCTTTATCTATTATTTACACATTACTCCCAACCTAAAAGTATTACACTGGCTCTCTGTTCAAAATGCATTGTCTATAACATTCTTCTTCTTATCTTCCATTGTATAGACTAACCTAAAACTAACCAGTGTCTCTGGCTTTGCTGGTACATTTTCCTGTTGCCTGTTCCGGACTTGAGCATATCTATGAAGAAAAAATATTGTCAAAGAAATCTTTGTAACAAGATGAATAAATGCGTTATTTCAAGTAGACCTAATGACCGGCTTGAAAGCTTAGAAGAAAGTTTTCAAGCAATACTTTCTGCTTATTAGCAGCCCCGTGAAATTGGGCCCTGATCTTGTCTTGAACCCAACAGGGATACAACACATCATACTATGTAAGAGAAGCCGGGTATCTTAGGAAAGGTAGTGGCTATTGTCACACAGCAATATTACAAGAGTTTTTCTTTAAACCAACCTTCACTCCTTTGCTGCACATATACTGAGGCAGACCGCAACACTTGGCTCCTTGCAGGGTCGCATGAACAGAAATACCCCCACTTCCAGGTACCACTGAAGCACATAGACCTTCTTGATATCATAACATAACTGCCTCTCTTGGATATGAAAACAAGGTCAGATTAAATGTGGATTTAGAGTATGATTTAACCATGAAAGAGTATAATATTAACTGAAACAGAATGTGACAAATAACACTGTCACCAGATGGGACACATTGAATTGCACTGTGGCAATTGCATTGCACTGTGGCAATTGCATGTATTGCAACAGCCTGGCATGTATTGCAACAGCCTGGCATGTATTGCAACAGCCTGGCATGTATTGCAACAGCCTGGCATGTATTGCAACAGCCTGGCATGTATTGCAACAGCATGGCATGTATTGCAACAGCCTGGCATGTATGTATTGCAACAGCCTGGCATGTATTGCAACAGCCTGGCATGTATTGCAACAGCCTGGCATGTATTGCAACAGCCTGGCATGTATTGCAACAGCCTGGCATGTATTGCAACAGCCTGGCATGTATTGCAACAGCCTGGCATGTATTGCAACAGCCTGGCATGTATTGCAACAGCCTGGCATGTATTGCTAAGGACAGCAGAATGTAAAATTTTACATTAATTATTCTATTGACATGGAATTTTGCTGCAATAACAAAAGGGATTAAAATAATGAAGTTGGTTGATGCATTTATAAACAAATTTCAGAATGACATGTTTTCCATTAACAATATAAACTGCAACTATAGCATTATAATCATGCATACATGCTTTAAAAAATAAATAAACAAATAAAATAAAATGTACGTTGTTTTGTCAACGATTTATTGCACAGTTAAAGACATCAAGCTTCTGACCCCTGTTGTCAGACAGTGAACATGTTAAAATATTAAACAGCCTAAAACTTACCTTAATTATGTGATTCTTATTGTCAAAATCTTGTAAGACGAACTTGGTGTAATGCTCATCACAAGGCGAGATTGAACTTGTTTCCAACAGCAAATGACGGTAAATATCTCACGTTTCAAGGACTTCCGATCCACCAAAAGCATATCCTAAGGATTACAAACAAAAGACTCAAGTGTACATTATCGTATATTATTATTTATATTATTCCCATATTTATCGAAAAAGTAAACTACAACCATACACTACTACTAGGCTTTATACGTTGTGTAGTGTAACAACCATACACAACTGATGCTAAAGAAACCACAACCATACACATGGATTCATACGTTGTGTAGTGTAACAACCATACACAACTGATCCTAAGCAAACTACAACCATACACAAGACTTCATACTTATGTAGTGTAACAACCATACACAACTGATGCTAAGCAAACTGCAACCATACACTAGGCTTCATACGTTATGTAGTGTAACAACCATACACAACTGACTAAAGACACTACAACCATACACTAGGCTTCATACGTTATGTAGTGTAACAACCATACACAACTAACTAAAGAAACTACAACCATACACAAGGCTTCATACGTTATGTAGTGTAACAACCATACACAACTGACTAAAGACACTACAACCATACACTAGGATTCATACGTTATGTAGTGTAACAACCATACACAACTAACTAAAGAAACTACAACCATACACAAGGCTTCATACGTTGTGTAGTGTAACAACCATACACAACTGATCCTAAGCAAACTACAACCATACACAAGACTTCATACTTATGTAGTGTAACAACCATACACAACTGATGCTAAAGAAACCACAACCATACACAAGGCTTCATACGTTATGTAGTGTAACAACCATACACAACTGATGCTAAGCAAACTGCAACCATACACTAGGCTTCATACGTTATGTAGTGTAACAACCATACACAACTGATGCTAAGCAAACTGCAACCATACACAAGGCTTTATACATTGTGTAGTGTAACAACCATACACAACTGATGCTACAAACTACAACCATACACAAGGCTTCATACGTTATGTAGTGTAACAACCATACACAACTGACTAAAGAAACTACAACCATACACAAGACTTCATACGTTATGTAGTGTAACAACCATACACAACTGATGCTGAGCAAACTGCAACCATACACTAGGCTTCATACGTTGTGTAGTGTAACAACCATACACAACTCATGCTAAGCAAACTGCAACCATACACTAGGCTTCATACGTTGTGTAGTGTAACAACCATACACAACTGATGCTAAAGAAACCACAACCATACACATGGATTCATACGTTGTGTAGTGTAACAACCATACACAACTTATCCTAAGCAAACTACAACCATACACAAGACTTCATACTTATGTAGTGTAACAACCATACACAACTGATGCTAAAGAAACCACAACCATACACATGGATTCATACGTTATGTAGTGTAACAACCATACACAACTGACTAAAGACACTACAACCATACACTAGGCTTCATACGTTATGTAGTGTAACAACCATACACAACTGACTAAAGAAACTACAACCATACACAAGGCTTCATACGTTATGTAGTGTAACAACCATACACAACTGACTAAAGAAACTACAACCATACACAAGGCTTCATACGTTATGTAGTGTAACAACCATACACAACTGACTAAAGAAACTACAACCATACACAAGGCTTCATACGTTATGTAGTGTAACAACCATACACAACTGATGCTAAGCAAACTGCAACCATACACTAGGCTTCATACGTTGTGTAGTGTAGCAACCATACACAACTGATGCTAAGCAAACTGCAACCATACACTAGGCTTCATACGTTATGTAGTGTAACAACCATACACAACTGATGCTAAGCAAACTGCAACCATACACAAGGCTTTATACATTGTGTAGTGTAACAACCATACACAACTGATGCTACAAACTACAACCATACACAAGGCTTCATACGTTATGTAGTGTAGCAACCATACACAACTGATACTAAGCAAACTGCAACTATACACAAGCCTACAAGCAAGGCTTCATACGAAATTATGTACAGATACACTGACACAGCTAAGAAAACTACAACCCTAACCTAAGATTCATACGTTGTGTAGTAAGTGTAGTGTGTAACAACCGGCCATGCACAACTCAATGGGAAACTTACGAAAATGTAGTTCTTCTGATACTTCTTCAGCATCACCAGGATCACCTCTGGCAGTGTCAGCAGGAAGAGTAGGATCAGTTGGGCCATCTTGCTCTCTCAGGTTCAGCTTGTTGGCCTTGGGCTTGCTTGGTTGGTTTCTCCGTGGCCGTTTTAACTTTGGTAGTTTACTAGCCTCAACTGGTGTGGTGAATTCTCCACTGACAGAACGCGAACGCAAATTAAACTGATGCCAATCTTGGTGATATTTTTCACGATTTGAGGCATTTTTCTCGACATGTTTTTCCGCCATCCTGGGAAATCGCATGCACATCCGTCAATAAAGACACGTGTGACTGTGTGTACTTGTGACGTGGCCCGGGGGTGTGACAGGGTGAAATCTTTTTTTAGATCGTATTTATATTCACATAATGTACATGTACTGTACATGTACATGTACATTCCCTCAAGAACAATTCCAAACGCATGCGCACATTGCAATCATTATAATTTTGAACACTCCGCCTACATCCTCTAAGGACCGCCCTATTTTTTAAAATTGACTTGGTGCACATCACTGAAGAGAAAACGGCACGGACGAGAGACTAAACACATCGCTGGTTCCAACAACACACACAGTATTAACAAATCTGACAAGAAACAGGGAACCAGTGAAAGTTACCGTAGAACGTGTATGGTTGTTGTTCGTGGTTTAGCTTCATATGTCTGTTTGGTTATATATCTCAAAAATTCAGGAAGGTCGTTAGTACGCATGCGTAGTGTCCTGACTCCGAACGAAAATGGTGTTGCAAAACGAATTTGTGTCAAATAAAAAAAAATTAAATACAGGCGTATGGTTATGTTTAACTTTTTTTGATAGCTATAAATTTTATTTTCAAAACTTGAAAGGTATTTTCTGCTTATAAAGTTAATTTTTTGTTTTGAATACGAACCTCATGATCTACTTTTCAGCTTTCTAAAAAGAGCAAACTATTATTTATTTGACAGCAATACAAGAAAGACAAGCAACCCCGGAAATAAACAAGTACACGTGCGGCATAAACTCAATGGATGACAGTGGCACAGTGACAGAAGGTGATCAAGCTATTACAAATGTTTACGTTTCATTCTTCAGGTAAATTGTTTTGATTATTTATATTGCCTTCGCCGATGGATGTCAAAAATGCCGAAGAGGAAATCGAGTGGTGAATCGGGGAAGGAAATAAAGGTAATGAAGAACAAAACAGACGTTTTTGAGCCGTTTGTCTTTGAATTTTGAGTTTTTATTATGGAAAGACACATGCTGTGAGTTTGAGAAAAAGTCACTGATAAAATTGAAAGTGTAAAGAATTTTCAATGTTTCAGCAAACTGACTTTATACTCAAAGCAATCTTGTGTTATGAAATATAGCAAATGATGAATTCCAATAATAACAGTAATTGTTATACTTCAGTAAATAATTTTGTAATTTAAATTAAACTGGGCAAAGATAGATTTGTTTCTTTATAAAATAAAACTGACTTGGTTGTGTGTGTTCCTTTGAAATAAATAAATAGATTGAGAACAAGTATTACTCACTTACTAACGTTATAAACCTGAAAACACACGGAACTACAGGAAAACTACTAAAAAAGACATAAACACTTCTGAAAACAACAAAAACACTTACAGAAAATACCACAAAACCACAGACATGACAGAGGGTGCACTTCAAACTCAAAGATGATCCTGGCCACGACGTCCATTTACATTTACATTGACGTTGATAACTCGGCAGGATCCTTAAGTGAGGACATTAAGCCAAGGGTGCTTGATTGTTGGTGAAGTGCAGACCGGACACAAAAGTGCTACCATAAACAAAATTTGAATAACTGAAAGTGCAGAAGACATGGACATCTGGAATTAATTGGTCCACCTGTACCTGTGCTGTAGTTTTGCAGTGTTTTCCTGCAGTTTTCCTGTCTTTTTCTGGTAAATAGTATCACTGGTTTACAAAAGTTGTTGATTTGATTAATTTTACTGAAGTGTTCCTATATTCTTTACTTTTTTTCAGAGAAGAAAACTTTTATCGGAAGTAGCAAAAGGAAAGTTACCGTTTTTGACTCCTACTGACGCAAAGTTTGAGTCTTTGGTGAGGAGTTTTTGCTGAGGTTTTTTCATACTTGTGTTTCACAAAAGCTTGGTACAAAAACACTCAAGTTTTGTTCATCACAATGTTCATTATTTGTCATTTATCATGTTTTTGTTTTCCCCCATTCTGAATCTGCAGGGTTGTTTTCAAAAGAGGGGCTCTAAAATGTCAAATTCAGTTAATTTGTGAGATGCATTCATTTTCAGAAGATTAAGTCTTTATGAAAGAGGAAAACAAAAGTCTCTAAACTCACGTTAAATTGGTGTAAAAAGCCATAGTAGTTTTTACCCGGGTGTGCAAGAAATTTATTAACATCCAAAAATGCCCAATGCCGTAAGATTTCAAATATATGAGTCTGTATATTTTTCTGGGGAATTTAGTTCATCAAAACGGAAATGAGTTTGACGTTTTCACTCATACAAAATTCCTGTGTGGAATGTACAGACCCATTTTTGTTGACATCCAATGACGTCATGTTTCAAATTTTGCTCTGAAAGAGCATCAAATAAAATGACTTTTTTCGCACCATTTTAACGAGAGGTTAGAAACTTGTGATTTTATTTATATTTCACTTTCAGAAGGACTCTATTGGGAAAACTGATTGGGTCCCTCTTTTTACTTAGTGTAGTATTTACTGGGGGAACTTTTTTACAAAGAATTGCTTGCACAAGTAAAAGTATTTATACCTGCTGAATAAGAATTAGCTTTGAACCAGTTAAGAATATTGTAGATCATAGATGTATTAAATGCAGATGAGAAATCATTGAAAGTTGCTTGTGTTAGCATTGCTTGTGTTAGCATTGCTTGTGTTAGCAGCAAATCTTGTTGGTGTGTCGCTAGAGACCATTGACTACAATCCAAATTGTGTTATGGACAGAATGTTAGTTGTTTGGGGTTGATAGGCCTATGCAAACTGATATTGATAACTTTTTATGAATTATATCTTACAGATGAAAGAGAAATATTCTAACTTTGCACTTGAACCGCAATCCTGTATCCCCGAGTCTCTGCAAGAAGAATTAACATGGGCTTTGAATGTACTCTATTACCATGGTTACTTCTATCGAGATTGGGTCAAGGTGAAAGGTCAAACCGTCCAGACCCCAGTCTCCCGTACTTTAGTCGGAGAACCGGGGACAACATACAAATATCTAGGTCTCCGTTTGTTTGCCATCCCGTGGTCCTTTGGGGATGTCCAACCGGAGAATGAGGTTGAGATTGCCTGTGGGGTGATCGGGAAACTGAACGAGCACTTCAAGTCAGTCTCAAGAAAACTTCTATCGGATAAGGAGAATGAGAGAACAGAGAGACCCATTACAAGAACTGAGAGTGATGGAGAAACTCTGTCTTGTTTAGACAAAGAGGAAGGTCGCAGATGTGAATCGCAGGATGGTGGAATCTTTTCTATCAACGACGGCACTGACTTCGATGTTGCGCTAATTAATTATATGGACCCTACGGACCCAGACTTGAGGTTGAAGCCAGAGCCGTATTATGGGATGGGATCTCTGGCAGTCAGCTGGCACATGGATGGCAATCTAGTTCGAGGATCCACCGTAGCTGTGTACAGTCAAACCTACTCAGGTTGGGGTACTACTATCTCAAAACACATTATCTGTGCTACAACATCACAAGCCTTGAATTAACCCAGGAAACCCACAGCAATTGCCATGGTGCCCTGTGCTTTTGCTGTGGTGCCTTTTACAAAGTTCCAATACAAATTTAAATTTTCCTCATAGAAGTGCCCCTTACCAGAGGAAAATTGCCAAAGATATTGACAAAATAGGGAGGTCGCCAGTTGGTAGAGCGCCTGCACAGTAATCCGGAGTAGGCAGGTTAAAGTTAAAGCTCTTGTCACTTTTTCTTTGTTCACTCCAAAATTACCCAGTCAGTTTCCCTTGCATCACAATGCATCACAACAGCAATGACACACGTATGTTTGGAGCCAAACAGAATAAAGTACAATAACTAATCAAATTTTCAAACTCTATTCACAGATGAAGGTGATGATTTCGTTGATCACACGGACTGGAAAGTTGGCCTGAAGGTGTCTTGGGACATAGAGTCCCCCGGGGTAGCTATCCCATTAGGATCAGGGGAATCTTACTTCATGTTAGGGAATCTGAACGACACCCATCAACACTGTGTGATAACCGGCAGCCACTCGCGCTTCAGCTCTACTCATAGAGTCGCTGATGTAAGTATGCAGGGGTGCGTTCCGTTTGCGCTACCGTTTTAAAAATGTGTGCCATGCTAAAAATTTGAACCGGAGCATGTTGTATTCAAAACATGTATCGCTTCAATCTGTCGGACCAATCATGCTGCAGTATCCATCTGTGTGTTGGGCAATGTTCTGTCGTCTGTTTTAAAAAATAAATAAAAATTAATTTCCTAACAACTTGTATTCACTACATTTGTGAGCAAATACAATTTGACGTGATGAATGTTAACACTTTACTACAACCAATCTGATTTGTTTGAGGTAAGATTTAGGTCACATTAGTCTGATATTCATTGCTTTGTTACTGTTTTTTGCGCCGTTTTCCGCCATTATGTTTTAGTTGGCGAACATAGCTAACACCTCCCCAGAGCGTTTGCCGAATTTCGCGAACGTGTGCAAACACCTTTTGCACTTAATGCGTTCCATTTTGAAAAAGTAATTGTAGTTGGCAAACGTTTGCATTGTTAGCCTGAGTGGAACGCACCCCAGGCAAGATATTCATCCTACTTTGGTCTGGTTTCCGATTTTTTGGCCTTCGGAAAAATCTGAAAAACATGTTTTGTATCATGTAGCTTGTCTGCAAAACTATGTAAAAGTTGATTTATTTTGATTAATTTTTTATAAACAAGTGACAGAATTTGGCCGGTATGTCAGTGTAAAATGTGGATACATATCCTATGTCTTATAGAGCTGTAAAGGAACACTTGGGTACATCCAGGGGAGATGTCAGGAAGCTCTAAGCAACCTCCTTGAGGAGACGAGTGGAATCCATCATCTGAGATCTCTTGATGCCTCACATCTTCAGCTTACTGAGACCGTCCATAATGAGGTAGGGCTGGGGCCATTAAAGTTTTGCTTGTATGAAAAATCACTCAACACAATGACAAAGGGCCACACGAGGTGATGGCTACAAGGAAACAATAGACAGAGCAAAAGGGGAGAAGATATCTGTTCACATTTCTGTTGAACTGGAATAGATTGTAAGATGGTGGAAAGGAAGACACAGGTAGGGAGTTCCAAAGTGCAGCAGTGCGAGGGAAAAAGAGAGCAGAATTCTCACAGTACTGGCCTTTGGAACAGTTACAGATGAGAAGATGCTGCAAGGCACTTGCTGCAACCTTGGGTTGGTATTCCAAAAAAATTGTCTGTGCCTACCCGCCGTATTATTTTTCTGAATTTTTTGTAGCTTCTGGAGTAATTGTTTTCCTTTGAAAATATTGTTGCCACATTGAAATTCTGACTTAACAAAGGTCCTCATAATAAGCACAGGGATTTGATGTCTTGTGAGAAAATATGATTAGGCACTCACCATGAATCGCAGAACCTCGGCAGTAAGCAATGGCCGGTTAAATCTGCCATGGTATGCTGGTATCTCGGACCATTTGAATTTGCCTCTCATTGAGCCAAGTACAATGATAAACAATGGGGGCAGTCTGTCCATTCATGTAAGCCACATTAACAAAAGGACAAAGGTCTGGATTACACAATAACCCCCAGAAAAAGGGAGATTTGAACATGAATTCAAGTACCATTTGTCCCTATTTACATTGGAAATATTTTGACATCTAAAGATTCCTTAGTTATGGGTGTTGAGTCAGATGTAAAAGGGAAATTTAAAACATTGGTTAGCCAAGGCTAAGATAACAACAGGCCTCGGGGAAAGCCTAAAGTATACACTGCTTATCACGCATAAGTTTAAGAGAATAACCAAATAACCAATATTCTTGGGGACAACCAATAGAGGATATCATGTACGATTTTGGGGCTGTGAAATATAATCTCAACAACACTTAAAGCATTGCTGATGGTTGGAAAAGAGATTTCTGACAATCGTGTATGTTACTTGTAATTTTCAGGTTGAGTTTGAATGGCTGCGTCAGTTCTGGATGCAGGGAACCAGGCATGCTACAGAGAGAAGAAGCTGGTTACCAGCTATTGAAGATCTTGAGAAAGAATGGGTCAAGATGGAGCACATGGTAGGAAGAATGATCCAATAATGTAGTATATATGTTTACAAGCATGTCATGGCAGAGTGGTCTAGTGCACTGGACTCACGTTCTGGTGGCTGGTTAGGGTGTAAGTTCTGGTCCGTAGCATTACACTTGTAATTCTGAAAAATAATTGCTTCTCTTCACCCGAGGTAAATGGGTATCTGTGTGGGCAGAGAAGGTTCAATGGTGTGTCATGGCCGAGTGGTGAAGTGCATCAGACTCAAGTTCTGGTGGCTGAGTGATCAGGGTGTGGGTTCGAATCCCGGTCATGACACTTGTGTCCTTGAGCAAGATACATAACTATAATGGCTTCTCTTCACCCAGAGGTAAATGGGTACCTGTGAGGGCAGAGAAGGTTCAATGGCATTTCGTGGCCGAGTGGTTAAGTGCATCGGACTCAAGTTCTGGTGACTGAGTCATCAGGGTGTGGGTTCGAATCCTGGTCATGACACTTGTGTCCTTGAGCAAGACACATAACTATAATTGCTTCTTTTCACCCAGGGGGTAAATGGGTACCTGTGAGGGCAGAGATGGTTCTTGTGATTGTCTTAGCTTGGTGCGCTACATACTTGGCAGCACAGGCTGTATACTCTTAAGGGAGCTGAGATGGTTTAAGTAATGAAACAAATGGCCCAGTTTAATGTTTAAATGCACCATGAGCATCAGAAATTGGTGGATACCAGCGCTATTATAAATTTCTATTATAATCATAAATTCCAGTCTTGTTCTTTGTTTTTTTAAATTTATTTTCATATATATTTTGAATCTTGACAGACAAAGCTTGCCATTGATGAAACTAACCAAGACACAGAGGAAGGCGTTGCCATTGCTAGGATCCTCCGTCCATATCTTAAAGAGAGACAGAAACTCAGAAAGCAGTGTCTTGAAAAGTATGTCTCAGTAACCATTCCAAATTTTGTCTTATCAGCTTGTTTTACATGTACCTTTCTAGGCAGGTGTCCATGTCTCTTTAGTTCATAGAGAAGAGGGGATGGTGGCTGCCTATGGTTATCTTTGTGGGCAGAGATGGTTCGTCGGCAAGTTGTGACCGAGTGGTCAAGTTCTGGTGGCTGAGTCGTCAGGGTGTGGGTTCGAATCCCGGTCAAAACTATTGACCCAATTCGTCTGATGTCATCATCAAAATAATATTGGTTGTACCATTTTGGGAGTCAATGTCCCTGTGTGTTATACAGTGTAGTGCACTTTTTAGGCAACGTGGCGATTACATGCAGCGTTCTTTCTTAACAGTGGTCCGCTGGCCAAATGCTAGTTAAAAGACATGAGGACCAGTCAAAATTGTCTCCAAGTGGTCCAGCTTGCTAGTTCAGTGTTTGACAAACATCCCTATTTAATATGAATTATGGACTTGTGAAAAAGCTGAGGGACTAGTGAAATTACAAGCCAACTAGTCCTGCTGGCTTATCACTGAAAGGGTTAAGGGCAAACCCTGACATGCTTTGCAAGTTGATTGCAACAATGGTGAGCGTGGCTACGGTAGCCGCATATGATGATGTTGGTAAATGGGTTAAAAGAGCATGCTACTCATGACAACTCATGCTTACCATAGAGCCAAAGAACCTTGACTTCCTGTGCACACAATTTATACACAGCACAAATGGGGGACCCCCCCCCCAAAAAAAAGAAGTAATTTTATGGATATTGCAGCATATTATTTTGTATCAACTTTTGATATCAAGAAAATTTGTTCATTTGTTATGTTTACAATTAATTGTGATTTTATGTGGTAAATTAGGGTGGTAGTAGTGGCTAGTGCATGCACTCGCCTCTCACCACTGTGGCCCTGGTTCCATATGTGAGTAGAGTTGTGTGTTGGGTTATCTCCTGTGCCAGTAGGGGTTTTTCTCCAGGCCCTCTGGTTTTCTTCCCTCCGGAAAAATGAAACACTTTCAATCTCTGACTATTGGGTCAAGGTGGCTGGCTGCCAAAAGGTACCTTTAGCCGGCCGCTCGACAACATTGCAGCCGAATCCTTTGCAATTCTGCTTCTCAACTGCGAGTAAGGATGATTAGCCTCCCAAGTTAATATTATTAATTTCGATACCAGTGAAGTATCTTGCATACCAGTAAGTGCCCTGGAACAAGTGGAATGAGTGTGAAGATCATTTGCATCAAATACATTTTGGGTGCCATGATGCTCACTTTTCCCTAAAAACTCTTCCGTTTTTTTCTTGTGTAGGTTTTCATCAAGGCTCCTAGACACGATACACCCAGACTACTTACCTATCCACAGACCCAAGTGGGAAGAGGATGACCCCTTGCAACCTCTACCCTTTGACCTCAGTGATGTCATAAAGAAGATAGGACTTGTGTTTAAGAGTAACAGACCACATGTGAGCAGTGACTCTGATGCCTCCAGAGACTCATTGGACTGACAGAAGAAGACTCAATGGCACAGGAGAGCATTTGAGATGGGTACATTCAGTCAGAACATGCAGTCATCAAGAAATGTATCACAAAACAGCCCTGGGCAAATATAGGATTCAAGCTGCCTCTAGTTACCGGGCAAGCTCGGTGGTCTGGTGGTAAGACATCTGCTCTAGATTTGGATGGGAAAGTACTGAGTATACAAGCTCCCTGTTATCTTGTTGATTTGATACATTGACAAAATGGTAACACCCGGGATGTACACAGACATCGACTCCGCTCCTCTTCGGACTTGACCCGACTTTCCATTCCTAGATCTAAAAGAAGCTGGGGACAGAGCCTTCACAGTTGCTGCAATGTGGAACACACTACCAAGTCTGAGAGAAGCGGCGTCAATGGCTGTGTTCAAACGCCTCCTCAAGACACTTCTGTTCCCGGAACCACCCTAACTTGCTCCTCATTTTGTTTTTTCTTGGCTTCTCGTTGGTTGGTTTTTGTTCATTTGTTTCCCTCCCTTTGTTAGGCGCTCTGTTCTTTGTATAGCGCCTTATATATGCTTTGTATTATTATTATTATTATTATTATTATTATTATTATTATTATTATTATTATTAACACACATCAGTGTATGGGTAAAACACAAAAAAACCTGGGCCCAATTTCATAGAGCCCCTTATTAGTGCTTACAAGAATTTCTGCTAAGCGAAAACAAGCAGGAAACCATGTCACAAATGGTACATGTGATATGGTAATTTGGCTGGTAACCTTATTCTTGTTAGCAAAATTGTTTTGTTTTACAGGACTTTAGCTTTGTAAGGGAAAAGGTACATGTTAATAATTAAATATATTAAGCAGCATTTCTAGACCTAAATACTGCTGTTGGAATTCGTTTTACCAGGGCCCTATTTCATAGAGCTGCTTAAGTACAAAATATAGCTAAGCACATCAAAATTATGCTTACCAGAAAATGTTTACCAGCCAAAAGACTTCTCATGTACAATCTATGACTGGTACCCTCCTACAGAAAATGTAGAAAACCAACCAATACTATACTATATACTATATACCCGGTACTACATACTATACATACTATATAGCTGATAAATACAAATGATTTAACATTAGGGCAGGAATTACTGTATGGAATTAGTTTCAATAAATGAAATATCAGTAGAAGAGTTGGTTTAAAGGCATCGTACACATTTGGTAATTGTCAAAGACCAGTGTTCTCATTTGGTGTATCCCAACATATGCGTAACATAACAAACCTGTGAAAATTTGGACTCAATTGGTCATCGAAGTTGCAAGAAAATGATGAAAGAAAAAACACCCTTGTTGTGTGCTTTCAGATAGGAATAAAAACTTCTTGCAAGAAGTTTTTATTATTTTAGTGAGAAGTTACCTCTTTCTCAAAAACTACGTTACTTCAGAGGGAGTCGTTTCTCACAATGTTTTATACTATCAACAGCTCTCTGTTGCTTGTTACCAAGTCGGTTTTTATGCTAATGAGTTATTACCAAACGTGTACGATTTGATCTGGAATAACTGTTGCCTTGTTTTATATCTTAAAACACTTGTTTTATATCTTAAACACGTGTTAATCTTATCACCATATCAAAGTCTGTATTAATCAAAATTCATTTTTCATTTGTTACAATTGCCTAATTTGACTTTGACCAGTGTTTTGTTTAGAGTCAGAGTCCAATTGTAGTATTAAGCAATGTGTGCGAGATATTAATACACGTAAATATCGAAACGATTGTTTGCTGATGGGCTACAATAATAGTAAGCTTTAAACCCTGGTTCAGATAAGACGTTCGGCTGCTGTTACTGTTCAGTTCCTGTTGAAATTATTCTTTTGTAGATAAACAGCAGGACAAGTTCTTATTTGATCTCTCTTGTCTCCTTGTTCCCAGTCTACTCCGCGGCAGTAGATAAATAGCATGACAAGTTGTTAGAGCAATCTTCACAGTATCAAATGGTGTTACCTCAAACCGAATGTTGTTGTAGTTGTTGTTTTTTGTGTTTTTTTAACACATTCCTATCATTGTTGATACGTGATCGAGGATCGAGACATGTCAAATAAATGATAGGCAGCATCATTGAGTGTTCAGAGTTTGAAAGGAATTGTTAATTATCTGCAATAAGAATGAGTGCCGTTCGTACAAAGTTACGTTGTTGCAATGCCGCTGATATATTCTTGTCTTACTATAAGCCACTGGATGGATCGGAGAACCCGCGGAGACGCAGGCATATGGTTTGGGAGACGGTCAGTGGAGACTTGAGCTTCTGGCGGGCCGTCTTTGCCGAATTCATCGCCCTGTTTTTATTTGTGCTCCTCGCCGCGGGCTCGTCGGTCTCCTGGGCCGGGAGTCAAGCTGCCAGCAACCTCCACATCTCACTCTCCTTCGGGTTGGTCATTGCTTTCCTGGTGCACTGTTTCGGTGATGTAAGCGGAGCCCATCTCAATCCGGCCGTGACGATACCGCTCGTGGTCTACCGTGAGGTCAGCGTGATCCGCGGCCTGCTCTTCATCGCAGCCCAGTGTCTCGGTGCGTACATGGGCGCTGCTCTCCTACGGGTGTCCACACCCTTTTATGCCCAGAACACTGCCTCCTTAGGTTGTACCCTGCTCGGGGGAGATGTAACGATTGGCCAGGGCTTTGTAGTTGAACTGGTTGCTACGTTTCAATTGGTTTTCACGGTGTTTTCAACGACAGATCCCCGGAGGAAAGACACCAGGATCCCTGCTGCATTAGCTGTCGGTGTTTCCGTGGCAATTGGATTACTTTTTGCCGTAAGTTCTTTAAAAATACACAATTAAGTAATTCCCTAAACAAATAAAACCGTAACGCATGGGGTTTTTTTTAAAATTAATTCCTGAAAATTCAATTACAGGAAATGTACAACTTTCTTTCAGAGCACTTTCAATCTAGATGTATAGAAAATCCTTAGAGACACAAGTATAATTGTTAATTAATAGTTAGTTACTGGGGAAATTACGATTCCTTTTAATTTAAAAGCTCACTAATTATAAGGTTAACAACTTGATGAGTGCCAATCATCCAGAGCGGTGGCCTAATCGGGGGGGGGGGGGGGTTAAGTGGAAAAAAATGCATGGTTCAATACATCAAAAAGCACCACAAATTATGTATGTGCCCCCCCACCACCTGCTTGCCCCACCAAACGAAAATGTCTAGTTACGCGACTGCTCCAGAGAAATATTGTTATCTGAAATGCTGTCAAATTGAAGAATTGGCATTTTAAAAACCACTATCAAAATAAGCCCGATATAAATGTGCATACAAATCTCTTTAAATTACAAGCTTTTTCCCCGTTGTTTTCACTTGAATATAACCACCAAATTTAATGAATTTTCCCAGATTTGTTACAAGGTGTGTTATTGAAATCTGAGGGAGGGATGGGAATAAATTAACTATCCCATAAAACAATGATTTACTTTCCGTTTAAAGGGTCTGTATACGTTTAGTAATGACTCTGAAAAATAATGGCAATACAAACTTACTTGGTAAGAAGTGCAGCAGCTTTGGATAGTATCATGCATTTTTAGAAACTTTTCACTTTGAAGTACTGCCTTTATGGATAAAAATGTCACTTTCTATCCCGAAACATTTTTGAAACTGAGAAGCGTAACTGACAGTAACGTTTTTCAGAACGGTAGTGTATTCCAATTGCAGATTATTCTTCCTGCGTGGACATAACCGCTCCAGATTTTCGGCAATATCTCAAAAACGCTATCCTTTTGAAATGAAATTTTCACAGGTTAGTTTTATGGTATATGTCTACAATTATACAGGATTGAAACAAACAGTGGGTTCCAATTACCAAACGTATACAATCCCTTTAAACCAACCTTTGATGACAACAACGAATGCACAAAAATATAGGCCTATGCGCTCATCAGATGAGGTAGTCATTTAAAACTGCATGACATTATTTTTAACAAGTTTAATTACGTAAGTAATAATTTGTAAATGACGTTGTTCATAAAATGACAACATTGTAGCTTGTTTACTTTCTGTTTCCATTTTCTTTGATAGATCCCGTTTACCGGCGCCAGTATGAACCCTGCCCGGTCCTTTGGCCCCGCGTTATCTGCTCAGAACTGGGCTAATCACTGGGTAGGTCGTTAAAACGTAAAATTACTTGGGAAATTGCACCTGTGAAATGATTTGATTGTAAACAAAATAATTACACCGTCGCAACCTACCTCATTAATGTTGTTCACATAATTATGATATTTATTTATTTTATTTTATTTAATGGGGGGTTGCTTACGAAGGTTTGGGATTAGTGGGGTTAAACATTTTCGAACTCGCCCAGATCTGTTTCAATTCGCCGTATTTTTGACCGCGTGAGGGCGTTTGTGGACCAATTTGTACGTGAAGAAAAACAAGTAAACAAACGGGGGGTTTTCATTTTTGTTGTTATTATGTTTATGTATTTCGTCAATGATGCAAGAAAACTACATACAGGCAATTAAAATAAGATGAAACTGTATCTGTGATGCAAGACATTCCCTGAAGAAAGCGCCATCATGCGGTCAAAAATATGGTCAATTCAATTCACTTTATTTCCAGTCTATACAAAAATACAATAGATAGTGACTACATGCATAGTACAAGAACAAAACGAGGACAAAAAACAAACCCCCAAAACATGGAAGTGGAGGTGCATGGACGGGGCCCATTAAAAGCAGAGCATGTCGAGTACGAACCCCCTATAAGAAAAACAAATCAATGTTTGCGATTACTGAGAGAAATGAAGGGGAATGTTGCAAGAAGCTCAAACAATGCAAATATTTACGAGATGAACAAACACGTACTATAGTGAACTGATAATACAATAGATTACAGGTAAGTGAGGAATGTACATGTAGGTATAATATAACAAATATAACAAATACTTAAAAACGAAATACTTGAAAGGAACAAAGAGGCTGAGTTATACCATTGGAAAGCATTGTGTCTAGGCAAGGGCTCGCGAAGGCTGTTGACACCAACTGACAAATTGCTTTGGGGATAGAATGCAAAATTGGCAACTGATAGACACAAAACAATGGGTAAATTTGAAACTTGTACTTAAAAAAGCACAGTTAATTTTCGGGGTTCAGGGTTCAAGTTGCCGACTGGGCTTTGATGTGGACAATCCCACGCTACAGGCTACAGGCCTATAGTCGATTTGTTGCTCTAATTTTGCCAACAACCTTGGCTCAACCATAGAGAAAGGACCGGCTCAACACATGCCTTCACAGAAAATCATGGGGGGCAATGTACCTCGCCCCCAGTTTCTCTGCCCCTGGGTAGAGGGGTTGGTTTGTCATCCCCCACCACCCACCACCATCCAAAGAGCGGTCCGTTATTAGATTGTTCCCACTAACAACGGGCATGCCGTGTGGTATTTTACGTACAGTGGTGCGGATCGGTAACCGGGTCTTACAATAATGGCTATAAGACAGTTAACCAGAACCCCAGAGGTTCCGAAAATGGAATATAAGTATAGACGTTCTAAATTCTGGAAACTTTATAAATGACAACACATAAATTACTGCTTACCTGTAATTTGACGTTACTTAAGGCCAGCCAGCTCGCCGTGCTGCTGCCATTCGAAAGGTGCGCCATGTTTAAAGTAGTCCGGGCTCTCTAATTAATATTCAAAATATTGCTACGCCACATACACAAAGTAGTCCACAACTTAACACAAAACAACTCTAAACTCAGCCGATTGTTATGTATTTTGTATAATTTCTGTCCATTCAGATCTACTGGGCTGCCCCGGTGGTCGGTGGCCTGACTGCAAGCACAGTCTACCGGTTCATATTCGCTGCCCAACTCATCAGAAAGACCGACTACAACACGGTTAATGTACCGGACAGTTTCTACAGTAACACGGCTACAGAATTGGGCGCGGTTGGCGAGAGGTTAGCCCATACCTCCAGAACTGAGTTGAACAATAATGCAGAGATGGGTTCGGGGAGTCTTTACAGCACTGAGGTCTAGAGAATGAAATGTTTCAGATTTATTTTACCTGTTGAAAAATTTCACCGAAATTGGTGTTTTTTTTTAAGAGAAATAATTTTGCCACATTGATACTATTTTAAAATGTTTTCCAATTCGGAAAGCACAACCTGTCCAGTATTTTGTAGAAGACGAATCTCAATTTCCAGACTATGAGCTAATCGCAGCTATCCGGGTTTACTATTAACCTTTCTTAATTTGTACTAAAGTTTATTTTAAAAAGATCAAATGAAATATTCTTTCAAAGCTGACGATCGATGTCATGACATGAGTTTGTTTATACCAACAAATAGAAAAGGCACACTGCACGTTTTAAAGACAGGGTATACTTTTAGTAAATGCCCAAGACCAGTATCCTCACTTGGTGTATCCCAACATATGCATAAAATAACAAACCTGTGAAAATTTGGGCTCAATTTGGTCACCGAAGTTGCAGGAAAATAATGACAGAAAAAAACACCCTTGTTGCATAGAATATTGTGTGCTTTTAGATGCCTGAGAAAGGCTTCATGCTCGAAAACTTCCTCAGAATCAAATTTTACCTCTCTCTCTAAAACTACATTACTTTAAAGGGGGTCGTTTCTAACAATGTTTTATTAACATCTCTCCAGTGCTCTTTGACAAGTAGGTTTTGATGGTCATTAACTTGTGGAGTAAATACCAAAAGTACACCCTGACTTCAAAAGAGATTTGTTTAGTTACAAGTTCCAGAATTGAGTTCAAAACTCCTCCCTGAAAAAAACTCCACGTCTTTTCACTGTACTTTTGTTTCGGCAGTTCTCTGGCGAGGGTGCCTGTATCGCTGGTCACTGAATACTTATTTTTGAGACTAGCAATGACTGGCCCTTGAAGCAGCATGTAAAGTTTTAATTCACAGTGTGGGACTGTGCGTGCTATTAATCAACCCTTTAGTTTGATTTATGTTTTTATATAAATGCAGGGCTTCACGCGAGGGGCGAAACCCTTGGGTGATCATAGGTATAGCAGTCACTGGGTTGATGGATTACATTACTCCATCGGCAAGGGGACAAACTCCGACACTCATTCAGTATACGAGGAGCTCAATTCTTTTTATTCCTCCATATATTTATGTCTTGATACAAATCCCTAATAAAAGAAAGGTTCACAATATAAACGTTGCTTTGTATAATCACAATCGCATAACTTCGAAATAAACTCATACAATAACTTGTATAAACATAATCAGACAATTTGGATTGGAAACTTAGAGCTATGATTGGAACTTGATAGACAACTCACCCAACACCAAAGGTAGTGAGTAAAACGAAACTACGGACGTCAGTAGCGGCACATCGCCCCTAAGGCCAACACTGAAAGAAAGTAATAATACTGGCTACTTATATAGCGCACATATCCGTCACTCAGTGACGCTCAAGGCGCTTAAACGTTCATTATTTTCCTGCAAGGTATTGTGGAGCTACGTTTTTGAAGTATGAGATCAAGTCCTTTTACATAGCACCATGTAATGGTTTACAAGGTGTAGTGGCGCAATATGCTGCCGATCAAACACCGGGGCGAACCCCTTCTCTTTTCGATAAGTGCACTGAGTTCTTTTACGTGCATTACACAACACACGGGACCTACGGCTTAACGTCCCATCCGAAGGACGAAGCATGTGGATAAGTGTCTTGCTTAAGGACACAAGTGTCACGACTGGGATTCGAACCCACACTCTGCTGATCAGAAACACCAGAGCTTGAGTTCGGTGTTCTTATCCGCTCGGCCACGACACGTACACACTACTACATTACCAAACTCCAACCATTCACTTATTTAAAGAATTATCTTTTCGTTGATAATAAGTCTTAAGATAAAACCTAACAATTATTACTCACCAACACACTGCACATCCACAATTCAAAGAGATTCTCGGCACAATTCTCTATCGAGGAGGGGGGTACAGCCCCGATCTAACACGAACAATAAACCTGCAGCCTCGAACTTCTACAGCCAAGTGCCCTTCACGCTATGGCCAATAGTGGACTGACCACTTTACATACCCCCTGAGTTATCAATGCGCCAGGTGCGATGATCAAATAAGAGGATAATTTTAGACCAATGAAAGAATCTTAATATGGTTATTAATGTAAACCCACTATGATTACAGAATAAACAATTATATACACAACAGTAATGTATAAGGTTTTGATTAAAACAATGAGACACGCACTACTTTAAGCTGTGTGAGTTCCATCAGGTGGATATGTGAATAAACTCCCGCAACTACATTAAAGGAGCACTCTGTATAGCTTAACTTCTGAGTCCCCACATAAACAACATTTTATAATGGCAACGAGCTTCCGAACTGCATCGTCGTAAATGTCACTTTGCAGCGGCGTCTCTGTTCAGGTTGCTAGGCAACAACCTTTTCAGCGAGGAACAATCCCCATTTGAGGTCTTCCGTTTGAGTCCGGGTTAGTTTAGTGGTCCATTCATCCATCAAACATTTGAAGTTATCTTCGCTGAATTCCTGACAAAATCAAAATAGCGAGAATTCCTTGATCACGGTGATATTTTCTCTAATTTTTTTCCCAACTCACCTGACGTCATCATATGACAAATCTTGATTGAACTTGTTTGGTAGTTGGATTCCCCTGCCGTGTGTTACTACAACTCGGGGGGGGGGGGTACTATTTAGGCAATGCGCCTGCGGGATACACGCGCGTCATAGCTAGAGTCCGAATAATTGATGGCTTTGGCAGTACGGCCAGAGCGCCGAAAACTCCTACTCTCCAACGTTGATCGTTGCAGCCAACGGCCATAGCCGTAGCCATAGCCGAAGTCGCTTGATTCGGACTCGGCCTTACATGCATTTTGACTCCAAAATGGCAGACCATGGACAGAACAGTAAGTAGCCGCGTATGACGTCAGTGCAAAGGGTTAATAATAATAGGCCTTTTTCGAAACTTCGGCTTGGGCATGGGCTTCGGCTTGGGCTCCGTTCGCCTGATTGAAACCCCGGAAGGAAAGCACACATTTTACAAAATAACTGACGGAGCCGTAGTTTCAAAAAGGACCATAGACACAATTTTCATGCCATCATGTTTTGTTGCAGTATAATAGACCCCTTGCAAATGACGTCACCAAGCCCAAAACAGTCCCTTCACTGAGGTCAATGAAGAGCTATCATTCATTGGCCGAGAGTCGTGCGCAGCGCGTACACGCGTGCTCATTTTCATTGTTTTTACATCAAAGATGGCGGCCAATGTAAGGCAAAGGTTTTGAAAGCAAGCATTGCTGAAGTTTATGATTGGAATCAGAAGCGAGCATTACTTATGTTGTTTTCAAAAACATTACCCATACCTTTGAATGAAAATTGTGTACGATTTGAACGGACCTTAAAGGCACTGTACACGTTTGGTAATTACTCAAAATATATATTAGCATAAAAACTGACTTGGTAACGAGCAACAGAGAGCTGTTGGTAGTATACAACATTGTGAAGTAACGTAGTTTTTGAGAAAGAGGTAATTTCTCACTAAAATAATAAAAACTTCTTGCAAGAAGTTTTTATTCCTACATCTGAAAGTACACAAATTTGTACAACAAGGGTGTTTTTTCTTTCATCATTTTCTTGCAACTTCGATGACCAATTGAGCCCAAATTTTCACAGGCTTGTTATTTTATGCATATGTTGGGATACACCGAATGAGGACACTGGTCTTTGACAATTACCAAACGTGTACAGTGCCTTTAAGCTATTAAACTCGTGTGAATAATACTTTAATCAAATCGGTTTGAAAACAATCTGAACTTCCGTTTGGGAAATAATTATCTAAGGAACTAATTTAGTCATAAAATTGTTTCAAAGAACCAATGAGTTGGTTACAGGTTTCTGAATTAAAAATAAATTCCCCTTACCTTGATGAGTTCCTTTTTTCTACTCTCCACCCTGACTTTCTCTTCTTCTAAGAGCTCCGTGAATTGAAGGGTCCGATCCTCTACCTTGACATTTATAAAACCGGCTTCTTCAAGCAGCTGAAAAGTACAAGCAATTTCATTTCAAATCAATTCGTAACACATTTATTTCTATCATATTCGTCCATAGGCAAGTTGTTGTTATTATTGTTTTATTTCTCTCCACAAAACACAGTCAAATAGGAACAAGTAAAACCGTCACAGTTAAAATAAATACAGATGATTTACAATGGACACTATGCAATGACGTCATCACGCCGCCATCTTGGAGGTAAAACGATGACGAATGACAAATGAGCTGCCTTCTTTTGACCTCAGCCCTACTGAAATGACGTCAGGTTTATGAAATGAGAATGTGGAGAAGGCTGGACCGACGACGAAAAATGAATAGCTTTAACAATGAATAAAGGGACAGACCAGTATAAACAAAAGAACTAAGCACACAATGGACTTGAAAATAGAGACAAGGGGCTATTCAGATAAGCCGAGGCTTGTGGTGACGGCCTGGTGATCATAAGAGACAAGAACATAGGTGGTATGCAGTATACATATTTTAAAAATTTAAACTCGAAGCCAAAAATAACCACCAGTAAATTTGAGAAAAGGAGATAGGGGAAACGAGCAACGAAGCTAATGTGTAAGATGACTTTGTGACTAAGTGTCATTAAAAATTTGAAATTTGTTTCTCAAGATGAAAAAAATTAAAGGTATAAAGCAATACCTTTCCGTATTGTTCTGGGGTATACAGAGTGTAGCCACGCTGAGCCACGTACATCTTGAAGGTTTCCGTGTGAGGCAAATCTCCACAGCAGTAGTCTGATATGAGCAGTTTACCTCCAGGCTTCAACCATGTCTAGGGTACACATTATAACATAATAAAAAGTAGTGTGAGGAGTCGGCCGGGTGTAGGACACACTGAACTTTGATCACGACATTGTTTTATTATTAAAAACATTATGCAATTCACTTAAAGTGCTTGCCTTTAATAACATGTGATTAATACAAAACATAACACACAAAACACGATAGTGTTTAAAGACACTGGACACTATTGGTAATTGTCAAAGACCAGTCTTCTCACTTGGTGTATCTCAACATATGCATAAAATAACAAACCTGTGAAATTTGAGCTCAATTGGTCGTCGAAGTTGCGAGATAATAATGATCGAAAAAACACCCTTGTCACACGAAGTTGTGTGCTTTCAGATGCTTGATTTCGAGACCTCAAAATCTAATTCTGAGGTCTCGAAATCAAATTCGTGGAACATTACTTCTTTCTCGAAAACTACGTTACTTCAGAGGGAGCCGTTTCTCACAATGTGTTATACTATCAACAGCTCCCCATTACTCGTTACCAAGTAAGGTTTTATGCTAATAATTATTTTGAGTAAAAAATACCAATAGTGTCCAGTGCCTTTAAATATACTGTGTGTACTTTTGTTATGCATGAACAAGTCCTTTTGAACACGAGGTAAGATACTTTCATAATACTTTTACCAAAAATTTCGTAAAGAGAGCTTTCTTATCAGCGAAGTGAAGAATGTGAAGAATGCTGATAGACGACGTCAAATGACTCTGGCTTGTAGTCACGCTTGGTCACATCTGCTATCTCAAATTGTACCTTCCGATTTTAAAATGGGGTTGGAGGTTTATCATTACAAGCTCTCGTTTATTTTTACCAAAAGCGATTATGATTTAATCTTTCCTTTGAGATGTTCGGTAAGGATGTCTTCGTCACAGCTGCTTTTTTGCCTGAATATTGGAGACTGTCACTTGAAGGGATTACATCACCGAACCCATCAATTAAAGTTGAGTTATTTCATTCATTTTTACGAAACGTTTCGTGCGAAGAGTACCAGACCGAACTTTCAAAGTTGAAAAGGGCACGTGGAAACATTTCACAAAAATGATCAAACAATAGTTCTGCTCTAAATTTCGTCTAAATCATACGCAGAGTACGGAGTTCCAAAAGTGCCATACTATTCCTCCAGATAAAGATAATTTATCTCGCAATGTCGATTTATTTTTGAGATGTCGCCTTTTCGAGATAAGTTATCTAGCCAAGACGACATCACTGATACTAAATTGTCAACTTTGATATTATTACGCCTGGACGACTTACTAAATATAAGAAAATGACTTAATACCGTGCTAGTTTCAGTAAGTCGTCTTGGCAAGATAAATTATCACGGTAAGTCGACCTCTGGGAGCAAGTGTCGACACTGGCCCTCGTCTGAGGGTTTGGTGAATGGGCTTCCGTGAGTGGTAGGTAGGGCAAATAGGCTGTAACCAACATACCTCCAAATCTGTATGACGTCTACTTGTTTCCATGGCAAACTCGTTCATACAAATGGAAAGATCAATGCCGGTAACTTCAACGTCGTATGTCTGGGGGACAATAACAAAAATTCGCTTGGTGCTATACAGATGTTTAACTTTGTACATGAAAAAAGCCAGATACTTGGGTTGGGTTAAACTTTCAACCCTGGTCTACTTTTATTTAAAGGCATCGTACACGTTTGGTAATTGTCAAAGACCAGTGTTCTCATTTGGTGCATAACATAACAAGCCTGTGAAAATGTGGGCTCAATTGGTCATCGAAGTTGCAAGAAAATGATGAAAGAAAATACACCCTTGTTGTACAAATTTGTGTGCTTTCAGTTAGGAATAAAAACTTCTTGCAAGAAGTTTTTATTATTTTAGTGAGAAATTACCTCTTTCTCAAAAACTACGTTACTTCAGAGAGAGTCGTTTCTCACAATGTGTTATACTATCAACAGCTCTCTGTTGCTCGTTACCAAGTCAGTTTTTATGCTAATATATATTTTGAGTAATTACAAAACGTGTACGATGCCTTTAAACAGGTTGTCACATGAATAATTGGAACACATCTTTAAAATTTAGGACTAATAAACCGATGCTCATGTGATCTAATAGAACAGTGCCCTCATTGTCAAGTGTACTTGGAAGTAAAATTGGGAACCATTTTGACCAGTAACGATGAAATGGGTTTGTACTAAAATGTGTATCTGCATAAAGTAACATCATCGTTTTTGTTATTAGCTCTTTCATTTTGAAATGCATAGCAGTATTCTGTTTTCTCAAGACACCATTCTTACCTTTGCCATGTAGAAGACGGCCGCACCAGTTCTAGACCCCACATCTAAGATACGCCGACCTGGCTTCAGACTGAGCTTATCTACTAGCTCCTGCAAAACAGTTAAACTTGTTTTAAATAAACTAATGTTCAGAGGTTAGCCTTGGTTCAGAAAATTTCTGCACCGTTACTATGGATTTAGGTTCCTGGTCATGGCACTCAGGCGTGACTTTAGTAAAAAAACTTAAAGACCAGCTTGAACGAAAACGGCAACATAAGTGATCTATACTGAAATTCATTTAAAATGTGTTCAATCAATAAGGAAATTGAGTTCACATGAGAGTAAACAGATTTTAATCCTTAAAAACCCCCAATCATTTCGTTCAACCTTCTCCTGTGCTTTTCAGAAAGATACAGCAGGGGGCCTACGTGAAAAGCCCCGTAACCTGAGCAAGACATTTAACTTCGTCCTTCGGATGGGACGCTTGTGTTGTGTTATGCACGTAAAAAAAACAAGTTTGGGAGAAGCGGAAGGGGTTTGCCCCGGTGCTGTTGGCATGGTTGGTTGCAGATTGCGTTGCATCACCTTGAAAACCCTTACAAGGTTATATAATGGGTCTCATAACTTCAACAAACTTGGCATACCTGTCGTAAAAAAGACGAGCGATTAAAGAAGCATGTCTGAGTATATTATTGCTAAAACACTTTCATATTTGTTTAAATAATTGTTCGAAATGAAATTTTCAGTATTTAATAGTCTGCTAGATAATTCAGTCATACACAACTGATTGTGAAGTTCATACTAGAACCATTTTTTCTGTGAAATATGTCCCTCTGAAATGAAGTCATAGGCCTATTCGAGAAAACTGTATCTGAAAACCTTTAAAAAAACGCGACAGCTGATTTCAGTTGTTACAACCAAACTTAAAGGCACTGAACACGTTTAGAAATTGTCAAAGACCAGTGTTCTCACTTGGTGTATCCCAACATATGCATAAAATAACAAGCCTGTGAAAATTTGGGCTAAATTGGTCATCGAAGTTGCAAGAAAAATAATGATGAAAAGAGAAAACACCCTTTTTGTACAAATTTGTGTGCTTTCAGATAGGAATAAAAACTTCTTGCAAGAATTGTTTATTATTTTAGTGAGAAATTACCCCTTTCTCAAAAACTATACGTTACTTCAGAGGGAGTCGGTTCCTACAATGTTTTATACTATCAACAGCTCTCCGTTGCTTGTTACAAAGTAAGTTGTTATGCTAATATTTGTTTTGAGTCATTACCAAACGTGTACAATACCTTTAAGAACATTGTGTTTACATTCTGAAAATTGTGCATGGTTTATCACTATTTTCTCCTGACTCACACAACGGATTAAGTTTAAATTTCCACAGGTTTGTTATTTCATGTAGACTGTCTGCGACTGTTTTGTCAGCTCTACCACTCCTGTGTACCTTTAAACAGTATTACCGTTGTAATCTTGAGTCCACCAACAGTGATATGTCCATCACTAGAGACCATCTCACGTAACTGGACATAACGTCGAGCATTCTTCTGATCGTCCAGGAACTGTTGGACTGTCTCCAAGCCAACCGTATCCACCTTAGTCTTCTGCATCAGCCAACAGAACTGATCGTGCCTGCCTCTTAGCTGGGGGATGATGAAAACAAAAATACATTTGTAAGACACTGGCGAAAGACACAGTCATCATATATCTGTTACCATCTAGCTGGGATCGTCTTCGAAGTTGCACAACTATCTACAACCAGTCCCTTTTTCGTTCTCGAATTACTGTGCGAAAAGTACGATATAAATTAATTATGAGGAGAGGTTGGAAGTGAATTCGAGTGTTGGACCCTTAACCGTGACACCAAATTAGTCCACTCTCTGCTTTTATCTCCTTACTGTACCTTAAGCAGCCTTACCTTAACGTAACTTTTGACACTTTTTCTGAATTGGAGCTCAAAACCAAACCTGTCCCCTGCATTGTTGGACGCAACGCACTGGTGGACGGCGTCATAAAAAGCTGGATTTCGGTAGAACGACGGTCCCATATCAATCCCTGTATTTTACAAAAACATTCTACTAGGTTGATGGAAAAAGGGTTAACATTCAAACATATAGAGCGAATCATTGCTTTGTGTTTCAATATTAGTGTCTTTGTTTCCATTACATCTCAATAATGGTCAACAACTGCAGCAGTAATTATGTTGTGAGGCTAAATGCCTCCATCAACCGACAAAGTGTTCGCTTGAAAATTATTCTGATCAGGTTGGTTATTGCATCAGGTTCGCCATATTATCTACATCTTTCTTTATACCTTTGGTAATTACTCCAAAAATTAATGACCATAAAAATTTACTTGGTAAGAAGCACTGCAGCTATTGATAAAGTATTTTGATACATGTTTAATAAATACAAGAAATGAAAGTAATAATACCAATAATAGTAGCAATAATATTAAGGGAAGTATATAATAATACATTTGTGGCAATATTGATGGATCAAGGCCCAGAGAAAGACCACCGAAATGCTGGACAGATGACATCAAGTCCTCTTGTGCTGATCTGGGCATCACATCACTGATCAGAGCAGGACATCTAGCGAACGACAGAAAAGCATGGCGACTGGTAGTGGACAGGCAGCTATCTCCAGGATCCCCCTTGGGAGGAAAGCTTTTTGGCAATATAACACAAGGTGTCCTGCCAAATGTTGATTAAATAAAAAGACCTACCCTTCGGGCCCTGAGAGGGTTCTCTGAAAAATAGAAATCCGTCTTTGGTGAGCCAGGAGAGCGTCTTAGCAGCAAGTTGTAGCACCTCCTCGTCCGTCAGGTACATCATCAACCAGTTAGAGAAGATCACATCAAAGCTGTCCAATATAATCATAAATTAAATTAATATTTTGAAATATCAGAACAAAATATATAAAAATGTTGTATGAACTTGAGATGAAAGACGCATCTGAAGAAGAACAACAGATCCATAGTGTATAGACGTATTGTAGGACATGTCTCAACAAGGTTTTTTTGTCGTAATTAACAGGCATCACCTCTGGAGTCGCAGTTTTAACCATAGTACTCGAAGCAGTCACTATTTGTAAAAGAAATCCTTCATAAATGTCTAATTTCACAAATAAAATGACTTTGCGTTAACCCAAACGATACTCCAGAGGCTCTTTTAACGTTAATATATAAAAAAAACTTACCTTCTTTGTAGATCTCAGCATTTTTTTTAAATAAAGATTTACCTTTTGGGCGGAAGATCTAGCTTCGTGACGTCAGCCTGAACAAATGTAATGTTACTCTTGTTGCCATGGGTTTCTCGATTCTTGTCAATGAATTTCTCCATGAAGTCAACAGCTGTCACGTGATGAGCTTCCTCTGCAAGCGCTCCGGTGAAACGTCTTGAAAACGTTAAACAAAAACGGCAAAAAAGTTCATGGTTCTGGTTACCGCGGATATATGGGCCAAATTGTATGGCTTTTGAGGGGGGGGGGCACACCCTCTCCCACCGCCTGATCCACCAGCCACCGTTAACAGTTTTTATAACACGTTACAAGAAAAGTGTCTGTCATCAGCGCATTGCGATCATAGAGAGCTAGCAATGCTGACAGCATGAACGCGATTGCACACAACAACTAATGCATTAATCATATCTTTTTTCATTACAAAATCCCGGCAAACAGCGCCCCCTGTTGATTCTGCCCCAACTGAGCTGGAAAAAAATAGCGGGCGAGGGCATGGTATAGGACGAGGGCTGTACATCACGCTTCGAGGCTGGTGAATAAAGCCAGATACCGACCTTTAGAACATACTGGTTCAATTCCTGTCAGATGTTCAATTGTTGACCTTGCACGCCATGGTATTGTGTATGTACACCCACACTCAGTAATATGTGGAGCATCAGTCTGGTAGTTAGGCGTCATTGCATGTATCACATTGCATGAAACCACAGGGTTTCTATTAAGACCAGTACGTGCCGATGTGGCAGGAGATTCTGTCCCCCGGAGAGTATGTGTCCCCACCCCCCCCCCCCCACACGGCGAACTGTGTACAAACTTCTTCTGATAGCGCCGTCCTTTGAATCATCCTCCTTCAGCTCATGTTATGTTCCAATAAAAAAATGGGGAACAGAATCTCCGGGGACAGATTTACCTAGGACACCGGTATCATTACGGATAAAGACAGGGGAACAGTCCAGGGGCTTGGGCGATATTCGGCTGAAATTTGCTCCTCGAAAACTATGTGTACGTCCCTATTTGAATTTGAAAAATCACAAGAAGTAGGTCTATATACGAACGTTTGTTTTATTTACCCGATGCCAGCGCCAAGCTCCAGCACCTTTTTTCCCTTGACTGGTGGTAAGAGCGACAGAATCTCCGGTTGCTCCTGACTGGACAACGTCTCAGCCCCCGTATCCAGCATCATCTCCACAACTGTAGTACTCTTCGCGTGCCTACTCCAAAATTGCGTCATTTGACGTCGCATGATGACGCAGCTCGTTGTATGGAATTGCTTGAATCAAAACTGTTTTGTGTTAGAATTCAGCAAAGATCACTTGGTTGCCGTTTTCGTTCATGTAGGTCTTTAACCCTTTCATGCACCATTTATTTTAGTGATAAATTGATCATATGGACACATTTCTTGTTTACTCGTTTTTTTTTTGCAAATGGCGACCCCCAAAAACAGGTCACAATAGCACCTTAAGAGTCTTCTTTCCCATTCTGAAAACGTGTGGCCGTGCGATCTTTATTTTTTGTTTTACAACTATTTTTCTGGAAGGATTTAAACCGGTCGCTAGTGACCGGTCGGTCGCCAGTGACCGGTCGGTCGCCAGTGACCGGTCGGTCGCCAGTGACCGGTCGGTCGCCAGTGACCGGTCGGTCGCCAGTGACCGGTCGGTCGCCAGTGACCGGTCGGTCGCCAGTGACCGGTCGGTCGCCAGTGACCGGTCGGTCGCCAGTGACCGGTCGGTCGCCAGTGACCGGTCGGCGCGGAGTGAAAATAATTTCCGGAACTTTAATAAGAAACTCCGGAGGAGGATTCTGAACAGTGTAGGAATTAAGATGATGATGAATCACCTACCGTGAAACTAAATAACCGCCATTTTAATTAAAGTCTTTAAAATATTCAGAGAAGTTTAACTACACGGGGAAGTTTACAGGCAACCAGTTCCATGGCAATAAGATAAATATTAAACTGTGAATTTCCACATAATTTTCTAGGGACAGTAAGATAGTATTATAAAGATATAGTGGGCTTCTTGACTCGGGACTCCAAGTTGTCTGCAAAAATTGCCCTGTGGTGTGACAAGTCCTCCTTCGTGTAAAATCCACCTTCAAGTTTGAGCCGTCTTTCTCCCTGCTGGAGTGAACATTTTTGTGGACAAGTCATGTTGGATAAACCTTAATTGTCACTAACCAGCAACCGAACTCCACGTATTTAAAATTATGACAATATGACAATCAAGTCTACAACTGTTCACAATAACGAAAAGTTAGCAGAAAACTTCCAAATAATAGGGTTTCTTTGCAGTATTTCTGCAGTGGATGCAGGTGGTGTATTTTAAATAGGAAATTGAGTATTTGCAAGTACAAACACAGTTTGGAAAAGGATAATAATTCACCACATGAAACTAGCAGATTGGAACGCCATACTGCCTCACTTTGGAATTCCTTTATCCGCAATTCTCGTCAGCTGTGGAATTCTACGCATAGGCATGAATCAGCAAACTTATATCAGAGGGCAGCGTCCGTACACTAGTTTTTCTGTCAAGAAAAAACATACGGTACCGGTACTCACGTACGGTACTCACGTACGGTACTCATGTACGGTACTCACGTACGGTACTCACGTACGGTACTCACCTACAACAAGCTGAGCTTCCTTCACATCAACCAGCTATAATGAAGCTTTATTCCAACCCAATTACTGAAAACACAGACACTAATTTTTTTAGGAACTTTTCGTTAATCTACAAATAAATTATGCACGCGATAAAAGTAGTTCTGGTCGGCTGTCGGTATGCCACAGTGAGGGAAGTTGACCTGGGCAGGTTAATTGAACGCTCCATTGGACGGCAGGTGGGCTTATTTAATGCAGGTAGACTTGGTTCCAAGTCTGTGGTCGTGTTTTTTTAGTCTGCGATAGCTAATACATTAGTGCCGAAATAGCGCCCTCTTGTGGATCAACCTCCGCCATCAACCTACGATTGCGAGATAGGCTTGTTATAGCTATATAATCTGTGGGTGCGTTTTGCGTGGCTGATCGCAAAAAAACTTTTAAAGGGATTGTATAAGTTTGGTAATTTGAACCCACTGTTTGTTTCAATCCTACATAGTTGTAGATATAAACAAATTATAAAATTAAACTAATCTGTCAAAATTTCATTTCAAAAGGTGGTAGCGTTTTTGAGATATTGCCGAAAATCTGGAGCGGTTATGTCCACGTAGGAAGAATAATCTGCAATAGGAATACACAATCTGAGAGAATGTTACTGCAGTATAACGCTTCTCAGATTCAAATTTGGGGGCATAAAAAGTGATATCTTTGTCCATAACCGCAGTACTTCGAAGTGAAAAGTTTCTCAAAATGCATTATTTTTATCCAAAGCTAATGTACTTCCTACCAAGCAAGTTTTTATTGCCATTAATTAATATTTGAGTCATTACCAAACGTGTACAGACCCTTACACAGTGCGTGTACAAAATGTGATGGATTTTTTTGTGAATTGAGGAAGGGATTTTGATTCATCAACACATCGTTCGTTATCCCTAAAGCTTGTTTATTCCCTAATGTTTTATTCATTGTATATTGTTTTGAAAATTTGCATCAAAATATGCACGGCACGCGATGATGTGCCATCATGCGAGATTCAAGAAACGCGCCCACATGACTTCAACGGACACACAACCCGCTATCCATGCAGTATAGGTCAATTTCAGCAAAAATTAGTTCAGTTTCTTTTATTAAACGGATTCAAATTCACGCATATTTCCCTAATTCGATCTAACTAGGGCTAAACTTGTTATAGCTCTTTAAGAATAACGTTAGACTGAACACAGAACGGAAAAGAGTGCCGTACAGAAAGATTTTATTGTTCATAAATTATACATTTTTATTACCTAAATCATATCCGGTTACATCAAATAACAGCAGGAAGTTTGAATCTTTTAAACAAACTTAAGCATTTTTTATTAACCCTTTGCAGAAAAATCAAACCCCAACAAAGTTTATACTCTTGGCAAGAGTAGAATATTCCCTTTTATCTGATAATAATTGGGCATGTTTCATTACCGGTATTCGAGTCAATAGTACAATCCTCCTGGTCGACTTCTGTTCATCTGACTTATTTCATAATACCATTGTGTTTGTTTTCTTTACGTTGAGGTAAAGTCATCACGGTGCATTTAAACCAATTGCTTAGATTTGTTTGCTTTTTTGTTTAATGATCGTCGTGGTGGAAAAACTACATCATCATCACCGATCGACTACAACAACATCACCGATTGACTACAGCTTGATTCGTCGGTCACAAATATCGTATAAAGTGTTGGTCTTGTCGGTTGATATAAACTTTTCATAAAAAACACACTCGCACAAAAACACTTTACAACAAACAAACAAACAAACAAACAAACTGACAAGTACCAGTGTCTAAATTAACCGTAATTTCCTTTTTCTGACCTACCTTTTACAATAAAGCAGGGGTATTTAGAATGGTATAAAGACAAGTAAAAAGCTACATACACAAAATGTTTTGGCGTTATAGTTTGAAATGCTATAGTTTTTGCATTGTAATAACTAAAACAATTCATTATGATCTCGCGCGTCCAGAAAACGCACATTTAAAAACAGTGAAAACATGAAGGTTTTTCACTATTTTCTTGTGACTCCAATGACCGATTGAACTTCAACTTTCACACGTTTATCATTTATGTAGGGCCTATGTTGGGTCAAATATTAGTGTGGTCTTTGACAATAAACTGTGCAAGTCTAACGCATATTCGAACTTTCGGGACCAAATTGGTTCCAACCTTATTGATTTTTACGAGTGCGCGATTATGTTTTTGCAAATACTTTAGTTTAACGTATGTTTAGGCCTATGGCTATACAAATTATATCTTATTGTTGGGAACGTAAACTTTAGCCATGAAATATATTAAAGTAAAATAAATTTAACAAATCACCCGAAGAAAACCATTACAATTTTAAACCAAGTTAAGGGTCACAAAAATCCGGCGTGATTGGGCAAATGGGGTTTCTAAAATGCAAGCATCTTCGTTCAAAGTTTTAATATTCAATGTTAATTTTAACCAATATTATTGTATTTTTATAAAAATGTAAATTCTATTTGTAACACATTTTTATGGGTATTTTTTTTTAAAAGAATTTTGTATAAGTATTAGAATTTGCAAAGAAGATTTTATTTGATTCATAGTAAAATATAGTCTTCGTTCGAGTTGTTTTCTCGTTTTTGATACGCGCGAGACTTGCACAGCCTATTGTCAATGTTGTCCACGTGACTGGTCGTATGAAGCTTTTGTAATTACCACGTAGTAACATATTGAATTTGTTTTGTAATGCAACTTCTTCATCTTCATAACGCAACAAACGTTTCTGATAATACATAAAATAAGTTGTTTAATTTATACATTAAGATTTTGCAATTGAGATTCCTCAAAAGGATCTTTCAAATAAATGTATAACGCCGCTTTCTTTGATAAAGGACTTAAACCTGGAAACTAAATCAGTTGACAAAATTACATCATCTTTCCTACACCTTTAGATAGTCTTTAGTACGAGGTAACATCCCTCCTTTCTTAAGTTTCCTGGGCCTTGGTCTTTTCAGCTAAGAAGAATCCCCATTTCTGGTCCCCAGCTTTGGTCCGTACCAGCTTGTTGGTCCATCCATCAATCAGGTATTTGAAGTCATCCTCGTTAAAATCCTGAACAACAAGGTATGAACATAACTCTGTTACTATATGTGTCAATGTGTGACAGCTTCGAAGTATTAACAGTGATTTGTGAGTCTTATGGTGAATGGCGCAATGTCGAGTCATGCGGGTAAAAAACAGCTGCAGAAAAAAAGAGAGATTTGGAGACGACAGGTGGCAGCAGATATACCATCAATTTTCGAATTTTGAGTATGCGGAGATCCCGGGAACAATAGACCCTTCCCATGAAATATGTAAATGGGACATCGCGCGTACGCACTAACTGGGTGGCAAAATGAGGGAACTGGTACTGGTTGACAAAATGAGGGAACATCTTTTTGTATGAGGGCTGATGGTGGTGTGACGCAAACGCGTTTGTGCGTCTGCCTGATAGCGCAGAACTCCAACTCGTTCGCCAACCAATAACATTTGTACGCATGCGTGAATGTAATTATCATAATTATTTCATAGGAAGGGCCATTGATCTGCATTAATATTCATGAGGATCAATGGGAAGAGCTAGTTAACCCGGAAAGTCTGCTGCCACCTAGCGTTGCATAAAGTCTCCCATATTAAACAAATGGACAAATCTTAGAAAGCATTTAAGTTTATAACGATAAAAAGATGAAGTAACCGTCTGCAGATTTCTAGATGCTTCTCTCTGACATACCATAGACCTACCTTCATAAATTCCCCTTTGTTGTTCTCGACTCTGGTTTTCTCTTCTTCCAAGGACTTAATAAATTGCCAGGTTCGATCCTCAGCCTTAACATTCACGAAACCGGCTTTTTCAAGCAGCTGAAATAAATATTTAAAACAACGTAAAAAGGCTATCAGAGGTCATTTTCAATCCACATTAAATTTTTGACATTTTTAAAGAAGATGTAACAATGGTTTTTAGACAAGTTTTTCCAGTCAATACTTTATCTATCGTCAAAAACAATACCACCACACTACGGCATACCATGGTGGTTCCATTTGCCGACATACATGTACATTTATACTTCGAACCTTCAGTGTCAAAACTTGAGTGCCCGGAGAAGGGGCAAGGGGAACAACCCCCTCACCTTAAAAACAAATTAACCAGCTATGCTACTATAATTTACCTTTCCGTATTGTTCTGGGGTATACAGAGTGTAGCCACGCTGAGCCACGTACATCTTGAAGGTTTCAGTGTGAGGCAAATCTCCACAGCAGTAGTCTGATATGAGCAGTTTACCTCCAGGCTTCAACCATGTCTTAAGGAAAACAGAATGGACGGAGTCAGTGCGGGACAATGTGACCTTTGCACCGCGGCGTACCCGTATGCATTCATGATTTAGGATGAACCGTCCTTATGCATAAACAATAGGAGTATATTATGATGTGCAATTTTAGGCATGGCAACGTCTGCTCTTGGGTTTATAACTGCCGTTGCGCCAAAGTTGCCGGTAGTCTTTCCCGTTGTCCCTGTTTGCCTCCTCCCCTCCCTCTTTTCCTCACCCCTTCCCCTGCTCCATCCCCTGCCCTTCAACTGTGGTAGGATGGCGCTGTTAATGTGCTGGTCACCTGTTCCATCTTGCCACTCACTGGCGATTTGTTGTATGTAATTATATATATACTATATTTTTGACTTATATTTATCTTTACCTTGTATATTTCTTTTTCTAGTGTTGTGCCAGCAAAGAAGTGTAATAAAATAAAATAAAAACATGACAATTGTTCTATGCCTACGGCGAGATATTTTCTGTCCCTGAAAGGAGGTACTTTAGACTTCAATTTTTTTTATTGAATCCGTTTTTGAATTTAAAACAATTATTTTACCAAGAATTTAGCAAAGAGCGCTTTCTTATCAGCGATGTGAAGAATGGTATCCCTGCTGTAGATGACGTCAAATGACTCTGGTTTGTAGTCACGCTTGGTCACATCTGCTATCTCAAATTGTACCTTCAGACAAACACAGTTATGGAAGAAAAATAAATAATGTCATATACGAATATCCCAAGGTCTGAACCGTAATAGAAAGAATATTCTTTGAAATCACTGTCCAATTTGCCGTTTGTAATTATGTATAGTAGGCCCTATAGTAGTAGTAGTAGTAGTAGTAATAGTAGAGTAGTAGTAGTAGTAGTAATAGTAGGTCCATTTCATGTTTTTATACATCAGAAACAAGTTTCTTTGTACTGGAGCCCGGAGATCTACATTTGCCAGAGAATGACATTACCACCCTGGCAGAGAAACGAGAAATCGGTATAGTGCTCAGGTGAGGTTCAATAGAAAGCCGAGTGAATCAACTTCGTGATTGAATTGTCAGGTCAACTTTGAATTATTGCTCAAACGTATTATGCAGGATTGGGAGAGCTGACAATAGTTACAGACAGCGTTCAAATTTTGTGCGATCAACCATAAAGGAAATAACAAACCTGTAAAAATGTGGCCTTAAAGGCATCATACACGTTTGGTAATTACTCTGAAAATTTATGGCAATACAAACTTACTTGGTAATAAGTACAGCAGCTTTGGATAGTATAATGCATTTTGAGAGACTTTTTACTTCGCAGGACTGCGGTTATGGAAAAATATATCACTTTATATCCCCAAAATATTTTGAATATATTGAGAAGCGTTACGGTAACGCTTCTCAGAGTGTGTATTCCAATGCAGATTATTCTTCCTGCATGGACATAACCGCTCCAGATTTTCGGTAATATCTCAAAACGCTACCACTTTTTGAAATTAAATTTTCACAAGTTAGTTTTATGGTATATAGACCATGTGAACTTTGTTTACAACAAGTGTTAACTTGTGCATTCTTTGGGTATTCTGGCAGGCAAGATACTACACAGGTCCTATGGGAAAGTTGACATTTTGTGTCATAATTTCCACATAAATCCAAGAATTATGAAAGTAAAAGCTGGACAAGTTTTGAGATATGCCCCCTTTCATCATATCAAAAGTTGATAGGAATTAGACAGTACAATCTCCATAAAATATAAGATTTTATGTTTTATTCCATTACTCTATGTACACATCGTGCCTGCAGGAAGTCCAGGCTCTGTGGCTCTTTTGTAAACATGTGATGTCACAGGTCACATCGTCTATATCTACAACTATATAGGATTGAATCAAACAATAGGCTCCAATTGCCAAACGTGTACGATGCCTTTAATTCGTTGTGCGAGTCAGGAGAAAATAGGGAAAAACCATGCACAATTCTCAGAATGTGCGTTTTTATTTGTTTTTTTCAGATACAGTTTTCTTGAATATGATTTCATTTCAGAGATAAATCATATTCACAGAAAAAATGCTCCTAGTATGAACTTCATAAAAATCTGGCCGTGGGCTATGTGGAGATAGCTGTGAAGATGTGGTTAACTTCAGACTCGCTTAATACCTTACCTCGAGACCTCTGTGAGATCTAGCCCTGTCCATGGCAATCTCAATCATGTTGCTGGATAGATCCATCCCAACTACCTCCACGCCATACTTCTGCAACGAAGAAAACACAACCCTTTCAAATGCATGATTAAAACACAAACCGTGTGGGTCCATTTTGAGACTTATATTATAAAATCGGAAGAAAAAAATAATGCCATAAACGAATAACCTCAGTTCTGAACTTTAATAGAGTGATAACTTCAATTAAACAAAATTTTTAATTGAAATTTGACCTTCAAACCAATGATATCGCCCTGACAAAGTTTTGCTCTTTCGTGTTATGTGCATCGTTGTTTGGCGTAGTTCCATTGCAGGCAGTTGACCTCTTGTATGGCAACAATTCTGATCTCCTGACTCAATTCACCAACATCATCCCCCCGTAATACCAATGTTTTTGCCCTCTTCCTTACCTCTGCCATGTAGAAGTCGCCACCTCCGATTCCAGCTCCTACGTCTAAGACACGCTGACCGGGTTTAAGGTCAAGCATGGCCACAAACTCCTGAATAACGAAATCGAAGGCACGCAGCTTGTTTATTTTTGATCAGTTCCTTATTCAATTATTTTTTTGAGCAATTGAGGGGTAGACTAGGCAATAAATAATGAAAATGTTTATTTAGGTCCGAATGGTCTTTTCTGTTTCTTTTATTACTATATTATTGCACCAGTGTTGTGGTACTTGTACCCGTACTCGAGTACTAATCGAGTACCGCTTTGATGGTACTATAGTCGTACTTGGGTTGGCAAGAGGGGCAGGACATAATTTGGGGGCTGTTTAATGTATCAAACCATTCATTTGTGCATTTGTTGATCGCATGGGGGCACGGGTTATGAGATTCCGCCCCCTGTCACACCCCTGGTTATGCCACTGAGAGTATACTGTGACAAATTCCACAGACTAGGATGCTCACGAAACTAGTGCAGTGACATTGTTAGGTTTGTTTTCATGATAAAAGTACATTATCTATTGCCATGAAAGGCAAACTGAACCATTGAACCATGAACTCATGAACCTTAGTTACATTTAATTGTTGCACTATTTCCTGCATGATTTCTTACCTCGGTCGTCCGAGGTCCTCCAGTGCTGACATACCCGTCTCCGAAGATCTTCTCATATCTTAGAATTCCTTCTCGGGAATACTGCTGATTGTCCAGGAACTGTTGGAATGTCTGGAAGCCATGGTTTGCGTCCATGTCCAGCCTAGTCTTCTGCATCAACCAACAGAACTGATTCTGGTTGTTCTTCAGCTGTGGGTTCAGACAAAAGGCTATTGCGTGGAAAGGCCGAGTTATCTGGCAGAGGGTGTCCCCACAAAAACGTTCCCAGTATATACACACCCTTTTCCTCTTGTACAGAAGTAGGGCCCAACCCTCTAAAATCCTCCGAAGAATTCCTGAGATTTCCATAACACAATGAAGACACAATAGGAGGGGGGTACACCATGCCACATATCGAGCACCAAATGTCTCTTTTACCGTCATCTTGTTCTCTTTTAATGTTCCCACTTTCTTAACAATTCGTTGCATTGACGTTATTACCATAAAATGTTGAGTCTTGCTCAGCCTTAAGAATTTGCCCCAGCTAATTGGGTCGTGCGGATGGGGAAAGGTACACTAGGCCTATTTGAGGTGCAGAAAACCAACCTCATACGTTTTTAGACCAATAAGGTATGGCCTTTTGAGCAGTAGAATATAATAGAATGATTTATTTAGACAATTTTCTTTTTAAATCACAGGAATTTGTAATGTTGGACTTGCATCATCATCAAAAAAACAATAGGAGACGTTTTGGAATCACTCAGCACCCGAAGGCAGGAGGTGAGAACTACAACATTAAACTACTACCTTAATGTAACACTGGACACTCCTGCTAAAGATGAGCTGAAACCCAGCACCGGCATTGTCGGCATTATGTCCGCCGGTCACTGTGCCTTGAAACACGGCGTTGTAGTAGGCTGGGTTACGGTAAACAGTCGGATTGAAGTCCCTCTTCTTGTTTCCTGTTTTTTTTTTTTTAAAGAGACACTTTAATCATGGAGCTATAAAAAGGATGCTCCATGCTTTAATTCACCGTATCTTCAAAGTTTGAATGACTCACAATCACAATTATAAGGTGTTAGACGTATTAACTACGGTAGCTTTGCATTGTTAGAAAGTTTGTTTCATCATTTATACATTTAGTTCTTGTCCTAAATACAGTAATTAAATGTTACCTATCATCATGCTGTAAAGGCAAATGGGCTGAAACATATGGAAATGCACTAGACCTTCACATGAAATATGTAAAAGTTGCATATCGCACGTGTGCACTATAAAATGGTTGGCGAAATGAGGAAAATCGCGCTCTTTTGTATAGGCTGATGGTGGCATAATACACACGCGTCCCAAGCGTGAATGTAGTTAGCATATTTCATGGGGGGAAAGGCTAGTTGAAACTTAGCTTATGGGTTTGCTTTTATATTTTATGTATATGGGTCGACATAATTATTTCGAAAACACAATGGGCGAACGTTATTTTTTGTCGGACACAATGGATCGGTCACAATAGTGATTGTCGGATATAATGGTCCTTGTCGGACATATTGGACAAAAAGGTCCACGTCGACATACTGGTCAGTGTCGGACATAAAAATAGCCTACATGTCGGACATAATGGTCCATGTCGGACATAATAATCCACAACAAATGAGTACTCTTTCATGGACAGAAGTTTAACACAAACATAAACAAAGTCACCAGCTGATATTATACCTGACTGATAAAAGCAAGATTCTCTGAAAAACAGAAATCCGTCTTTGGTGAGCCAGGAGAGCGTCTTAGCAGCAAGTTGTAGCACCTCCTCGTCCGTCAGGTACATCATCAACCAGTTAGAGAAGATCACATCAAAGCTACGTGTTAGAATATGGAATACATTATTACTTAAACACTTACACACAGCGTCATGTGACAGGATGGGAATGTATTTACGGTTTGATAATAATAAAATACATATAGTTGAGGAGATTTGACTCAGTGTTCCGGAAAGTTATTTTTCTACACAATTTCTGGGGAGAGAAAAAACCTCGGACATTTTTAGGCCTACTAGATGTGTCGCAGTCAAATGGACAACAACATATTAAATTTGAAATGATCAAAGTCAAATGATAAGTTTTGAATAACTTGATTCTTATTGTATCATTATAATGCGCAAATATCTTAAAGAAATGTGAGCTTAAAACACAAAATGCAGACAATTTTATTCGTTCACCCAACGTCACTTTTCGATTGGTATTACCTTTCTGGCGGGAAATCCAACACAGTGACGTCAGCGTGTATAAACTCAACGTTGCTCTTGTTGCCATGGGTTTCTCGATTCTTGTCAATGAATTTCTCCATGAAGTCAACAGCAGTCACGTGTTGAGCTTCCTCTGCAAGCACTCCGGTGAAACGTCTGGAAAGAGCAAACGAGACGATTGTTTCCCGCTTAAATAATATACTTCAAGGGAGGTAGGTTTATATACCAAAGGCTATACCATGGCAGAGAAAACAAATATATTATCACTTAACTATGACACAACTCGAGAGGACTGAAGTCTCAGGTGTCAAAACTTAGATTAAATCTATAGATCTCAGCAAAAGTTTCCCCCTTCCACATGACTCTATCTTCCCCTCGGATACCACCGTCTTGGCCTCTGAGTTGACATCGTCTTGGAAGAAGTTGTCTCCACAACAATAGTGCACTGAACCCCCTCCCCCCATTTCCTACTTTGTGGTGGTACGTGCGTTTATTTCAATATTGTTATCAAAGTACACATATTATTTATCATCATTACATCATTTACCAAAAACAAAGTCTCGTTACATTCAGAAATTACGATGAATACATTTTAAGTTAGGGCCTTGTCACACGAGGCAACCTTTTACCGGCGACTTGGAGGTAACCAACTGCAGAGCATGCTATGGGACCACTTTGGTAGCACATGAGTATTTTTTCAAGCAATGTCTTATATACGATCCCCAATAAAAACATGTGAACATTTAAATGTAAATTGATTCGCTTCTTGGAGATTGCCTGGAACTGGTTGCCTAATTGCCTCGTGTGACATGACCCTTAGACACAACAAGACAACATTTAGATTTGGGTGAAGCACTACTTTATGTACCCAGACAAACGGAGACAGGATCGACACAGGCAGAGGACTGATGACAAACAAACAAGTGTACAAGACAAGTAGAAGACCTACAGAAAAGATTAAGTCTACAGTATGAATCTTAGCATGAGTAATACGAAATAAAAAACACTTCATCACCATTAATTTTTGATTGGCTTAAAAAATACTTACCCGATGCCAGCGCCAAGCTCCAGCACCTTCTTTCCCTTGATAGACGGTAAGAGCGACAGAATCTCCGGTTGCTCCTGAATGGACAACGTCTCAGCTTGGGTGTCCAGCATCATCTCCTCCAGCGTGCCATTCTTTGAGTGGTCGCCCCAGAAATGTTCCATCAGACGGCGAGTCTCGTGGTTGTCCCCGTTTGAGGATTTGGTAATTTGTTCTGTTTTGAGGAAAATTCGTTTTCCAATTTAAATTTTCAAAATTTACCGTTGCCATATTGACCTATAAACCCATAATGAGTTGTCAGGTCATGTTCTTAAGCACGGACACTTGTGGATTCCAATGTACAATGTTGCCCTCAAGCTTTTTTGTGCCTTTAAACTTTCCTTCCTCCATGCTTATACCCAAGAAAAAATTCCTTAAATGGAACAATAGAGCGACAATGGAATTACCCCACAAGTTTTAGATAATCTAGACTCGAAAAACGTCCAGCTGGGGGACGATTTCTCAAAGCATCAAGATTCATCTTAAGTTGAGTTGTCAATATAACCATAGTCATTTGTACTGTGACATCACACTTTGCTTAGCAATTAAGATTGAATCGCAGTTAAGATCAATCTTAGCTCTTTGTGAAATCGAGCACTCTCAATTTGGTAATGCTGCTCCAAGCACAAAAAGGAGCTAAGCACACCAACATTTTGCTTACCAGAAAAAGTTTACCAGCCAAAATACAATGTCACATGCATCACTTTTTATTGGTATTCTGTTTAGTGTTAAGCTGTTAAGCAAAATTGTATGCTTAAGCAGCTCAATGAATTTGGGCCCAGAGGCCCGAGCCTTGAAACGTTTCGCGTGTCGCTATCCCCGTATGAAGTCTGCCCCTTCCAGTTTTTCCTTCTCTCCGCCCAACCCCTTATTCTATAGTGAGCTTACACACAAAACAAACACTTTTATCCATACAAGGTATTTTCTGAGCTTAAGACTTGTTTTTAGCTAACAACAGAAACGAATGGGTTTTTTTTATGTTTTAATTTTTTAAAAGTGACTGATTAGACACGACCTTGGTCTCCTGACCTATTCTCGTGCGACCGACGTTCACACCAATACAAGCTACTGTACGTTGTGTATTCAGTTTCGTTGTTAATATTTAACTGCACGGACTGAATCAAGTTGAGTATTGTGTTGACATTAGATATGGGGACTGGGTTTTATATTGTATTCAAATCTTATTGTGGTAAAAACTTTTCCGCATTGATGTGTCAATATTATTTTGTAAGTTCAACAAAACCAAAGTAAGGAGATTAACGCTGAAGGAAAAACAAAAGATGAAAAGAGATCATTCAGGAATACGTGGCAATCTGTAATAAATCACCCGGACAATAAAAGGCAAGCAGCTTCGCTGTAATGAACGAAATCGTTTGCCGAGAAAAATGACAAAGTAATAGTGTTTTACAGAAGGAAATGCATGACAAAAATAAATCAGTGAAACATGGATCAGTTAGAAATGACGTCATTTTAAAGGTATTATTATATACACACATCATTGCCTTTTAAATTCATGCCTATATCCTCTGTTTTTTGACTAAACACACCATACAACGAACAACGGTTTGTTTTGTATGGGAAATATATAGATGCATATGGGATTTTGTGGGTGTTATCCTTATTTTGATTATTGTAAATCGAAATAGCAAGTCATTTAGGGTATTCAAATGCTGTATTTTACGGACTTTGACAGTATTTTAGACGGAAACATTCTTTATTTGGAGAATTGGTACTGGTATGAACTTTATACAATCGGTTAGCTTCCAGAATGAATCTATTCAATTGTTTTTATTATTTGTATTATTACTATCAATCCTCCCTTTAACATGACATCTGGTAATTCAACTTGGTTTAGTGGTTTAACTCAGGAAAATACTGTACTTGTTTACGTGTCACCAAAAGGCCACTGTCGAGACTTTTGTACTATAGGCAAATTGTGAGTTCGGGTAGGCATTTGGATTGAAATTAAACTGAAATATAATACACAGTCATTTTGGTGGAAAATGCTAGTCAATTTTATGTGGGCATATCCAGTTATATATAAATGGAGCATTTTTGGAAACACAGGATGATGTTCGTCCAGATTTAGGGTCATTGGGACTAATGAATAATTGTGAACAGAGATAAAATATTTGTAGGTTGGTTGTAGACATTTTGGTGCTCGATATGGGCATGTTGATAGCCTCGCCCCCATTGTGTCTTCATTGTGTGCTTGCATCTTAGGATTTTTATTTTATTTTAAAGTTTTTTGTGGGTTTTTTTGGGGGGAGGGGGTACTTCTGTGCAAGAGGAAAATAGTGTGTTAACGTATTGGAGCATTGGGGGTACCCTCTGCCTCCATATGGGGCATGGTATATAATTCATAATTGGAGGTTGTTGTTGTACAGGCTGTTCATAACAAAAACACATACCATTACTCATCTTGATTCTTCGGTCTTGTATCAAGACGTCTGTTACGCTGAATGGATGGCTTGTCTTGTACGACTGAAGGAACGGCTACGTTTGTTATGGCTGCGTCCTTTTTGATACATTCCCGTGAAAACAATAACAGTGTCTTCCGAGCAAAGAACTCCAGAAACCTCCCTGCACGAGCTACACTCCTACTAAAAATGATCTCCCAAAAAATGTTATCTCTTCATAAACACGGGAGCTATCTGTGGTTCACATCTAAACTACATTACGTAGAGCATGCAGAGAGGTCCTGATCAATGACGAAGGTCTGGTCAGATGTCAACAGCACTCTCCACGTGACATCGTCGTACGATCAAAACAGAGCATGCCCATTTCGCAATATAATAATCGCTTGACCTCCAACAGCACGCTAAGGCTGCAGTTGGAAGCGTGGAGCAATGAAGTCACCTGATTATAATAATATGGCTAGTGTACAAAGGATACGGGAAGAGGATCAGTCGAGTTCATGTCTATCACGTTTTGACTGGTTGTTTCTAAATGGGATTTTTTAATTACAAAAAACATAATTTATGTATGAAAAATGAACACTTTTACTTCAAATATTTGTGAAGTTGCGGCGAATGACGGCCACGTGAAATTCTACGTTGGAAAATGAAGAAACGGAAATGAAGGGGACGGCCGAAGGCGACAGGAGCGGCCACCCATATTTGTTTATTGTTTATGCCTCTGATCATGTATTAACATAATATTTAATGATTTATTATCTCCGTGCCCTGATGGAGGTCAGCCTTGGATCAAAAGCTAAGGCCAATAATTTTGTGTATTTGTTTGTTTTTAAAGGATAAAGGATTTAAGGTCAGACGTTGCGATTGTTGACGAGTGTCTCCGTCAGGAACGCTTGCTAAAAATGAGAAGAAAATAGATCCTAAATCCTACTCGTCATTATCATCTTGTTGTTTGTTTATTTGTTTGTTTGTGTTATTGTTGTTGTTGCTGTTGTTGTTTTGGTTTCTGTGGTTTTTTTTTGTGTGGGGGTTTTTGTGGGTTTTTTTTGGGGGGGGGCTGTTGGGGGTGATTATTTGTTGGTGTTGTTTTTGTTTTATGAACTGGGGTGGTCAAACGCGGTCAACAAAAGGCGGCAACGACCAACTGGCTCAAAAAGCCACGTACATTCATGAGGCGTTCGAATTAATGGCTGCGGCGGTGGCTATAGCGGAATTCAAATTGTGCTTCCTTCTGGCAATTGAGACTCGAAATAAACACAGTAGGTTAGGTTTGTCCATCCATTTAAACCGATTAATAAATTTTGCTTCAGACTGGCTGGTTCGCAATATCTTTCAAGAGGTGCTCAACGCACGCGCTGTTCGAAACAAACCTTAGCTTTCTATAACCAATTGAAGAAAATGGGTGGATCCAGAAAGTGCTTGAGAGGGCGGTTGTGACCACACGTACCATCAGAAAAATCGTGGTGTGGAAACACTGGTCTTTACCACTATCGTTTCGCCATCAGCCTTTGCCCAGTGGGTCTATCTCATCGGGCTGCTAATTCCTTGACCGACGACAGTGAAGATAAAATAAGCCTATAGGGGACGACTTGTTTCGTCATTGTTTAGAAGCCACAAGAAAGTCGGCCACAAACCTTCTCCCAGTGGATCTATCATGCATTGCTTCCATTGTCTCCACATGAAAAGTGAAAAAAGTGACAAAAATGGCCGCTCGTATTCATCGTTCATTCAGGTCCCAAGTCACTCGGGCCCTACCGGTACAAGCCCTCAGACCTGAAACATCCTGCAACCATCTTGGTCATGCTCCCTGTTTCCAACAGCAGTAATAATATGCTAATATTCTTTGTACAAAAAGGAACCAGACTATTGGCCCTTCCAGCCTCGGTTTGGTTACATTGATTTGAATGGGAGAGCATCAATATGGAGTGCGTTTTGGCGACCCCAACCAATAACCGGTTCGGTTGTTGGTCGTTGGTTCTGCTGTTCAGACTGAACGATAACCGAGTTGTGAGCTCGGTTACCGTTTCGGTTATGACGTCAGAAACAGTTATTGGTTACAGCCGCCAAAACGCACTCATGGCATGCATGATTAAAGGTCTATACACCTTTACTCGTTTGGCCATACTTGTTGGGTTCCCTACTTACACAGTGATAATGACAGTTCTTCTCATTCCATTTAAAGGTACCAGACTACTTGTTTAACTTCCAGTTTGGTCACTTTGGGAAGAATGGCAGAAAAGCAAAATGGCAGCAACGTGATAAAGGTCTGTAGAGAGGGGGGAGGGGGACAAATGGATACAGCCACAATTGTATTTCTATCAAATTTGTTTATTTGGTTTATAGTAATCATAGCACATGACATTAATTACATCATGATCATATTACATATTTAAAAATGATATTGTAAAACTCATCAAAAAACCATTCTCGTACACAAATGAGATACTGTTGTTTAAGCAGGTAAAATAAGATATTCTTTGAACTGGAGTGAATAGAATAAAATGCCCCTCTACTGGCCGGTGGATTTTAATCTATTTTTAATTCCATGCAGTACCTATCATTTCATATGTTCAATGATATACAATGTTATGTGCAATCACCATCAATAAAAACAAACACTTTCTCAACAGTGACCCAGTAAAGTTGTGAAATCAAAGTTTCAGTACTGCATCACTAAATTATTCAATTATTTCAAAGGAATTTTTATCAAAACTATTTACCACCAGCTCTGCATTTTTTGAAGGATCAAAATAAAGAAAACAATTTTATTTTCCCGGCTATAATGACCGGTACACCAAACGTTTTTATGGGCGAAGGAAGAGTGACTTTTCTAAGTTGTGGCTATGGCACCTGCTTTGTTGGCCATTAAAGGCACTGGACACTATTGGTAATTACTCAAAATAATTGTTAGCATAAAAACTTACTTAGTAACGATCAATGGAGAGCTGTTGATAGTATAAAACATTGTGAGAAACGGCTCCCCGGCCCTCTGAAGTAACGTCGTATTTTTTCTTTTTAGAAAAAAATATTTCTCAGTAAAATATTTGAATTCATTCACGCGTCAGGTCTCGAAATCAAGCATCTGAAAGCACACAACTTCGTGTGACAAGGGTGTTTTTTCTTCCATTATTATCTCGCAACTTCAATGACCAAATGAGTTCAAATTTTCACAGGTTTGTTATTTTGTGCATATGTTGAGATACACCAAGTGAGAAGACTGGTCTTTGACAATTACCAAAGGTGTCCGGTGTCTTTAACTTAAAATCGAGCACTTCTTAAAGACCAATAGATCATAGGCCTCAGCCATTTTGAAATAAGGTGGTCACATTACTTGGGCACTATTAGGTTTTGGTAAATTTGTTTGTATACACCCAAACCAAACAGTGCACTCTTACAGTGTCCACCATACCTCAAAAAGGCTAATAGAGCCTTGAGAATGTTAGTTTAAAAAACAAAAATACTCATTAAGTGCATTTGAAAATAGTGACGTGTTATATAGGATGCGTTAGTCTATACGGCTATTCACTACCGGTAAAAAAATATATTACTCCGCAAAATGACAGGCTGCGGCAGTAGCCGTTTTCCTAAACGAACATTTGGTGCTCAGTAAGTGGCATGGTGTACCCCCTCCTATTGTGTCTTCATTGTGTGTGTGGTTTTTTGTGGTTTTTGTTGTTGTTGTTGTTGTTGTTGTTTTTTTGTTTTTTTGGGGGTGTATTTCTGTACAAGAGGTGTTAATTAAAGTATGGGAACATTTTGTTGAAGGGACACACTCTGCCACATATCGGGCACGGAATACAAATGATTCCGTGATCTGTGATAGACATTTCAGCCGCGAGGTCAGCCAACCTTGGATGGCAGAAATACGGCTGGCCGTCACCGCAAAAAAATACACACATTTATCATTACTTATTACAATAGTGCTATCAAATAATCAATATCACTAAAATCCAGGATCTATGGTCTTTATTAAAAGCTTTTTAGAATTAATTGAAAACAGTGGAGGATGCCCATAATCAGAGTCATGGTTTCAAAAGTCCCTAAAAATCAACCAATAAATATGGCAGTTGAAAAATTATATTATTTACAGCTATCTTTCAAGTTAGAGTAACTGGTTAACAAATAACTTTAAAAACCTGGTAAAATTAAGTAAGACACTTGTGTAAAACGGGTTGATAAAACATAAAACACTTCTTTCCATTGAACATTTAACACGCACAATGCCAAGTTGGTAAGATGTGAATCCGTTGAGTGTTAGCCGGAGAAGAAGAAATCTCTAAAGAGGTTTAAATGCACTTTCCTTTGCCATTCATGCGAGCACTGTAATCTCGGTATTAAACAGGCTTGCACTTTTCATGCCCACAATAAACTTCTGCTGTTAACATTTTTTTTAAAAGAAATTAAACTACATAAATACAACTTTTCTTCAATAATCTTCGCAAACTTCAAGTATATTTAAAAAATAATAATAATATAATTTATGTTGCAGAAATATATGTTTTTGTGTACCTGACAGGCTAAGGGCCCTAATCTTTCAAATCCACGATTCCGTTGAATCATCTTAGCACAGTAAAGATAGCAGAAAAAATTCATAACAACAATTCACTGCTTCATCATAAGGTTGGGTCAACAAGGGCCTAATTTCATAAAGCCCATTAAGCACAAAACTTGCTTAGCAAAGAAAATTCATGCTTAGCAGAAATAGGTTACTAGCCAAAATACCATACAGTTTAAATTGCTGTGACTGGTACCCCACTCATCTTAGCAAAGAAATTTGCTAAGCACAATTTTCTGCTTAAACGCTTTATGAAATTAGGCCCAGGTCGTAACTCGACTCTGCAACTAAGTCGTATCTCGGCATCCATTGACTTTGTGTGTACATCCGGGTTATTTTAAAGTGAGACACGACCTTTTGACATCTAACTGGCATTTCAGTGTAAACTCAGTTTTAGGAGATACGACCTTGTTGCACTGACAGGACAATAACATAAATAAAACTATTATTGTAAAATCATTAAAAACAAAAAGTTCAGAGCAAATTCAAATAAATGCCTGAGCACCGGTTACAATTTAATTTTTTATTTTTTAGTTTATTGATTAACCATCAAAAATATTTTCTTTATTGTAGTTTGTTTTATCAATGTTCACGGTCACATTCCACATCAAGCCCCTGCATTATTGACTAGCACAAGAAACAAGGCCTAATTTCATATCTCTGCTTACCGGGGATATCTGTGCTTAATACGTTCTCCAATCTCTGCTTACAGGGGTTAGCACTTAGATCGACCCATAAGAAACATAGAAACGCTCAATGAGCATCACCATTTTGCCATACCCACGTGTCATGTGATCATTTCGCCATAAATGCCTGTAACGTGGTATCGATACATGGCCTACACAGGGACATGGATTGTGGGTCCAGCTTAGCGTTCTCCAGACTGTAATTCAATGGCCTCATTTCCCAACCAAAGTACTGAGTAATGAATATTCATTTGGGGAAAATGCTGAGCAATGAATATTCATTTGTTAATGGCAACCCTTCTTGAAATAAATCCAACAAACCAATACACTTTTTTAAAGGTGTTATCGCCACCAACTCCTTGAATAATTCTATGCATCAAAGTTTGACCTTTGACCCACTTTAGGACAAGTGGAATAAATAATGACCTCTCCAATGTGTCTGATGTAATAATTGCACCAGGAATACAGAAAACTATTTTGACTTCACCCTTACAAGGGTTATGGGTTTGATTCCCAACCCAGTATACAGCTCTTATCACACATTAATGCACGGGTTAAAACCAAAACAAATTGTGGGCTTTCCACCGAAATTCAAGCCCTGTTTTAGGGTAGAGGGTCCCCACTGCCTAGTGTGCCCCCCCCCCCAAAAAAAATGACATTTATGATCGCCATTGGTATTTCATTGTTCCTAAGAATGCCTAAAACACAACAAATTTTACCATTGACATTTTGGAATGCATTGTCTTGTTGTCCATGGGGTGGTCAAACACTCCTCCAGGTAACGGGAGGGGGGTCATAGTGTGACCTATAGCCCACAGATTATAAGCATTCCATGTTATTAACAAAAATGGTTGATTACTTCCATGATTTCACTATCAATCAATCACATGAAATAGAATAAATATATTCGCTTCGCCCCTCAAAATTTCAACATACTTTTTATGTTTGAAAGCCCCTTCCCTCCAACCCCCCTCCCTTCCTCTCCCTATTCATTGTTTACCCCTTGCTTTTTCTGTGTGCTCTCTGCCTCTCTCTCTATTCATGTATTTCCACTTGACTGCTTAAGTTACACTTATATACCTGTTTATGTGTGTTGTCTTGTCATTTAGCCTTCGAGAAAGATTCTGCTAGGGTCGAAACGTCAGGCTTATTAACTGTTTTGGGTTTATACCATAGGTCCTTTTGGTTGGTAAGCATTTTGCAACAGCTTATTCTATTTTCTCAAAAAAAAAAAATATATATATAATCTTGTTACTAGACCGATGCATCAACTCCACCCACCATAGCAACTGCCCAGCAACAATGTTTCCATAGGATGGCAGTTGAGGATCCAAAAATGCTACCAGGGAGGGGCCCCTGTACTCCTGACCCCAATCAAGAACAAACAAAAATACGCACACAAATATGAACAAGTCACTGGAAGGTCGCAATGATTATGGGTACGACGCAAGCCAGCAATGAACGTTGGGAGTGTAGCAAGAATCGGGATGTGAAGGCTTAAAGTTCAAACAATTTAAGGGAACAGATAGTAGAAATAAAATAAATAAATAAAATGATTGTGAGCAGGGATGCACGGATGGGTCCGAACCCCCTGGACCCATCCCCTGGACCCGCACCCGGATAGACATGGTCAATATACCTCGTGCACCAGCGCACTGTGCCATGCACACAATTATCAATGCCCCTGAACCAAATGGCATAGCCTTTACAACACTTTGTGAAGGAATTTTACTTGTCAGACTTTTGTCAGACTTTTGGGCACCCTTATGCCAAAGCCCCAAACCTAGCAATGGGAGGTTGCTGCAGCCCAAGGGGTGAAGGGGAGAACTTGACATCAAAATGTGGAGGACTTCTTCTCCCAGGAAAAATATAATGTTCTGCTTAAAATACAGTGATGACGTACGTTATTGCAGTTGTTACCTCGTTCTCATACATCATGCTATGAGATGTTGCATGCATGATTCACAGAATCCCTGGGAAGGAGTGCGTGCAGTTGTGATTGGTCAATGCAATAAGGAGCCGAGCTGAATGGATCGGTCTATCACTGTGAATCTTACCTTAACTTGAAATGCTTTGACCTGAAGACTTTGACCTGAACAATGAAGTCCTCTACTCCCCCACCCACCCCCTCTCTTTCTTTCTCTCTCGTGATAAATCCTTTGCATCTACTGGCTGTCCTTGTACTTGATGAAACGCATGAGGTTATGACGAGCATTAATCACAACTGGCAGGTGCTCCCCAAGTACATTCTTCCCTTGACGTAGCTGCAAAGATCAATTTTAGAGAATTATTTTTCAATCATATCAAAGGAAATATAATGTGTTTATTTTATAAAGTATCCGCGCTCCATCCCAATAAGTTTGCGTTTACTTATAGGCCCTCTTTTTCTTGTTGAGTGTCCTGGCCGAACGGTTTAGTGCATCGGACTTAAGTTCTGGTGGTTTAAGTCACAAGGGTGTGGTTTTCCAATCCTGGTCATGACACTTAATAGTAATAATGATAAAGACATTTGTAAAGCGCCTAATGCAAAAGCCTCTAAGCGCATAAAGAGAACAATAAAATATACAATAAGTGAAAGATACATTACAAGTAAGCAGATTACAAATAAGCAGCTTCAAACAAATGAGTTTTTAACAGAGACTTCAAACAGTGTAAAGAACTAGCCTGCGGGTGAATATGCACAAGAAGACTACTCCAATAAAATGGAGCAGCGTAAGAAAATGATCTTTGACCATAAGAAGCTCTTGTAGTTGTGGTAAGCAATGACTGTTGATATGAACGTTAAGTCCGAGTAGGGGAATAATGGTGAAAAGTTCAGATAAATAAGCAGGAGATTGACATGTTTGAGCTTTGAAAGCTAACAAAAGAATTTTATAAATTGTTGGAAAGTTAATTATGGAGCCAATGCAATTTCATTAGTACTGGTGTAATATGGTGAGAACGAGGCAAGCAAGAAACAAGGCGAGCAGCAGTGTATCCTTGAACAAGACACTTAACTATAATCGCTTCTCTTCAACATGGGGTAAATGGGTACCTGCGAGGCCTAATGTCGGTGGTCTCTCTATTTTGTTAATATCTTTGTTTCGGGGTTCCAGTCATAACCCATACAACCTGCAACTGTTGTATAACCACGGATCACACCCAAGTTTACAATACAGTATGCAGTAACAGGATCACCTTAAGAGAATGCAACTTTTTATTTCAAACATCAAGTAATATACCACAAGGGAAACCGACTGGGTAAATTTAATTCAATTTTTTGGTAAAACGGTTAAGGTTTGTTTCAGACACTTACCCTTGATTTCAGCTGTGGAACAAGCAGCTTCAGTTTGGGCACCAGTCCGATTTTCACGGCGACAGCATCCGCCATGTCACCGTCACCAAACGAGTCAAAGATGGCATCCAGAGCCTCCGCTGTCACCCACAGGGAATTATCTTTCATCGCAACTGTTGTGAGATGGGTACCAACGGCCTGTAAGAGTTCACAGTTATAAATGTCCATCAGCATACATTAAAGTATGGTGAATTTACAATACTGGGCACCAACAGAGAGTTTGCCATGTGAGGTTGTTTTTCACAGAAGACGGTTCATATAGAGGATTCACAATGCATGCAGAAATCTGAGTTTTGCACTAGAGATATGCTATTAGAAGCCTTAGGCCGAATCCGAATTGGAAGATACCATTACCGCCAAGACTGTTGCTAAGGATATTGCTATACTTCAACGCATAATGACGTGGAAATCTAGCGAAAGCTTTAGCTGTAGCCACCAATTCGGACACGGCCTTACATAAAAATGTTATCCGATTGAGAACACTTAACCACTTCAAGTTGGATGACGTGTATATCCGTCAAATTTTTCTGGACTGGCTTACGGCAGACAGTTTATTACAACCAAAACAACTTCACCTTTTTTGCTGGCAGCCGGACAGCTGATGGAAATATCCACCAGGACATTCCATTGTGTAGCATGAACAGGCATGCACAAACCGTTTCACTTGGTTTCACCCGTATAATGAGGGATACCAGGTATTGGAAAACATGCCTTGTGATATCCCTTTTCCAGGGATTATACAATAACCACCGATTCCAGACCTTTGTCCTGTTGTACAAATGTGGCATACAAAAATTGACAGGCTGGCATCTTTGTTTATCATTGTATTCAGCTCAATGGGAGGCAAGTCCGAGCGTTCCGAGATTGCAGCCATACCATTGCAGATTATCCACCGTGACTCCTGCTCGAGGTTCTGCGAATCAGAGTTTGGTTAATGATTCAATCAATTTACCTTCACTTACCGTTAATAGTTGCTCACACTCCGACTTGGTCCCCAGCATGCTTCCGATACTACCCAGCATGCCTACAACATTGACCCTTATTTGTTCTGATTGGGTGCCCTGACCCAGCGCACACAGTTTTGTCAGATGTTGTTCACTCAGCGCCTGCAAAATACAACAATTTGAGTCTACATGATTTAGAATTGTGCATCTACATGTCTACATTAACCTGAACGGCTGAACGAAACTTGTGACTTCTGTTTAACCATTGAATCATTTCTACCGATACCAATGGGATGAGCTGACCTGTAAAAGGAGCAGATGTCAACACACTTTCAAGGGTTAAAAATAGAACAAGGTAACCAAGTCTTTTACAGTCACAAAACCACAAACAACAGTGGGGCAGCACAAAAAGCAAAATGTATAACAAACTGTAGGGGATAGAAAATATTATATTACATTTGTAGGGGATTAAAACACATTCCACCAACAAAAAGAATGTCAATCATTCTCCCTGGGTAGCATCTGAGGCTAACATTTGAAAGAAAAAGACAGCCTCTTTTTATTTTTACTGTCGGCTTTGTTTAACCGTAAATTTGGAAATGGATTTCAGCAGTTATTAACGGTTAAAGGGTTAACCTGTTAAACGTCCCTAACCTAACATGATTTATGTTGAAATCGGTGTCTGTGTCATGTCAACTTGATGCCCTGATGTCACAGAAAAGACACCACAATTGTATTAGCTGAAACTGTAGAGCAGGTACACTACTCTCAAGGCATTTTGTTCTTTGGGCCTTTTCCCAAACCTCGACTTGGGCTCTGTCGTCAATTTTGGAGCAGTGTACAGTTTGTACAGTGTTTCCAACATCAAATGAAGCCAGGAGACAGAGCCTAAGCCAAGGCTTGGAAAAAGCCCCTGTTACTGTGATTGTAAAAAATCTGTATTGTAATTTAGTCTGCAGGCTGCAATTATAATCGGATTTCTAGTGAACCAGCAACAACAATAACAACAGTAAAAATAACAAATAAGAGTAAATATTCAGCTGCCTTCATTATATTACAACTCTATGACCACATACAAAATTGTTCCCTTGAATATAAAAAGCAAATCCGTGAAGCAAATTTAGTTAGGTTTGCAGTAACATCATATGTACATAAAACAATCTCGCGATGAGTTGTGGCGGTTCTCAAAGAACCACTGGTGAGTTGTTACACCACTGTAACTTTTCAGAACTGTTCTTTTTCAGAACAACCACAACTCATAGAGCTAGATTGTCCAAGTACATGGTGTAACCGCAAACCTAACTAGTATGTTTCTCCACCATGCAAAGTTTCAAAACAGGTAAATAGGGAAGATCCTAAAAACAAAACATGTACAAATATATACAAAAGAAGACCAAAACTGAGGGAAAACTAATAGTTACGAGACCAGAGACAAGGAACAATTACTGACAAAACTTACATGAGGCGCGTGTTTGCAAGCAGCCATTTTCTGCAACACGGAGCGAAGGGCACTTGTCAAAGACTCCACTAATTCAGCACCAGCGGGTGCTAAAGGAAAACAAAATTAATACAAAATGGTTGATACAAATTTTGTTTCAAATGGGTGAATTTTTGATAAGCTGCAACACTCATGAATATTCATAAAACTGAAGTGAGAAACAATCAGAATATTACATAATATATCAAAAACAGCATGCGATCACTAACCAGTGAATGCCAGAAGACTTGGTTGGTTTGGTTTTACCCACATCAGTGGTCTAGTGGTAAGACATCTGCTCTAGAATGGCAAAGGTCATGTGTTCAAATCCCACCTGAGTAATATGCCTGTTGATTATTTTCACAGGACTCTGGAAAGTACCGAGTATACAGTGCTTTACACACTTTGGTGTTGTATGGGTAAAACCTAATAATATTTGTTTATCCTCGATGCAAGTTTAGTAACTATTAATAAATTTCATAATCACATGTAAAACAGATTAAGAAACAACGCATTGAAAGTCAACATCAAATGTATCACAAAATCTGATGAATAAAAGGCAGTAGAGTATCAACATGAGTCTGTCACAGCTAAACCTAACTTTACCTGGGTCCATCAGAGCAAGAAGCTTTTCAAGAACTAGCGTCAGTGCCTCAGGTCCTCCCAGAGATTTAAGATCCATGACTGCAATCATGTTCTGAAGACAAAGAAGTGCCCGGCTCTGAACACGAAGCAACCTGATCAAGATACACAGAGATGGAGTGAGGGGGATGAGGTTCGGACAGAAAAGAAGTAACGGTTTAGAAAGATAGGGAATAATTTTTCCCCGACCAAAGATATTGACAACATAGGGAGATTGCCAACACTAGGGCTAGATGGCTCACTTGGTAGAGCGCCGGCATGTTTATCCGGAAGTCTCAGGCTCAAGTCCAGCCCAAGTCAATTTATTTTTTGTTCAACACAAAATTATTAGTAAATATTTTTGAAATACATTTGTGTCATTTGGAGCAGCAGTCTGAAACTTTTAGGACGGCGACCAATGTTGGAGGTCTCGACTGAGGTCTCGGTCTCAGTCTCGGTTACGAGTCTCAGTCTCCCAAATTTTTCAAGTCTTGACGATTTTGAGGTCTGGAAATTGAGGTCTTGGTCTTGCCTCGGTCTCAGGCACAGGTCACAAGCAGCCTCAGTCTCAGGCATAGGTCACAAATAGTCTCGGTCTGAGACCTTGCCGACCCGTATAAAAAACTCCAGAATGTTTTAAGTTGATTATTAGACTAACTGCTTTTGCTTTATGGTTTTTTGCCTGTATCACCAGGCAATTCATCACCAGCAGCATGAACTGTGTGTACTTAAAATTTGTTAACAAACTGCATGTTAATTAATTTGTGTGCATCCATTGAGCGGCAACGCATATTTGACACATCCAAGCACAACAGGCAGGAGTTATAAATTCAAGAGTTATAAAGTAATGGCTGAAACATTTTGAGATTAGTGCCCCCTTTCTTCATATCAAAAGGTTGATAAAAATCAGACATTGCAATCTCCATAAAATATAAGATTTAATGTTTTCTTCCCTGTGGCTGTGTACCAATTGTGCCTGCAGGAAGTCTAAGCTCTGTGTCTCTTTTGTAAACATGTTATGTCACAGGTTACATGGTCATTATTTAGTTGTATTGACAGGACATACAGTGCTCTGGATTGCTCACAACATTGGAAAGAGTTTATAAATACAACTTAAAGAAAACAAGTTCATGTTTATATAATTTTTGTATTACAAATTGCAGTCTTGTTGACAATAAGACATACATGTAATATCAAGCAACTCCTTGATCATTACATTTCCCAGGTCTTCAAAAATTGGGGGCCAAAAAAACAAAATTGGCAGTGTTACAGTCAAGTCATTTTTTTCTCAACTCATGTCCAGTCGCAAGTGACAAAAATTGGCGACTCAAGTCAAACTAAAGTCCATGTCAACAACTCGAGTCAACACCACGTTGAGGTCATCTACTGATCTGTTAAAGTGTAAGATTTTTTAAGGGTCATGCAGGTGTGAAAGATGGGGGTCGGCGAAATCCAATTATATTTTGCAACTTTGATGTACTATGAAGACTATTTACAAAAATGATATTAAAAAAATCTGCAGTACCCCCCTCAGGAAAATAATGGTACCCCCTGAAAATGAGCCCAAAATCATGTACAAGAAGGAGCTTAAAAACAGTTTTACGTCGAACTTACAGAAGTTACTACAGAAAAATAAGCAACCAATTGATCTCAAACAAAAATATTTTTAATGTGCATACCTTTGTGCTTGCACACACAACAGTATAGATGCTTACTACTTTAGCAACATTTATTTTTCGTTACACCAAATTACCCCATTTTACAAAATTTCAAAAATTGGAAAAATGTGAATTTTTGCCCTATTTTGAATTCGATTATTTTCTATATTCAGGCTAATTTCCAAATGTCCTTCATAACAACACATTGCACACCCTTCAGCAATAGCCCTATGCTTTCAAAAGTGTGGGTTTTTATTTTTTTCTTGAGTGAGATGTCTTGAAGTATTTGTCTTTTTGTGCTTTGTAAAATTTGCAACAAGTTAGACTTTACTTTAAAAAAACATGATTTTAAAAAAAATTTCATTTATTTTGCAATCAAGTTGAACAATTAGGATCATATCATATATATTTTATTTGCATAAAAGTAAAATACAAAAATGGACCTTAACCGTTTCATGTATAATGGTGTTTTGATGTTATATGGGCAAAAAATCGCGTTATTAGTAGGCCTGTGAAATTTGTTGCTAAAACCATTACTGGCTCAGGAACTGCGGCTGGATCAGCTGGGAAAATGATCATACAGAACATGGGGTGGGCATTGAAAGGTCCGAGAAAAGTATCAGCTTTGTCTGAAAATGTCAAATCTTTTCTGACTGATCACTTCAATGCAGGTATAAGAACTGTGCACAAAGCCGAAAGTCATGAAAACCTTGAAAAATATCAATGGTCAGTTTGTTTTTCTTCCCGCAGAATGGCGGACTGCGAAACAAATTTCAAGTTTTTTTTAGTAGGCTTGCAGCTGCTCAGAAAAGGCATCAAGCAGGCAAAGGTCACCATGATGACGTGGACGTAGATGCGAGTGAAGTAGACTTTCGTACTTGGGAAAGTACGTGGTAGGCTTTTACACTACATTCGTTTCTGATTTTGACCATACATCCCTTCGGACGCTCGCAAAATCCATCCAAAAGCTCATGTCTGATGATACTCATGTAGCAGAACAGTGCAGAGTAAAAGCCTACCACCCACAGCCTCGCTTTGACCCTTAAAATATGACGTCAGCATAAATATTAAGAAGGGCGTATGCTTCCTGTATAGCCATACATCATGACAAAAACAATCTTTATTGTTAAAAATAATATTAGCTAAAGATTGGGCCACCCTGTACAGCATCAACAAAATGTTGTTTATAGCAATTTAATGGTATGTTCAATAAAAATGTTCAGAGCCATTTTTTAAGTCAACATATTGTACTGACAAATGTTCATAAATATTAAGGGTTTTTTTTTTACTAAAGGGAGAAACTATTCCACTATCACATTCACAAGTCAGTGAATGCATGCAATAAATATAGAAGGGTGTAATGTGCACAATTAGATAAACCAAGTGGTTGGGGAGGGTTAAAACCCCCCTTTCAAGGAATGGAATATTCCAAAATCATTAAAATGTGTTTTTCTGTAAAAGAACATGGTGCTTTGTATCTATTTAGTTATTATAACTCAAAAGTATCAATAAAAAGGAATTGGTAACTCAATTAAACCGGAAAACACGATTTATTGCTTAAAATAAAGGGTAAATATGACCCATATACAAAATTCCCTACCTCAACAATTTTGAAAAAAACCCAAATGTTAGATTTAATATCCTTTAAGCACACTACATAACCTCTTACGAATGTGAGTTTCAATGTTGAACTAGCCTGAATATAGAAAATACATTGATTTCAAATTTCAGTAATTTCGGAAGTTTTTGGTATTTGAAAAAATGTAATTTGTTATGCCATTTTTAAAGTTCACTTAGCATAATTTCTAAACCAAACAAGCAAATTTAAGAAATGCTGTGTTATTATTTATAAAACACTACAGACACGACCAAAAAATTGTATAAATCGGTTGAGTTTAAAGCACATTTCTGTAAAGATAGAATTTTGGGTAATTTCAGTAAAAAAACACTATATTCTTTGCATTAGAGGTGTCCAAATTTAAGGGGGTCTCACCCCAGCTAACAGAGGGGTGCCATGAATTTTTTAACATTACCAATGGGGATCCTTTCACCCCCCTTGGTGATCCCCAAATTATAATTGAAATTCGCTGACCCTCATCTTTCAACTTTATTAACAGCCTGCATGAACCTTAAAAAATCTGACACTTAACCACTTTTTAAGACAGTAATTTTTATGCACAATTTCAGAAAGCAACTTCAGTCCCCAAATTAGCTAAGCACAAATCAATTTTGCTTTATAAACTGTGCAAGTCTTGTGCGTATTCGAACATTGGGACCCGTTAAAGTGCGCGAGTGTGTTTCCTTCACGCGCTAAAGCAATGTGGGACCAAAGTGGTCCCAAAAGTGTTCGAATACGGCGAGACTTTCATGGTCTAAAGCAGAAAGAGATTACCAGCCAAAATGCCACGTTTTGGGTATCCCTTGTGACTGGTTCCCTGCTTATTTTCCCTTAGCAGGAATTTCTTGAGCAATATTTTGTGGTTAAGCAGCTCCATCAAACTGGACTGGGGTCACTTGTTGTCCACAATGCAGCGTTTGAGTGACTTACCCTTTGAATAAAGTTTTCCCTCTGTCGTTAGAAACAAGGGCCTGCAGCATAGTCCTATCTGGGAAGGCACACTTAGCTAACACCTGAAGAACGTACAAAAAGAAAAACCAGGGAGATTTAAGACGAGAACTTGGCAACACCAGATGCTATTACAGTATAAAGGACCATTTTTAGTTGTAAACATTTATTTGTTTAAGTCCCATTTTATGCAGCAGGATAACAAACAATTCTACTGTCAGAATTTGGGAAATGATTAATGTTTGTTGGCAAATTCTTCACGACATTGTACATCACTTTATCATAGAAAACCATTTTAAGTCAAATTAGAGCTTGTGATTCTCAAAGTGATATTAAATATGAAAACTTTGATTAACCCTAGCAATACCCTGTTTTAAATACGAGTCAATGCCATGTATTTTCAGCGGTATATTACTACTTTTTCAGAACTTGCAAACACAAAATCCAGAAACAATTACTGCAGTCAAGGCATACACAAGTTCAAAGCTTTAATTTGGTTGCATTTTGGACTTTTACAAAGGTCATTTGTGACCAATACAAATGCAGTACAAATTTTTTAATCAGTCCAAATATTGGGCCGATTTAATCGGCCTTGCACACTGCTAGGGTTAAGAGAGAACAAAAAACTGCAAAGTGAAGTTAAATCAAGTTAAGACAAAACATATGTGGTGTGTCAGGGCTAAGCCGGCAAGCGCACTGGACTCAAGCTCTAGTGTTTCTGAGCACCAGAGTGTGGGTTCAAGTCCTGTGTGGGTTCAAGTCCTGGTCTTGACACTTGTGTCCTTAAGCAAGACGCTTAACCATTATTGATTCGGCCTTCAGATGGGGTGTAAAGCCGTAGGTCCCATGTGGTGTGTAATGCACATAAAAGAACCAAGTTACACTTATCGCTAAGAGAAGGGGTTTGTCCCGGTGCACAGGAATTGTGAAAGACAAGTCAATTTTACTGCTTCACAATGGGGAAAACAGCATATTTGTTTAATGCGTCATGACAACTTCCTTTTCATTCACTTTTGTATGAAGTAAGAACCGGGCTGCACTTGAAGATGTACATGTACCTTGTCTGGGAGATTGTGGCTCACCAATGCTCCATGTATCTCATCCGATAGGCAGAGAGGAGACTGTGGAATGAAATCAAGAAGTAAAATGGATAAAGTGATCCCCTGTGTCAGTGGAATACAGGACGAGACTTCAATGCAAAAAACAATATATTTCAATGATATCACACAACATAGGGGTGTTAGAACATAGAGGTGTCAGAACATGGGGGTGTTGGAATGTAGGGGTGTCAGAACATAGGGGTGTCTGAACAAAGGGCTGTTGAAACATAGGAGTGTCGGAACGTAGGGGTGTCGAAACACAGGGGTGTAAGAGCTTAGAGGTGTCAGAACATAGGGGTGTCGAAACACAGGGGTGTAAGAGCTTAGGGGTGTCAGAACATAGGGGTGTTGGAACATAGGGGTGTCAGAACATAGAGGTGTCGGAACATAGGGGTGTCTGAACAAAGGGCTGTTGAAACATAGGAGTGTCGGAAACTAGGGGTGTCGAAACACAGGGGTGTAAGAACATAGGGGTGTCGGAACATAGGGGTGTCGAAACATAGGGGTGTCGGAACATATATGTAGGGGGTGATGGAACATAGGGCTGTCGGAACATAAGGGTGTCGGAACATAGGAGTGTCAAAACATAGGGGTGTTGGAACATTGGGGTGTCAGAACATAGGGTTGTTGGAACATTGGGGTGTCGGAACATAGGGTTGTTGGAACATAGAGGGGTGTAACCATCAGCTGCATGCCTGATAACATAATACCCTTAATTTATTTGACGTACCAGGAACGGGACTTCCTCCATATCAGTAGTTTCATCCTGAAGATCATCACTGCTGCTACTACTGGATGCCATATCCTCCCAATCATCATCTTCATCTACACAAAGAAGAAAAAGAAAACTAAGTAACAGAAGACTCATTATGAAATATAACAACGCCAGATGTTAAACAAGTCAAAACGATCTGGAAGTAAGTCACAGAAACTGATCCAAGGGCAATATTGTGTTAATCCCTCAGCCATGAGCATCTGTACTCAAACCGTTCGGGATGTCCAGTCTCAGCATTTTCAGCCATTACTGGGACGCAAATACTCAATGCTACTTTTTAACGCATCATTTGCATCTCTGCTCAATGATGTTAAAGCAATTATTCATAATTTTTGGCGTGTCGTGGCCGAGCGGATAAGAACACCGGACTCAAGCTCTGGTGTTTCTGATCAGCAGAGTGTAGGTTCGAGTCCCAGTCGTGACACTTGTGTCCTTATATGCAAGACACCTAACCATTATTGCTTTGTCCCTCGGAGGGGACGTAAAGACGTAGGTCCCGTGTGTTGTGTGATGCACGTAAAAAAAACCAGTGCACTTATTGTAAAGAGAAGGGGTTCGCCCCGGTGCAGCATATTGCGCCACAGCACCTTACATGGTGCTATAAAGGAATAGGTTTCATACTTCAACGTAGCTCTGCATACCTTGCAGGAAAAAATACTGAGCGCCTTGACGCCCCTAGGGGTGTGACAAAGCGCTATATAAGAGCCCAGTATTATTATTTATAACGCCAGCATGAGACAAGCAGAAGCATGCTCGCTACATGGACACAGGCATAAATGCTTGCCAGTAGTTGTGAAGAACACTGTGAAGAACACTGGTAGAGGACATTTTGTTGTGTCTGTGCACAAAGGTCATATCTCCTAAAATAGCGTTTATGTGAAACATGAATTTTAGAAAGTCATAAGGTCGCATCTCACCTGAAATAACCTGGATGTACACACATCAATGGATGCCGAGATATGACTTTATTGCACAGCGCATTTTCGTGCAAAATATTACTTTGTTGCAGAATCGAGTTATGACCTTGTTGCACTGACACGACCTTATGGAATTGGCCTCAAATGGATCAGTCTATAGCTTTCGTATTAGATTTTGTAGGACTAAGTAGTGCACTGCCAAACTCATCATGTATTCTTTGGGGCTAGGCAAACCACTATAAGCTGTCTCAATATGGACGATTCACAATAAACTGCACCTACCATAGTTTGCCCAGGAGAGGTCAGGTTTTAAGTATATCATGGGAAAAAGGTTGACAAGTTTTTGGTTGTTTTGCTGCGCCTGTCGCGCAATGACCCGATTGCTCAATCTTCGTGGCATACATCGTCATGTCAGTGCAAAGACGTTGCATCTACTTAAATAGCACTTCGTAACTGCGACATTTCCTGGGCACTGCGGCTTGTACAGATTACGGTATCTCCCTTAAAATTGCCCGGATGTACACACAAAACAAGTACAGGCCGAGATACAACTGCACATGCGAAATCGACATTTGGCACTGACGCAACGATACAAAAGCAGCACGATTGTTTTTCCCTGCTGTGTTTACGGCATAAGTATTTTCTTTTGTGAGACCACAAAATGTATTTCACATTTGATGTCAGCCAAGTCCCTGCAGTGCCGAGTTGTGTGTGTGACTTTTCTAGTCGATGACCTTTAGGAAAAATGGCCTCTCCAGGGTTAACTGTAGAGGGTGCACTGTAATCGCCCATAATGGTTTGGGTGTTTGAAAATTACTCACCCTCTGTGCAGCACATGTTAGAAGCAACTTCTAGTGCCACCTGCTGAGCAGTTAATGCTGCCTCTACCTCAGCCAAGTCATCAGACAGGGTTTTAGGGAGCTACAATAAAAATTACACAACACTTTATATACAGACTGTCGTTATAATAAACATCATGAAAGAAGCTTGCTTAAACCGGAGACAAAGTCAGTACACAGGGTATATGGACAAATGAATCAATAAAAAAAGAATAGGTAAACATTGTACCAATTACCACCAGGTGAATCAGAGCTGTGCCCACTTTCAGAGAGCTGCTTCACTTATAGACTATGCAAGTCTCGCGCATATTCGAACCATATAATTTTACGTGTGCTTGATTCTGTTTCTTCTAGTACTAGCCAAGAACCCCATGGGGAGAAGATTCTGTTTAACATAGTTTACGTGTTTACAAATTATATCATATTGTTGGGAACGTAAAATTTAGCCAAGAAATATATGAAAGTAAAATAAATTTATTTTAATTAATAAATTTTAACAAATCAACAAAGAAAACTCAAGAATGAGACTTGACCTCCATTTTAGGTTCCTTGTAAAAATGTAAACAGTTAAAACAAATTGCCCACGTGATGTTCATGTTATGATTAAACCTATGTAATGGCCGTAAATTTAAAGAGAAGATTTGATTTCATAGAAAAATATAGCTTTTGGTCAAGTTGTTTTCTCATTTTCGATACTTGCGAGACCTGCACAGTCTATTGCCTACTACAAGCCAATTTTAAGGGTGAGCATTGACTCCCAGTTTGCCCCACCAGCTTAATTATCAACTCAAAAAAAGGCAAGTTTTATTATTGTTTTTTTCTGTTACTGGCTGACAAGAGCTTCTCTTTCAGCCGGGCAAATTAAATCACTTTTTAAACAACTTTTCTACGTTACCTCCACATCTGGCAACTCATGTTCCGTGGCTGCTCCTGATCCATTGGTTACCTGAACAACAAAAGTTACAAGACAACAAATTAAATCACCGATCTGCTCTCCCAGTGTTACAACCACTTGGGATTTGTTGACTGATCATCTAAAACCACACAACTGGGGATATTGATCTCTGATTTTTGCCGTATTTTACAATAATTGGGTGTCGAGTTACTGTACGCTGAAGGATTTTAACGGCGAGGCAAAACCTCAAAAGTTATGGTAGGGTTGCAGTCATAGGTGTGTTCTTTCATGGTTCCAGCGTTAAGTTATTATTTCAAAATTTCTCTCATTATATGAATGGACTATCAAATTGTGACAGGTTTAAAGCTTACATAAAACGTTACATAACTTGTCAGTTTCCCTTGTGCTTTATTACTTGATATTTGAAATAAAAAAGTTGCATCCCCTTGATGTGATCCATTGGCTGCCGCTTCCCAGGTTGTATCGTAAACTTGGGTGTGATCCCTGGCTACACAGTAGTTACAGGTTGAATGGCTTCTGACTGGCACCCCCAAACAATGAGGAGACTGCCAACATAGGGCTAGATGACAGCTCAGTTGGTAGAGTGCTGGCACGTTAATTCAGAGGATGCAGGTTCCAGTCCTGCTCTGGTAAACTGTTCTTTGTTCAACCCAAACTTATTTTAAAATTTACCGAGTAAGTTTCCCTCATTGTTTGTTACTTGATATTACATTAAACTTGTAACATCTCCCTTTCTTTAAAGGTACTGTCTGCTATAAAGTAAACATACATATGAATCTACCACCTCTGCACAAATAAACTAGTTTGACGCTCACTGGCGTACATTTAGCAAAGGGCTTTTGTTTTGGAGGGGGGTGTATGGAAGCTAATTTGCTGACTGGCATTTCCTTTGAGGGGGTGTAAGGAAGCCAGTTTTTGCCAATTATCAAAGTTATCCACTATTTCACAAATAACAAGCCCTGTCAGCTTGCAAGCCCACTGTACGGCGTGCCATGGCAGAGTGGTTTTGTGCATCAGACTCAAGTTCTGGTGGCTAAGTCATCAGAATGTGGGTTCGAATCCCGTTTGTGACACTTGTGTCCTTGAGCAAGACACTTTACTATAATTACTACTCTTCACCCAGGGTTACATGGGTACCTGTAAGGGCAGATATGGTTCATGTGATTGATTTAGCTTAGGTGCGCTTACATTCTTGGCAGCACAGGCTGTATACTCCCCAGGGAGCTGAGATTGTTTAAGGAATGAAATAAATGGCCCAGTGACCAGGGGTGATAATGTCGGAGAGCCATGAGCGGCACTGAGTGATGCATTTGAGCGCTATTTAATATAAAATCGACAAACAATAATGTTTTTTGTTGGCAAAATTACTGAACTTTAGTCTCGATGTCCTAGTTCAAAAAGCTAAAAAATCTTCAGTGAAAAAAATTAATGGGTTGGGGAGGGTGTCACAGCCTTACACCCCTGGTCACCACAACCCTGTCTACATACATGTCAAACACAAGTCTAGTTCCCCCAATCCTCTTTCAGGCAGTAATCAATATCTTGAAGCTGCGAACCATTACCTGACCATTCTGTGTCATCTCTGGGATGAGTTTGCAGATGACAGAGAGTACATCCGTATCCAGTGCGTGGCATAAAACTTTGACGATGGCTTGAATTGTTTGGTTTTGGGAAACCGCTGGTAGGTGACCCTTTATGTTGTATAAAATATCTGTTCAAGAGAAAATTTAAGAAAAGAGAAAGGTGAAACCATTATCTTGTTGGTAAGTCATTGCTGCACGCTCAAAGTTTTCATCTATTCTGGCTCCAAAGCTGGCGCATGTTTGTCATTTCATCGTTCACAAGCATTTCTTATGACAGAAACGTTTAAATCTGAGTATAAATCTTAAAGACAATAATCTTTGAAAAACGTCAAAGCCAAGACCCATTTATTCATCTTTTCTTGTGTAAACCATCAAAGAACAACTAGCTCATTGCAACTCCTATGGACTTCTAGTAATCAGTGGAGCCAGTTTGTGTGAAGTGGTCGTGGCTTCTGCCACATTTACCAACAGGATTGGTAATTTTCTTGATAATGTAAGCATTTTTTTCAAGGTTAGCAAAGTTTATTTTCACGATGCTCATGAAAGTCGAGATCAATGTTAAATAAATCATGGATGTACACACTGTACCACCCTGTACAATTTCTTGAATCATACCTAGAATTTATAAATCAATTAGAGATCATAAGTTTCAATACAATCAGCACCATACGTAGAAATGGCTCATGTTTTAGATTATGGTACTCAATCCTTGTTCAGTAAAAAGTCTGGAAAAAAACACAAAACAGAAATTCAGCTTTGTTTTTAGACAAGTAGATACTATGGAACCCTGAAGTGAGATAGGTAAACCCAAATTACTGAAGCGTAAGACCAAGTGTGGCAGCCTTACTTGGTGGTGTGGGGGGGGGGGTGCTGGAAACCACATGCCCTGGCTGAGAGTGTCCAAGGCATCAAAGGCAAAGCCTGATACAACAAACAGACCGCTGGAATGGTTCATTTCTATCAGAGGGTTGGATCTGTGTTGACAGTGTGGGTGCCATAAAACCCCAACGCTGAGACATGTACAGATTTTGTGCACTCTTACAATGTACATGGCCTGCTATTTTTTTTTCCAGCCTAGAAAAATACTACATAACTTTTGGATCTGACCCCCCCCCCTCCCCTGGGTATGTGGAATGGTCCAGTTTAGGATATGAAGGACGTTCATCACTCTGGGCATTGTAAGTGGGAAAAACAATGAAATACATAACATTGACCATGCCACTATGGTGGGTAAGGTCGCACACTAAAGGGTTTTAACAAGGGAACATTGAAAAGGTTTCTTCAGGATGTCGTCTTTACTTTGACCTTTTATGGTTGAGTTGAAGTGGGTCAAAGCTTGTGGCCGCTATGTGCATTTTTGTCATTAAGCCACTTGCGGCCGCTGTGGTCTCAAATGGGCTATACTTTCATTGATTAACCTATAACTTGTCTGTCTATAAATGTTTTAATTGTCTTCTGACGTATCAAGGTATTCTTACTTGCAGCTAGAGCCCTGAGAAGTAAATTCTGCATGGATTCACCCTGGCTCATGAGGGCGCTCTCCAGTACGGGCAGTGCAGTTGGTTTGGTGAGCTCTATAGCAGTACCCGGGTTGTCTTCACTGACTGTTTGTAAACAGTGAGCTGCAAGGGAAATAAGATTTCAAATGATAAGGCCGGAGAGGATTAGAAACTCCACCCTGTGATAAGCTGGGGCAAGGCCTTCTCATTGCATCTGATGAAGTAGTTGTTGCAGTTTTCTTTATAACTAGTTAGTCTTTAAGTGCTATCACTATTTTCCTTGTTTTATCTATCAGACTAACACGGCTATTTTTGTTATTGGGATAGGGTTAATAGGGTTAAGCAAGATAAAACAATTTAACAATATTTACCTGCAGTTAGAGCTAGATCGATGAAGGCAGAGTGAGCTTGTAGACACAGTAGCGTTATGTTGACAAGACTGTGCTGGTTGAAGATGTTAACTGCTGTCCCACTACTCTCACTGTCAACAGAAACATCAAATCATCTAAGGGCACGGTGACTCACGCTACATTGACGGCAGGTATTTTTTATGACTTGAATAAAGACCTTATTACGCACATGAGGTCATTTGAGTAGGGCGCCCTCCCCAAGAGGTCAAAAGAAGATTGTTCATTGGCCAATCATGTGTGACACACCTACAAATCTGTGCGTTTCCATTGTTTCATCATTGGTTAATCTAACATGGCGGCTTGATGACGTCAATGCATAAGGTATATAAATAATAAAAAAACAAAGAATGAATCAAATCGTGAATTTAAATTATAAAGTCTCTCCTGCACCGCTTGGTTTTTGTAAAAACAATTGTGAGGATGTATTTACCAGAGATTCCAGAGTAGATGCAGGGCTTGAAGCAGCGTGGTTAAGGCAGGATCTTTCTTGGCCTTGCTCCCTTGAGAAGCTGGAATACCATTGCTGTACTGCAAAAAGAACACACACAAAAATCTAGTAAAACACAAAGTGGTAATCAGACTGCAGATTTCTGTTAACCCACCAAAACTTGTGGCTTTATCAATACATAGTCAAGGTACGCTTTCTTTTTACTGTTTTTTAGATGATCTTCCCGTATAGGAAACTCGGTAAAATCACACAAGGAGATATAAACACCAAGCTGGCAACAGCCAATCTCTCTCATACAAACATTGGTTTAAAGGCATCGTACAAGTTTGATAATTGGAGCATATTGTTTGTTTCAAACCTATATTTTTGTAGATATATACCATAAAACTAACCTGTGAAAATTTCATTTCAAAAGGTGGTAGTGTTTTTGAGATATTGCCGAAAATCTGGAGCGGTTATGTCCATGCAGGAAGAATAATCTGCAATTGGAATACAGACTCTGAAGCTTCTCAGATTCAAATGTTTTGGGGATAAAAAGTGATATATTTTTCCATAACCGCAGTACTTCGAAGTGAAATGTTTCTCAAAATGCATGATACTATCCAAAGCTGCTGTACTTCTTACCAAGTAAGATTTTATTGCCATTAATTATCAGAGTCATTACCAAACGTATACGATGCCTTAAACGTCTACGATTGTGAATTGCACAAATCAAGAAATAGTGTTTCAGTAACTAGACGACAATACTTATTCTAGTCGTTGTGGTATCAGCGGTTAGCTTGGCCGGATTTGAACCCACAACCTTGTGATTGCAAGTCCTGCAGTCTAACCACTTGACCACGGTGACATAACTTGCCTGGGGCTAACTTTGCAAAAGTAGGGTTCAAACACCCACTGGACCCTCGAGTAAAGTAATTTGAACATTAAGCCAGTTAGATCACACTTGAATAAGGCCAAGCAGTCTAGTGTTTCCTTCATCCCTCAACAAATACCAAATAAAATGTTTGGAACAGAGACAAAAATACCGGACAGGCTGTTACGTCTACTTCTCCTTCAATTATAAGCAAGTGAACAATTTGAAAAATAAAGAAAACAGTCTTGGTATTCAACAAATGTATCTGGTCCAGTGTTAATTATACGCTACATCTTGGGCCAAATTTCATAGAGCTGCTTAAGCACAAAAATTGTGCTTACCAGAATAAGGTTACAGGCCAAAATACCATTTCAAATGTACAGTCTGTAGCTGGCATCCTGCTTATTGTTGCTTAGCAGAAAATCCTTTAAAAAAATCAATAATTTCTGCTTCAGCAGCTCTACAAAATTAGGCCCTGATTTCTTGCAGAAATTATCCGGACACAAGTGCAACAACCAGGACCTGAACTACCAATCTAAAAAAAAACCCTGATCTTGAGTCCAGTGCACTAGACTGCTTGGCCACAACACTTGGATAAATTGGATAAGGGGCCAGGGCCGGGGCTGCCCAAAGTTTTCAACATTTTCACTGTCATACAAAGCATAAAGTGGAGGGTCTTAAAAAGCTGCACATATGTACTCTCTGTACGACTTTGACAATTTTGAAACTTTGGACGTCCTTTTTTTTTTCTTTCTTTTTTTGTAATGCAAAATTTGCCCCAAATAAGGCTAAAAGCCACTCTTGGTGAGGGGCTACGAAAAAGAAAAATACTAAAGATGAAAATAACTCAGGGGAGCTGAAGGTAGGAATTGACATTCCTCTTAATACAGTCTAGATTGTAGGATGGAGGGAAACATGCACCAGGCAAGGAGTTCCAAAGAGATGCAGTACGTGGAATAAAGCTGTTGGAATGGCTCTTTGTTCTCTCTCTCAGCAAACAAGAGTGTATGGGCGAGAAGAAGCAGAAAGCCTGGTTTCAAGCTGAAACATCCTGATAGGAGGAACTAGGTCGGACACACTGGTGGCACATATAACATGAAAATATCTGTAGAAAAGACAGAAGGCTGGCTACAGACCAACGATGGGAAAGAGGATGTAACGTTGATCCCAACCCTTCGCCAACAAGATTAACAATACGCTTCTGCACTCTATCTAGTAACAATAACTGACAGGCAGAAGCTCCGGCCCTAGCCTTAACCGCACTATAAATAAATGCACTTGCTTTCATGTCTCGCCATTTGCGAGCCAATGCATGCACGCCAACGCAGTATGCTTTTGCTCATATAATTGAGTCTGTACTTACACAGAAGAAGAAGAACCTACCTGTACTATTAGTGCAGTCAGCGGCGTCATGACATCATCGCTGACCATTTTCTCACAGACTTCTTGCTCCCCGCATGCACTCAGATTCCTGTGCATTAAAAAATTACAGTTGTACCTATCACCGGAGTTTGAAAATTCTCCTGAAACATTTTTATGGCCTAACTCTAACCATTCTCAACCCATCAAAATCCAACTGCATGTTTTGTTTGATTCTGTTGTTCTGTCATGTCTGTACTAGTAACCGGATTATGCGTTACACGGGAACAGGCACAGTAATCAGAGTCTAACAGTTTGGGTTTTAATTTACCATTAGAATTTTGTTTGAGTGTGGAAGAATCCTAGTAACTATCAAGGGAGTTAGGGTTGAAAATAAAGGATTCACTATAATTAAAAAAATGTGATTAAAGGGTTTTCTTAAACAACCTTTTAAAAATGTTTGGGGTTTTGGTGGGGTTTTTTTAAAATCAAGTTTGCCATTTTGGCTCATAAGTAGCCTACATCAGTAAAGAAAATCTTCATTCAGGTATGGTTACAATGTCTACTAAACTATTCTTCTGGTGTTTATTAATCAGGTCTCTTCAAAGCTGTTCTTGTTTTTTGGTTTTTAATTTTTTTTATTTTGGTATTGGCTTTAAATGAAATAGCAGTGGTTCGTCTCTCATAAGAATTGTAAAGCATTACAATAACTAGGCCCAATGTAATGATGCTGCTTACCACAAGATTCTGCACTTGCAGCATCTAAAATTGTGCAGATTTGTAGTGGGTCATAAGCGAATAATTCTGGGGGTTGTAAGTGCAGAATTTAGTGGGTTGTAAAATGTAAGCCCAGAATTCTGTGGGCTGTAAGCCCAGAATTATGTGGGTTGTAAGCGCAAAATTCTGTGGGTTGTAACGTAGAATTCTGTACGTTGTAAGCCCAGAATTCTGTGGGTTGTAAGCGCAGAATTGTGTGGGTTGAAAAATGTTAGCCCAGAAATCTGTGGGTTGTAAGTACAGAACTCGGTGGGTTGTACGCGCAAAACTATGTGGGTTGTAAGTGCAGAATTCTGTGGGTTGTAAATGCAGAACTCTTTGGGTTGTAAGCCCAGAATTCTGTGGGTTGTAAGCCCAGAATTCTGTGGGTTGTAAGTACAGAACTTGGTGGGTTGTGCGAGCAAAACTATGTGGATTGTAAGCAGTGTTGTATGACTCGAGTCCAGGACTCGGACTCGAGTCCGTCTCGAGTCACAATTTCGGTGACTCGGACTTGACTCGAGTCACGTCTGCAAAAGACTCGGACTCGGACTCGACTATCATGACTCGGACTTGTCCCCGAGGACTCGTGACTCGAGTCACGTATTTTCACAAACAATACCTTTTTTAAATATTAAAACAATTCCGATGATCCGATTGTCATTCCCGGAGTGCACATGGAGGAATATTAACGTCTAGCACAAGAAATAAGTACACTGACGTATGGTGTTGCAAGTAATATAGCCCAGGTTGGACTCCTCCGTTGCATACATGTACAACGCGACGGAGTCCAGGGTATAAAGGTCCTCAGGCATTGCAACAAAATTTATAACCATTTTTCATCATATTTTTACCTATTTGAGGAAGCTGAAACGTGACTCACATGTTCCTTGTATCCTGAACCTTACGACTGCTCTATTCAGAATTGCCAATTTTATCCTTGGATGACATTATTGTGAAAATAAAATGGAAATTGACGCATTCGTTGCGACAACCTCAACTGACATGGAACCAAGCCCACAAAAGAGGGCGCTGTCTAACCCGTAACACTGAACGCTTTTTCTTCCGGGCGGCAACACGACAGAGTCGCAGCGCCAGTGCACAACTTGGACTTATTTTCGGAAATAATGTCATTCATGGATGTATTTGATAGGTTTTGAACTCAGTAAAAGTGTAATTAAAGGCACCAAGAATAAGTGAATGGAGTTTCAGCTTCTCAAATTAGGTACAAATATTTTAAAATGTTACTTAAAATTTTGTTCGCATTGTAAAGGATCTTTATACCCAGGACGTCAGTGCAGTGGCACTGACTGACGTCCTACCAGGGCTACAAGTAATAGTGTTTGTGATTATTGTGTAGATGGCCATGTACGCACAGTGCGTGTATGTTCGATTCGTATGTTCAATACGCATAATAACACTGGGATGCACGACACCAATATTAATGCTGGTATTCTGTCAACGTTAACACCATAGCCACTGCTTGTGCTTGATGCATATTACCAGGGAAATGGCATGTCTGGTACCTGTAAAACACAGCCTGCATATTGCACTGTGATGGCTGTGTGTTGTTTGCACCAGTTTCTACACATGGTCAACACACGTCACAGACACACACACACGACGTCAAGTTTGGTCACGTCACTAGTAAAAAGTAGTACAACATTTTTTAAATCATGGCATCTGCCGTTCCGCCCCGTATTGTTTCTTTTGGTTATACCATGGAGGTAGTTCTACCTCCATGGTTACACCAACTTATACAAAAACTTTAACAGAACTTTGTTCAAATTAAATGTGTTCTATTTTTTTCATTTTCAAATCTTATTTTTACGACATTTGGTTTGCAACCAATATTTAAACAAGTGACTCGTGACTCGGACTCGGACTCGGACCAAGTGACTCGTGACTCGGACTCGGACTCGGACCAAGTGACTCGGGACTCGGACTCGGACTCGACCCAAGTGACTTGAGACTCGGACTCGGACTCGACACAGGTGACTCGACTACAACACTGATTGTAAGCGCAGAATTCTGTGGGTTGTAAACGAAGAACTCTGTGGGTTGTAAGCGCAGAATTCTGTGGGTTGTAAACGAAGAACTCTGTGGGTTGTAAGCCCAGAATTTTGTGGGCTGTAAAAGTTCAGAATTCCATGCCAAGCAGTGACATGAAATTGGGCTCTACTTTTTGTACAAATATAGACTTGGTTTCAAAGGATGTTACCGTAATGCACCCGTAGCAGCTTCCCTGATCACAAGTCTACTGTCTAAGAGTAAAGGTCCCAGACTCTTCACCACTCCATTCTGCAGAAGAACTTCACGGGCGACTGACTCCTGGACGAGGTTGGCCAGGGAGGTGCATGCACAAACTTTCTCCTCATCAGAACTGCTCTGGAGCTGTTGATCATAATCAAAAATGAAACACTCTATAGTAATTTTTTCTTTGTTCAACCCAAATTAATTAGAATTTACCCAGTCAGTTTCCCTTGTGATTTATTACCTGGTAATTACATTACTCTTTTAATTTGTTTGTGTTATTTCATTTGTATTTAATTGTGTTGTTGAACCTTCTACGTATCAATTGTAATTTGTAGTCCCGGCCCTGAAGGACCAATGACTATGGAAGAAGTAGCTGGTACATAGAGGGGATGTGCAAAAAACTGTGCCCCACTAGCCACAACAATAGTACGACCTCGGTCAAATCCCCTATTCATAACACGTAAGTGTGTGCATACAAATTACAATGTACAGCCTGAGCATTATGAGTGTTGAATGGATTCATTACACATTCAAGATCAAATCCGTGTTCTTGGAATGTGGGTCATGGTTTTTGAAAGTGGTAAAAATTGGGCAAATCTGGTCACAAGGCTTGATTTTTTTTTCACATTTCGCATTTCGCACCCTATTGCCATAATCCAACTTGTAACCCTCCGGTCTACGACTGTCGGGAGGAGGGTTACGATTATCGCAACTAGAAAAAAATAAGCTTTTTGATCAACATTTTAATGATTTGTGTATTAGTTAGATGGTTTAAAAACTTGTTTTGAATAATCTTGTTGTTTGTACCTCAAATGTTTACATTTAGCAAATGAGGTTCCCCAGGCAGTATATCAATGGCTAAACATCTGTATCTGACTGTCAAAATCATGAAAAATAAGCCATTTTGGGGTCTATGGTGGTCTTGACAACGCTGCTTGCTACACTCCATTTGAGTTCAGTTGGGCATGAGTGCCAGGAGTTCCGTCCGCTCAATAAAATGTGAGCTTGGATTTTCCTTTTTAAAATTAAATTTAAAGATCAAAATGTTACGTTTTCGGGTTTTTAAAAAAGAGTAAATAAAGTCCATCATCCATTACAAAAAAACCCAAATAAATCCATCAGAAAGGGGCAGTCGGATACGAACATTTTTCCATACCAATAATCACAAACATGAAAAAGATTGTGTCGGTACCTTCTCAAGAAGCGTGAGTGATTGATTTTCCGTCGCCGTGTTGGTTCCTGCAGCAAACTCATCATTCTCCTCTGCCTCAGTCTCCTGCACGGACGGCAGTCCCGTCGGACGCTTTTTCTTCGTTCGGTGACGCTTTGGTTTAGTTTTACCCATGACAGTTCGATGCCGGGTAGACTTATCTTCTTAGATTAAATATAAACGAACAAAATCAGCCTCCCAAAATGGGGAATACAGGGAAAATTTGCGACACTTCTCCCACCATTTCACTGACGTCCATGCCATGTGGAGTTTGGCCCATAACACCGTGCGCGAGCAACGGTACTACTTCCGGGTCAATTTTTTAACCATAGACTTGCTTAAAAGTCCCCTATTGGGTTAACTACCTTTGGGTTGTGGACGTTTGTAAGATAACAAATACACAGGTTTTCATTTTATTGTTTACTCAACTCTGGCATCTGCAAACTACATTTGAAATTTCTTCTGACTGTATAAAGTCTTTGAAACGTTAAAAACAAAGCAGAAGATTTGCAGTTATCGAAAAAAGGGGATTTATTCCTTGTTTCAATCTGTGAAGGGTAATAAAGTTCATATTATACCATTCCCGATCCCCACTCGAGAATAATTTTTCGTTTGAAATTCTGTCAAAGTTGCGAAACTTTAAAGACCCACGGTCACAATTGCTTCTTTATTATGATTGTAGCTAGTGTATAAATGGTGTGTTTAAGGAAAATTATTGATATTGATGTACCTTTCCTTTAATTTTTGCCTTTCTTTGCTGCTGGTTGCTATTTTATCCCTAATGCAAACCGCACTAAATTTAATCTTAAAGGGACACGTTGCCTTGGATCGGACGAGTTGGTCAACAAAAAAGCGTTTGTAACCGTTTGTTATAAAATGCATATGGTTAGAAAGACGTTATAAAAGTAGAATACAATGATCCACACAAATAGGCCCTATGCCTCAAAATTGCGTGGTTTTCCTTTTACTTTGTGAACCGTAACGGTCGGCCATTTTGTGGTCAAAATGTTGACTCCACAAAATGGCCGACCGTGTTTGTTCACGATGTAAAAAGAAAACCACGCGATTTCGAGACATATTTGCGTGGATCATTGTATTGTACTTTTAAAACATCTTTCTAACCATATGCATTTTATAACAAACGGTTACAAATGCTTTTGATAGACCAACTCGCCCGATCCAAGGTGTCCCTTTAAGCTCAGGGTCCATGCAGCCAGTCAATCCACAGTGAAAACTTGCACTTTTCACACTGTGTGGGACAATACAGCCTATCGATGCTATCAGATTTGAAATTATGTCAATTAAATACAATTGAACAGGTCAATCAATTAAATAATATAAATGGCATCTGATTTCGTAAGACTTACACTGTTCCATTAATAAGCCATGCTTTGACCCTGAAGGAATTTTCCTTCGCGCTCTGTTATGACAATGGGAACCCTGTGCAGAAAGTTCTTTAAAAGTCCTAAATAAACAGAATTTGCTTCAAGAAGATTATTTCTTGAAAACAGAATTACCATGTAATAAGCAAGATGCAGGCCGCCACTAAGGACCAATCAACACGGAACCGTCGCCCCCACCCCCCGCAGGCCGGCTCCCCCCCCACACAATTGCGGCCCGCCCAAAAAGGATGATGAAGGAACGACTGGGGCAAGCTTATGGTAAACTCGTGCAGTCGCTCACCAAGCTGTGGAAAAATCACGTGGCGCGCTACCCCTACGAGTTCAATCCGCCTGTTTTTTTCAAATCATCATCAACAAGAAGACTGCATGCTACGGCCGGCTAGCACCCATGCTCCCGGAGAAGCAATGGTGGTTATGTACTCCTGTTTGAATTTCGGAGTTGTCACACTTCTTGTGACTGCAGCATGGGTGTACTTTGGAAGAAACCTCAGTTTTGGCACGCTTTCAGTTGCCATGTATTTCCCAACACTTGTTGCTTTACTTTTTATGGCTGTCAACAATAACGGTGAAATTTGGCAGTTTTTCAGCAGGACACTTGGCACACATCATTTCTTGCATGCAGAACAAGTAGGCCTTGCAGTGAGTCCTAGGTCGTTATCCCTATTTCCAGGTCGTTTTCTGGTCTGTAAAGTGTGAGGATATAGCTGCACACCATGCCTGACTTCCACTCAAAAAACGGTATTTTTAGCAGCACAACAAGCAACCAGGAATTAGGAAAACTGTAGGGCCTAGAGGCTAGAGCTATGCTCATGATTTTTCAATTCATATAGACCTATTGGACATTTTTTGTCAAGGCACAATTTTTGTTTTGTCAACCTGATCAACCAGGGCTATCAACCCTTTCAAAAGCTTGTGTACATGTTGATCATTTTCTTAGCCTTTTAAAAATGTACTTGAATAATGGGCTGCTACTGAAAAAGGGAAAGTAGACCTAACTACAGTATTTTTTGAAGAGTTTAATTCCTATCTCGTAGTTTTCAATGAACACACCATGCAAAGTTCAGACAATAAGAAGATTTCAACAAATTCAGCGGTTATGTTGTAGAGAAAATATGAGGAAGATTTTTTATCAATTTTGTGTGTGTTCGAATCAGTGAGGTTGGGCAATAAAAATAAGCAATTAGTGATTTGTAGGTTCTTCTGCTTCAAATGCTATTTTCTCAACTTTGACGGTATTTCAAACAAAAATATTTCTCTGGAGGCTTGGTACTGGTATCGACTATATAATCAGTGAAATTTTTGATTGGAAGTATAAAACAAATTTCACCAATCCTATACTCTTAATTAAGACCCAATCAATTAATTTCAAAGCAGGATTTGTTTTTGGTTTTTTCAACAGAATTTTAGTGTAGTATCAGCATGTTGGATTTCCATTGCATTCACAATTCTTGTAATCACACTCTGTGCTCTGTTGAGTGTATCAATGGGATGGGGTCAACTAACTGGACAGCAGAAAGATCAAAGGTCATCTGAGGTCAAACAGCTAATGAGCCGCCAGAAGATTTGGGGATTTCTGAGAGTAGCTGGTGAGGAGATTGGATGGAGATGCTACTTCCTCCCATGCCTCATGGAGTCATTTACACCATCACAGGCTCTCGCCATCAGGTACGGGGGAAGCTTGTTGTGGCTGTAGTGGGTACAGCATCTGTCCCCTTACAATTTTCCAGTGACCCCCTCCAGAGAATAGTGCCCGCAAGTCCTCTCTCAACTGACAGGCATTCCTGGTGCCCCCCCCACACACTCTGAGTGGGTTAACTTGCTAGGCCTCATTTTAATATTCATAAGCCCTTTTCAAAACCACGGCTTGCATGGGCTTAAAGGCTTTGTCAGTTATTTAGAAAACATTTTCCTTTATGGGGCTTCAAACAGGCAGACAGAGCCTGAGCCAAAGCCAAAGCCAAAGCCATGCTTTCGAAAAGGGCCATAGTTTTATCTTTGGTAATTGTGTCAAGATTCTTTTGCTATGGCTACAGTCATTGGCTGCAGTGACAGCATTGAAGAATAGGCCCTTTCAGCACGCTGGCCTTTCCACTAGTGCCCAACTCATTAATTCTGACATAGCCTAAATAATGGATGTAAAAGTGAGAGGGATATTTTATGTTACTTTAATCTAGTATACATGACTGGCAGAGAAATTCCCAGCCAACCTCAGACCTTCACAATTTCTTGAGTATCCCACTATGAGCTTGCCTATGACGAAAAGCTTTAAGGTTAGATTGTTTTGAAGTTTATTGATGTAATTTGTGCATTCAGTTTTGCATTTCACAAATTCTTGAAAGCGTAACTGACAATAGGGCCTATTTGCAGCACAGTTAATGATTTTTGATTATATCTGTATTCTCCCAGTGGTGTAATATGGGGTCTATTCCATGTGCCCATCATGATTCTGTTGACCGGTCGACTTAAAATTGACCGGCGAGTGACCACAGTGACCGTCCAGTGCATTGCGGTCTTCCTGTTTGCATACCAACATGGCTGGATAGCCATACGGTCTGGGTACGCGCTCTGGCCAACGGCCGTCATGCATTACTCATGGAATGTCTTGAATCCTTTTGGTTAGTCAAGTCAAACTATTTGTATTGTTATTATTATTATATGTTTCTGGTAATGAAACCAAGGATGCCTCATAAGTGAACCTATAATTACTGTAGCTCTCAAGCCTGAGGAACCTGTAAACAATGGTGCTTGCCATGTGAACCAGAAACCCCTAATCTTCCACTATAGTGTTCTGGGTTCTTTCACATGCACTACCAATCCTAGTACACGAGACATAAAGCTTAATATCCCATCCGAAGGACAAAACAATTATGGTAAGATGTCTTATTCAAGGACACAAGTGCCACAACCGGGACTCGAACCCACACTCTGCTGATCAGAAACACCAGTGAACTCTTTGCTCTTAACAGCTCGGCCATGAAACGCCATGATAATCACATCTCATGATCAAACATGACTCTTTGAAGTTAACTGTATCTTTGAATTGACCCCCATTTTATCAGAGCAGCACAGGAGAATCTTAAAACCTTACACAACCATGAATAACATGGTAGATGCTGACCCAAATTCACTTCTGAAAAATGCTTGGAAAAATCAGGATTGTGAAGATTGTTTTAGTTTGACTTGTGTTCAAAATAGTTGGTCCTCCCAACACTTTGAAATACACTAAAGTCAAATGTGAGACCTTTTGAGCGTGCTAGGGCAAACATACCAGGTAAACCCATTATTCTTGGGAAGTAGGAAGTTAACCTGCAGTGGTATGTCTGCCACCAAGCTCTGTCAAAAGTCCTGTGTACAATCCATTGTTGAGACAAACTCCTAAATATCTGAATTGAGTAAATGAAGGATTGTTTTAAAGTTTGTGTGCATTCTTTAATTTGTCACCTTGATTTGATCTTTACAGTACTTGGGAGTATCTACACCAATAAGCCAGGTCTGATAACGGGGGATCAGTGGCTTATTAATGGTGAGGGTCTTGCAGGTTGCTTGGTCTCCATACCCCTGGCTGTACTCATTGTCATGAATCTCTCAACATAAAGATCCCAGGTAAACCTTTAACTTTTATACCACATATTTTTTTTGGTTTTAAATTGTGAGTTTCCAGGTTTAATTTGTTCTCTACCTTAAAGGTATTGTACACTTTTGGTTAACAGCTCAAAACTTGTGTCCACATTTTGTGTGATTATGCATGAACAAACAAACCTGTGAAAGTTTGAGCTCAATTGGTCATCGAGGTCACGAGAAAATAGACCTTATGTGTTTTCTGTTTTTCAAACATCAAGTTTTTATCGCGCGTGATAAAAACTATTGTTTTACTAATTTCTCAGAAACGATAGCATTTTAGGCAGAAATATTTTAAGGAACCAACCATTACTTACTTTAAATCATGTAAGTTATGTGTGAATCTGTGAACATTTGTGTTTTTTGATCTTACCAATAGTGTACAGGGCCTTTAATGTATTTCAAGCAATGCGCAGTTGAAAACATAACTTGTTTTTAGTGACATTATTTGACCCTTGAAGCGGTGGAAGGTGAGGGCTGTCAGCAGCATGTACTTCGGTATTGTTGATCTGTAAACTAAATGGTACAGGTGAATGGCACTGAAGTTGAGGGTTCAGGGCATCTATTGACGTAATGCTTCAAGTTTATGGATACTATCATGTGCCATTTGCTAACAGTAAGTAAGACATTTAAGGGTACAAATTTCAAGAAAAAATCTTCCCAGGGAAACAGGGCTGTTATTCAAAATTTTGGGGTTAATCCATGTTGTGTCACTAACATTTTGAAGGGTATTGTTATTGTCCAGGTACCCAAATTTTGTTCTATCCAACATTTTGGATTTAATCTATGAAGCCAAATTGAAGTGCCTCGTACATGTATTGAAGTAATGTCCACAGCAAGTTTTGGTAGTACAGAAAACAAACTTTGCACCAGTTTTGAAATTCAGATCAAGCTAAAATATAAAGAAAACAGTCCACTTGCAACAAACATTGATATTACATTCTCACTTTATTCAGAGGTACACTGTGAACAACTTTTTATAATTTTTTTAAGTGCAGTAAACATTTACATTTAGACTATAAATGTACAATATAAATCGGGAAGACCTCCAAGGCTGTTAGATTGGAGGTAATGGTTCTGTAATGGAAGAACACGATTGTTTAACGGCTCTGTACTAAACACATGAGATTATAACAACACAGTCAGTATAGTTTATTGCTGATAGTCTGTATACTTTATCTTATTGCACTGAATGCATAAAGTACAGCAGGTTTAAGGCAATTCTACAGCTAGGAGCTTTTGCACAAACCTATTTAAATCGTCTAGCCAGGGCCGAAATTGATCTTGCTGCTGCTTAATCTACATTATCATTTTTTTATAGGAAGCAAAAACATTGTCCATAAACAGTAGCAAAAAAGTAGTTTGACCAAACATAAGCATGTTACAAGTACTTTCTGTTTGTGCATGTGCGTACTTTTGAATAACAAAGGCCTGCTTTGCAGCTAGACACTGACCCCTGTGCACAAATATAAAAGACCAAACTTGGTCATTTCAAATAATAGGCCTGTAGAACATTGCGAAGGTAACAAAATTCATAAACCAAGCAATTTCTACACATGAGATGTTTTTACAAATCTCAGGCAGATTAGTTAACCTAGTGACTTGCTAGGATCCTTCCTCACTTTAACAAAATCCAACAACATAAGGGTATTACTCAATACCCAAACTGTTGGACTCTGATTATGGAGGTATGCCTGATCCAGTGTAAAAAGTATAATCAGTTAACTAGTGCAGTCCTCAGTCTGACAGAATCAAACAAAATACTGTTGCGTTGGTGCAAAAACGTTGCATCTCACACGAAAATGCTCCGTGCAAACATGCGTATCTCTGCTATTGGTTTTGTTTGTACATTTGAGTTATTTTAAGCGGGATCCAATGTTTTGACACTTTCAAACTCTTGTGTAACATAAATGCTATTTTAGGAGATACAACTTGTTTGCACTGACACGAGGACGACTGCAGTTGGATTTTGAATGGTTAGAGTTAATGAAAAGCAACTTGTGAAGATCCTAGATCATTGTTTCTTGAGATGAAAGGCTCATGATAGAAAGTCTGGTCAAATTCTGGAGGCAAAAAGGACTCACTTCCTATCTGATTTTGTATCTGACACCTTTTTTAAGACTTAAACAAAAGCGCAATTGATACTTCCATTATTTATTTTTAGAAGGTAAATTTCTTGGAATTAAAAGCATCAAAGAAGGGAACGCCATACAAAAATAATATTGCAGGGGTCGATTTCACAAAACCTAGGACTAGTCCTAGTCAATTCTAAGAGATAGGACTAGTCTTAAGTTAAGACCGGTTACTGGTCTTAACATCAGATAAGACTAGTCTTATCTCTTTGTGAAATTGGCCCCTGCTCAGACAATTTGTATAATAAAATTTATGGAATGTATTATATTTTAGTTTATTTTTTTTATATTTTTTTTAAACTTTAACTGTGGCAGAATATGTACACTTCATTTAACAAGTTGGTTTTTGCTTCATGAATGTTGATGCATGGGTTAATAAACTGTGCATAACTATGCTAATTATTACTGCAATCTCTAAAAAATATGCCATTATAATAAAGGAAATTTGCTGTTCTGCGATACATTCCTGTAAAATTTCAGTTGAAACCATTCATTCCATGATTTTATGAAAGCAATATGTACAGAGTTGTAAACATCTACCCTGGACTCTAAATAATACACAATTCTGGCCTGAAAAGTGTAAATGCCCTTCAAATGGAACCAAAGTGAAAGCAACGAAAGTCACCTCCTGGATTTCCTTGTAAATGTGAATTATGTGGTTGAAAATCTCAGAAAATTTTGGTTTTTACCACATTATAAGCTTTGTGCTTAACCTTTATTAAACAACATTTAGCTTTAATTATGTAAACAACTACAAGCATTTTTTTTTTCAAAAACAAAAGTCTAATTTAATGCATAAATATACAATAACAGATCTTCACGTTGCTTTTCAGCAATATTTAAATATTCAAACACACAATATATTGTGTAACTGGAAGTATTCAACAATACAATTTGATTTAACTTTAAAACTCACAAGGCTACAAATATTTGTAAAACTGGAGTGCAACATACGAATTCCAGGAAAAATACTTGCAAAGTAAGATTAAAACAATATCAATTTGAACATTGAAAAAAATTAAAACATTTTGTATTGATATTACAAATTACAGCAATCGGTTTCCAGAATATGAAAACTTAAAAAAAACAAATCTTAAAGTTAATTTTAATGTTTGAACAGATGCTGTACTGTCTGAAAAGTTAACTGTTTGTGGAACCCCAAAGCTGTGACTTGTGAATTTTGGACAACCAAATAACAATTTGAAAATGTTGAGCAAATCCTTGTGTATTGTAAAAAACAAATACCCCCTCACAACCTACACTCAATCGATGCTAAGGGAGGTTGTGTAATTGTTACTTCTGAGATAAATAATACTGAGAGCTTTAAAAAAAAATATATTGCGTCAAATCAAAAGGTGGGTTTCCCTAAGGACAATGTCAAGCATGACCAAGACTCACTTGAACCCTTGTCATAAGCAGGAGAGCGTTTGCATTAAAGCGGGAGGAGTCTTCAGGCCAGCTTAAACGAACATCCCCAAAGAACCCCGTATACCTGCATTCAAAATAAAATGACTTCATATGTTATACTGGTGAACAACTTTTTACTATTTTCGTTTGGTGGCAAGAATATTTGCGTTATTTCCAATCACCTGCAACCTTTTTAGATCACCTGTAAACCCCTATTACGGAAACAAACCAAACTAAAAGTTAACCAGAATTATGTCGTGTTGGAGGCAGATTTAAGACCCTCTATCATGGAGCACCCTTTTCTTGTTTCCTTCTTATATTCAAATGAACAGAAACATAAAGAGTCTGGAAGGGCCTTCATAAAATCGGGCCTGGAATTACATGGAGGCCATGGCCTCTGTTGCCCCTGGTCTTGGCCTTGGTGCCCCTTCAAAAGTTTCCAACAGACTTTAAGATTTTCCAATGGAAACGCCCTTGGCAAAATGAAAATGGCCTTGCCCTCTCAATGATGAAATTCCAGGCCTGTACGATGGCTCAATACTGCTCTTGAATAAGATGACAATGGCATGATATTGGTCCAACCTTTAACCTAAATTTCACACAGTGCCAAATGCTTTAGTACTCCGTGAAATATCTCAACACTGATCGTTATTTTCCTCAGACACCTACAGGACAGAAAAAAAATTACCCTGCCCCCTCAGGGGTCTGTTACCTATTCCGGGTTCTGATAGACAACACCTACCATCTAAAACCTATAAAATAAAAGTCTCTGTTTTTGAAGTAACACCAACCAACAGATTCTAATGTAAATCTAAACCAAGCTCATATATTCCCGAGGACGATTCCAGGCACAAGTCCATTTTCTGTTGAGATCTTAAGTTAAACTTAAATTTGTTCGCATTGATATGACATCTGGAACAGTTTCAAAGACACTTAACTACTAGCATGTTTAGGGGTTAATGTTGATAACAATTTCACAAACCCAATAAAACGTTTCCGTCACTTGTTGACAGACTCTTGCTCAGATTTTTATTTTTAATGCTCAGATTCAATTCAAGTTGCATTGCCCAATTTTTTCGCTGCATGAATTTTGATAGATAATGCTGTACGATTCTTTTAAAACAGTTGATGTGCCAAATGTTAGTTATAAGTATTACTACTAAAAAAAAAGTTGTTGAATTTGTTACTGCATGTTCCAGAAGAGTTGAAATAATTGAAAGCATTCAGAGTTGAGCATTATGCTTTCATGGAAGCCATCGAGTTGAAAATGTTCTTTGAACAAAAACCGCGGATACAAAAATTGAGATGCACACCGTATTAAAAAGAAAAAGCTTAATTGACACAAGACTTTTGTAGCGTGCAAACAGAGAAGATTTGGTCTAGAAACTACGGCCTATTCTACAAATATACAAGGCACAGAAGGGTTAATTTATGCCATATTCCCCTCAAGAGGTAAAGGGGAATAAATGCATAGAGGTAAACATGAGGCATAAAAAAATTCAAATATGCAAAACGTGTAAAGTCTTGAATGAGTTCTAAATAATTAAACAAATAAATTGCTATTTAAACGACAATATCAAGATTTCTTAAATATATATCCACACTTGGAAGTGCAAAATTCTGTATTCGTTAATATAATATTTAAAAAGGCACATTGTTAGTGTGCAGAGCGTCTATACGGATTAGTCTGTGTTTTGGGGCAATTAAATCCAAAGACAACTGGAATGTCATGTAATTTGTTGACACCTATTCATAGAAACAGTGAGATAACATTTGTAGAAGTTTATTTCTAGGGGCCAAAGAGTGTACCCTGTGGAACAAGAGCTCAGCCGAGAAAGTTTGGTCGAAAGAACAGCCCTGCTAAGCACTATTTTGTTTATGTGTCAATCAGCCAAAGTGTAGGCAATCGGAGCGCTTATCGACAGAACATGCTTAAGGGCAAACTTTTCTGCTCAGCATTTTTGTCGCGAAGGCTCCCTCTGAAATTGACTGTCTGATGTATTTTACAGTGTAAATTTAAATTACATTGGAAGGTCCAAATTGTGCTTTGTATCTGCTCAGTGTAAAGCCTGTAGTTTTTAGTAAAAAAACACAGAGACCTGCTTAGCACCAAGCGTAGACAAACCTTGCGTAGCATTATTAAGGTACTTCAAATGTTTCAATAACTGCTTTTAGAAAAAGACCTCAGGTCACTAGGCACCATTTATACAAATTTTGAAGTATGATATAACTGCATGATGTTACAATTACACAGAGCAGATACCAACCACCTGTTTTTCTGATGCTGGACTGTATTCCCCTAATGATAAACCCTTTAGGTCATGAAGAGTTCCATCTTGCCAGTGTAGTGGCGTTGCTTCTCCTGGAGAGCTTTGATGGCCAACTCCTGAGAGTAGAAAGGTACCAAGACGTCCCCGTTATACTGCATCTGCACGTTCTCTGCAGGGACCTGAACAGGTGCGTCAAGAAGGGGAGAAAAAAAACCTTTTATTGTGAGTTTAAGGCATTGGTGAGTCAAATTGTGTTGAATGAAAGTATATACAACAGCACCATGAGAATCAAGAAGAAATGTTGGCACTAATCGGTTTAATCAAGAGTCTATGTTTCTCAAGAAAATTATCCGTGCCCAGTGCTAATGCAAAAACTACTGCACATCAAAATACACTTGCTGTAGCTAAAATAAGCATCGCTAATCAGCAGGGTATAGCATTGTATTTTGGTTGGTTCTGGTCTTTTGCTGGGTTTTTGCTAAGCCAGAATTTTCTAAGCAGCTTTTTGGAGGGAAGAGTTTGTGACAAAGAGTACAATTAGTACCATGTTTTTTTTTTCCTGTACAATGGGCTGTACTACTGAATTAAGATATTTTATGGTAGTGTACTCTCTGTCTCCCTGAGAATTACAATTGGGTCTTACCTATTTATCTGAAATATTTTTGCTTGGAATTTCACTAAATTTAATATTCCGTTTGTTAATGTATGTCTTTGTAAAGTCATTCTGTGAAGAAATTGTGGTATATTACTACAAGATGAACTATGTAAGAACTACAAATACCACTAGCCTAAAGTTTTAATCCAAAAAGAGTGTACGATCATTCAGGTGCATGTAGAAAAACGCAAGCTGAGAAGTTAAAGATATAAAGGGATTTGTTTGTTGAAAACCTGCTACAGTGAGTCTACTTTTTAAAAAAGCTAGCAATTTCAAATGAGGTAAATTCCTAGTCCCACAACACCAGAAACAATCCACTTCATTTACCCCTCATGCAGTGATGTCTAATGGGCTACTACAGGTTTCAAGTTATTCTTCTAAAACAGTTATCCATTTAAACCATAATGTGATGTGACATTGGGTTTTTTTACAAAGCACAGCTAGTGATAATTTTTACTAACTGATACTCCTGAGTTTAAAATCTGTTTTGTTGTATTTTTACTTGCTTCGAAAAAGCTGCCAAACTTCACCAATGATGTTGTTTCCTATCATATGGAGCCGGAAGGAGATGCAATAGATGTATGGAACATGCAGAAAAATGTATATGTTCTTTTTTCCTCCAACATCATTATGTTAAATGTGATTTAAGATATTGCATGATGGAACATTGATATGGTTTTGGTTTGTAGTAATGAACACCATGCTGTATTATCTACTTTTGCCGAGTAGAATTTAGTTCTGATATGAACTTGTCCCACTTTGGAACTGTGAAGATAATTGCGAGAAGTCCCTGGTTCACTCTGCAGCAGTAGATGAACAGCAGGACTAGTTCTTATCTGAACTATAGGTAAAATCCTCCACACAGTTCTTCAGTCTAGTCTGTGGCAGTAGAAAAATAGCAATACAAGCTCTTTTGGAACTAAATTCTGCTCAGTGAATCTATCTTTCCTGTTTTTCAACACTTTGACAACAAATTGCTAAAGTGAAGAAGACTTGTACTGTTTATGTATAGAGCTACCTGACTCCCAGCCCTGTAGCCTTCTGTCAAGGCGCTTGTGAAAACCTGAATGTTATAGTTATACATCTTGCACAGACCCACCTACTGCAAAGCTGAAAGAATCAGGGCGCTGTGCATTATGTATCGGTATACCATCCGGGTTCCTGCGAGCGCCTTGATTAAAGGCTACCAGCCCTGGTGGCTGGTCCATCTTTTTTTGTGCAAATTAGAGTAAATACGTAGTGTGTTGCTACATGAAAATGTATTTTGCCCATTCTTAGATGGGGTATTAGTGTGGGAAATGAGAATCATGATTTATTATATTAGTTCCTTTTTTGTTAAAGGCATTGTAGAGTGTTTGGCTAACAACTTTATTTTTAAATGAACAAAGGGCTCAGTTGAAAGCCTCTTGTATATCCTCTTGTATATCCCTGCATGAGGTCACATGCTCAACCATCGCCCTCGCTGAGGTCAAAGGAAGACCTTTCATTGGCTAAGAGTTGCATGTGATGCGTACACATGTTTCAATTGTTTGACCGCAGCGATGTCGGTGATGCAAGGGGTCATTGTTGAATGAAAGCTATGTATTCTTTTAAAGATTTTTTTTAAAGCTAACAAAACAGAAATAATTTCATTTAATGATAATGGTGATGAGAAGTCAAGTAAATGGTTAATATGAAAAAGTTTGTTGCTTGAAATCTTTATCCTTTTTCAATTCAAAAAAAAAAGTTCAAAGTTTTAAGAGAGAGATTATCACACAACATGTACATTTGGAAAGTTGTCAATAACAAAATCAAAACAAACAAATCAGTTTTCTCAGCCAACCCCATCTGTGTTTCCTGTAGGAGCCAAACACCACCTGATGCAAATGCTACCATCACCTCATTGATACCATGGGAAATATCCTTCAAGAAAGCACCCTCAATATGACACCATTACCCAACTATTCCAATAACCATCACCAGTTTGAACTAAAGGAAGTTTGTGTTACCTCCTAACCCCCAGTGGTGTACCCAGGGATGGGGGGCAGACCCCACTCAGAACCCTTCCACCCTCTCCCCCCCCCCACCACAAATGAATGGTTCAATACATTGAATACCCCCCCCCCCATGAAAATGTCTGGTTATGCCACTGCCTATAGACGATGTGACCTCTGTTTACATTCAAACCGCCCTCTGTTGACAAAAGTCATGTTTCCGCCGGGCAAGAAGACGCGTACTCATGGTAACATTGCGTGTCCTTTATAGCTGGCTGTCAGTACACAAAGGTTTTGCCCGGCGACATGCGCGCGCATCATGTTATGATTTTTGAATGACGTCAGAGGTCACATCGCCTATACCCCAGGATTTATCTGTACCCTATGAATCCACCAGAATCCATTGTCATAGTAACCAAATGCCCAATCCTGTGGACTGATATGATGTGTTATTTGTATGTAGCACTAGCCAGGGGTAGTTTAAAGGCATGACACCACATGCTTGGTAAAGATTTAAAACATAAAATTGGTGATTTCTAGTTTGACAGGTCTTTTTTCTTAAACTTGATACAAGTACCAAAAGTCTTGAGAAAATACTCCCCTCTTGCATTGCACTTTTTTCTAATACTTGATTTGCCAAATCAAAATAAGCACAAAAGAGCATGAACATTGCAGACAAACGTTTACTTTGTTGTTGTTTCGGGCCTGGATTTTCATCTTGGAGAGGGCACTTCAAAGTTTGGGAAACTCTTGCGCGGCACCTCGGCCAAGACCAGGGGCAACAGAAGCCTCAGACAATTCCAGGCCTGCCATTTTCTCAAAAACATGACCATATTTGATGGAATAATCACAGGTTGGTTGTTGTACTGTGTTAATTGATAACTAGAGGATGGAAATGAATGAACTTTCCGATAAACCAATGGAATATCAAACTGTTAAATTATGCTATTAGGTTTTATACCATTCCCGATATGTGGCAGAGGGTGTGTCACCCCCCCCCCATTTCGCATACTGTAACAGACTCTTTTCCTCTTGTACAGAAGTACCCCCCTCCCTGAATGAACAAAAAAAATCTCCTAAGAATTCCTGAGATTCCCAGAACAAAATAAAGATCCAGTAAAGGGGGGGGGGGTACACCATGCCACATATCGAGCACCAGATATTGGATTCTGGTGGGTTGGCGGAGATAAGTCAAAGAGATTACTTAGTAGAAAACATCCTTTTATTTTATTATAATTCCTTCACCATTTAAACCAACACCAAGCTATCATGTTGACCACCAGCCGAATAATTGAAAGAATTAGTCAAGAGAATGTGCCAAGGTTAGAAACCTAACAGTCAGTGAAAACCAGAAGTAGACCTTTTCCCAGGAAAAAAAAAGAAACCCGTTCTGATGAAATTAATTATTCCTGCTACCTATTGCATAGTATTCTTCAGTCTCTTTATTATTGCACTTGAAAAATGTTCCCCTGAGCTTTTGTGGGTCATTGCCACTCGACGCCACCTCCTCCGTGGAGTTGGGGAAGAGCCTTCATCGGCAGGAGAACAAAACAAGGGAGAGGAAAAATTGTAAACATCAACAATTTAATGGATGCATTTGCTGTCATTTTATCTGTGATTCTTTTACACAAGTCCTGACTCTAATCTTCAATGATAAACCAGAACATTTTATTTTGGTTTTCAGTTAGTCGTCTGGTAGTAAAATAAAATTCATTCGCCGGAATTTTTCAGCCTAAATATTGATGTAACCCATTTCAGTTGCATCATCCAAAAAAAAAATATTCAAATGATGATGAAGAACTGACTTTTGGGTTGTCTGCAAAATTAATTCATTTTAACAAGAGTCTTTCATAGTAAGTTTGCAAAAACAAAATAAAAAAGTATAGAGATAAAGCACAGAATTTTTCTTACAAACGTTTTTGTGTCATTTTCTGACATTTTGTTTTTGTCTCTCCAAAAACTAATGATTTTTAGAAAACTTGGTTCAGCACATTACTTATGGAGCTGAAGTGGTACAAATCTTTTGCACATTACATTTAAATTCATAACTAAAATAACTATGAAAATAAGTTTCAAAAAATGATGATTATCAAAGATGTAGTTTTAAACAATTGAAAATAATTCTATGGATCCTGTGATTTCAGGTACAACCTTTCGTAAAATCCAACTAATTTAAGAATATCATCAACAAATATTCCCAGCTTGGTTCTTATCTTTCTAGATTTCAATTACAACTTTTTAAATTAATGCCTTAATCCAATCCTTTAATATCCTCTGCATTGGTTTTGCTTTGCTTCCATTCAGTAAGGATTAGTGACCAGCAATACAATGTATCATTTATTGTTGTAGTTTTTGTGCAAGTGATGAATAAATTAGTTCCAAAGCATACCACAGATTAGATATGTGCAGTTTATGGAAGTGTATATAAACCTCAATGTTCCAAATTAAAGTCAATTCTGATATTTTACATAATTTACAATTATTTGAATTCAGTGTCTGTGTCAGCTACAACTGTGGATTGAACCCTTTAGCCAAGCCTTCAGACGTCCTAACACAAGGGAATGGTGGATTTCAGTAACTAATATACAAATTGGCCATATCCCACTTGTCATGCCATTATGTGGTACAGAGTGGTATAGAAGTTTTGTTGAAACAAATCAAGTGTAGAGGGTTTTCTTAGTAAATCTGCGCTGGTATAGTTGTGCTTCAACAGCTTGACAAAATAGCTAGTTCCAGTTGGATACACAAAAGGATCAGAGCAAAATTTGGCTTTCAGTTGTAAGAAGGGCTGTGGATGAGGGGGACTCTTGATGGAAAAAGGGCTGTACGGTTTTGTCATGGGCTTATCAACGGTTCCATTCAAAATTGCAGATGTACAGATATTTTATTTGCTCATGAGTAAAAAGCTTTACTTGTTACACCAATGGACATGACCGTTTCTGTCACTCACCCCATATCCCTGGAAGAACTGTGCAACCTCTTGTGGGGTAGCTCCAACATGCAGTCCCCTCAGTCGGATAATGGCATTATTGGCATGCGGGTGATGGTACAACTGGCTGGTCGTTGGTGACACCGGGGGACTCGGGAAGTAATACAAGGGTTGCTGGATGTAGGTGTGCGTTGTCTGCTGGCGAGTCTGCTGAATGGTAGGAAGGGCAGTGGTGGTGGGGATGAGGGTCCCGGGAGCACTGGGGGAGTGGAGTTGTTGCTGGTAGGGAAACGGGGGAGTTGTTGGTGCTACTGCACTGGGTACTACTGTAAATCAAATTGAAAGCAATTTATACAATGGTTTATTTGGCGACAATAAGTTGAAATGTTAGTCCAGTTGTACTCAAATTGAAGGCTGCTTTTGTTTAACCATAATGCTGGAACTGTCTAAAACTAGTGCCCAATCTTGCATAAGATTTTTTGGAGACCAAAGGTGTACAGTCAAACTAAAGGCAAGTCAGTTTTATTACTCTCGCGTCCTTTCGGTGTGCCCGGAAAGGGCACACAAAAAGTTTTATCGGAGAAAGGGTGTAGGATGTGAAAGTTGTGTTTCAAGAAAACTGAGCGTGAAAGTTTGATTGTATTTCTGCCATTCATTAGTTGTTATAGGAAGGTTAAATTCTGCAGGGGAATGGGAAAACATGTCTTTAGGGTAATTCTAGCAACAACAAAATATAACAGTAATGCAATTATTTTGCCAGGAGCTTGCAGCTCTGTGTGCCTGGATTTCGATTTCTTTGTTTTCTGAAACTAAATGATTAGCTCATGATGTTTCAGGCATTTCTGTCTGTGTCCCCAGACTACCTAACCAATTCTTGACTATAATAACTTCCACAAGCTTACCTTGCTGTGTCTGAATGTTTGCCTTGTTCCTGGCTCCACTCATCAGGGCTAAGTTCATCTCATCTCCGGAGCATTGGAAGACCTCAACATAACGCTCCCCCATGTACTTCCTATGGCACAGCTGGGCAGCTAGCAGAGCTTTCTCTGCAGCCATCATCTGGATGAAAGCTTCTCCTGTGGGATTTCCCTGGAAAAACAAAACCAATCAAACTAAGTTTTCCAACCAAAAACATTCCGTTGTGTGCAAATGTTCGTTTAGTAACCAGATATTTTATTTTTTAACTGTGTAAAAATTTCATTTGTTGACTTCTGGAAGAAAATAGTGGAGCTGCAAAGATAAAGCCCAGGGGCAGATCCAGGGTGTGGGTCCAGACCAACCTCGTCTCCAGGGTGTGTCGAGCAGTACGAGGTTGACCGCTCTCTCACCCTGGTATTGGATCATTTGCATATCCAAACTTTTTGGATACGTATGCAAATTAGAATAGTCTGGCTGTGTACATGGTGAATACTGAATGAGTAACCCTTAACATGTTTACGTTAGACTTTTGTACACTAGTCGTTGTCCAATCAGGGTCCAAGTAAGGAGTTTCCCTCCCAGGGTTTACTATTGTAAACATGGTTGGAAATAAAGTAAACCATGGGGATGAGGTTGGGTCCAGACCCCTTCCTGCCCTTTCAAAGACTTTTTTATACTATCTTTTTCTTATACTATCTTTTTCTTGTTATAAACTTTAAACTTGCACCATCACATATAGCCGTAATGTCACTAAAGACTTAAGCTCACATTCGATGGTGCTTCTAAGTCGAGCCTCACTGGCTAATAACTCTCTCATACATAGAGATCAACTTTGGGTTGAACAGATAAAAATTGGCCAGAGATGGCTCTACCAACTGAGCCATCTCGCCCTAATGTTGGCGGTCTCCCTATTTTGTCAATATCTTTGTTCAGGTGTGCCAGTTAGAAACCATTCGACCATATGAAAAAGTTTAATAGGAAAAGTCTCAATAAATCAAAGCGCTGTGTTTATAATGCACAGTGCATTTAACACTGTGTGCGTGCGCGCACGGGTGATATACACACAGAGGTCAAATTGTAATACATTGAACCGTACCGTGGTGTAAGTTACATCGCATTTGATTGGAAAACAGTTTTGATGTTTTCACTGTTTTATCCTGTCTGACGAAAATATTCAACCAATCACAGCAAAGTTGATACACAAGGTAACAGAATAAATACAGCGGGGAATGGTGGAAACCCCACCTACACAAGTGATTTAGTTAACGAATGAGGGCGTCTCACAATCGGTGTGCAGAGTTGTTTATTGGAAGTGCGCCGTGTAGGCCACACAATATTTATCTAAAATGCTGCGTTTTGGGTTATTTTGAAAAACATTTTGCATGACCGTCCGACGAGTTATTGTGATCATTTTAAATAAAATCACAATGATTTTAAAGACAAATTTATATAAATTAGAATGCCGAGCACCCCGTTCTTGTACATCTTTTTAATTTTTCGTGGCAAAGCATTTTGCATCGAGATACTGATTTTCAGCCTGTACTTTGAGTGCGTGTTTAATTATCGAGCGCAAAAGAGACTACTTTTCCATATGGGTAACTGCTGGTCAGCCAGAGATCACACATAGAGATCCTTACAATTTCATTGTTGGAACAAAAGTTACATGTCATCCACTCTTGCCATATATAGTAGAGCTAACGCATTAAACATACAATTCCTATTGTCAATTGCATCCTACCCATAATCATTGGGACACTCCAGTTCCTTTTTCAACCAGTTTGTTTGCTTATTGGATGCCTCCCTGGTAAAATTCCTGAGGCTAAGTTGGCTTTTTTCTCAGCAGAAGTTTAATAAGAAATAATTTCTAAATAAAATCTAAGCCCTTGTTTGATTATAGCTGTTACTTGCTCACCTGCATGGTGTACACCATGTGGACTCCATGCGGGCGAATGAATGTCGCCGTCTCTCCTAAGAACCTCATGATGTCATCAATGGATGCCTTGAAGGGAAGTCCCCGCATCCTGATGCAGTCCCTCACCATGCCGCAGGTTATAAGTTGCTGGGGTACAAAGGAGGCTGGGTGTGGCTGTTGCATGAGGTGAGCTTGGGGTGGGTGGATGATACTGGGGACTAAGACGTTGGAGGTTGGGGGACCCTCTGGCATGAGGGGCTCTGAGTGGAGACGGGAAAGAACCTGAGGAAAGAGGAGGAGTTTGATCAAATTCTTATAAGAAAGGGAGTGATAAAACTTGAAGCGGATGGCAATGGTTAAAAGTAAAAGGAAATGGCACATTAGTTTGTTATGCTTTTGATGTGGACCATTTGTTGACGGCTCTAGATTTATCAGCTTCCAATTAAACTGCTCGGAGGACTGATGGAAGTCTTTGAGAGGTTAACTTCTTTTTCAACAAAACAATTCTTTTTATGTCAATTCAATCGATCAATTAATCATCAGGCATTTGTAGAGCAGCATCATCCTAGTTGCTTATTCCAAGGCGCTTAGCAAAGTGAAGACAAATTTAAGACAAAAGAGTTCACAGAATTTCATGTGGAGATGACAAGTGCAATTGACTAAATGTGAGCAGATTCGAAGAGATGAGTCTTAAACTGGCTTTTAAAGATCTGTAAGGAGTCAAGTGTACAGAGTTGATAGGGGAGATTGTTCTTTAGCTTTGGTGCACATAAATTGAAGCTTCTATCCCCTGATGAAGAATGAGATCTAGAAATGTTCAACAGAGGTTTGTTTGCTGTTATCACATTGGGCCGAGGATGGATGGTATGGAGTGATTTTGTAGACAACTGAAGGGGCTTTAAATTTGATTGTGTTGTACATTCAGTAGCCAAGTACTCAACTGCATGGTAGGAAGTTATTTACACATACCTGCTGTACTTCAGCTGTTGTACTACGGAAGATCTCAATGTATCTATTCTTCAGGTAATCCTTGTGTTTCTCAAGGGCCTTATTGGCTGCCTCCTCCGTGGCAAAGAGAACGAAGGCATCGCCAGTCATCTTCCCATTCCGCTGTTTTACAAACAGTATCCCTTCCTCACCACTAGAGACAGCAATGGCTGGCCCAAAGAAGTCCACCTGCAGATAAAACAATAAAGTTTTCATGACTGAATCCTCCCAAAAATATTTTATGTACTTTTGGTTTTGCTAATCGGATTAGAAAAAGCAACCAATTGTCTCAAATTTTCACCAGAGCACACGCCCTGCTGCTTTGATGAGAATGCCGTCTAGTGCAATGTATCTTTTAGTTTTGAGCTAGTGTTCTGCATTCAACAAAGCAATGTCTGATGGCATTTTCAAATCGGCAGCTCCTGGGATTTTGGATCATCTTTTAAGACTTGGGGAAAGGACATATATATTTTTTTTACTGAATATGAGCTTCTAAGATTGCTGTGATAAAAAATCCCTCTTACCGGAACCGAAGTTCCATTTACCTAAAATTCTGAAAGCTCAAATGAAAATGTTTTCTACATGTTAAAGTAAACCTTTTACCAGTCAAAACAGTCAATTGTTGAGGATTTTTTTTAAAGGGAATGATTTTTGAATGATAGGATGGATTAAATGTTGTTTAATTAATATGTTGGTTTGTTTTCAACTTTCGCTGAGCAAGATAATGTGCATGAGGACACTTGCACTTATCCACGACCCGGGTAAAAACCTGTCAACCAGCAAACGAAAAACCACCCTGCACCTATCGACATGTTAGCCAAAATACACCGTAAATGGATGTGGACATGACCAGCCTTAATTACCAACAGTGAAAAGAGGCTCCACAGGTATACCACTAAGGCCAAGATGGCAAGATTTTCCATCCCCCTGAGCCTGAACTCCCTAGAGGTCCAGTTTGCAACCAAGTCCCCTGTAAATGCAAGTGTTTTGATTCTGGAAAGCATGTGGTCTCGATCTTAAAAAGTGTTCACATTATTGTTCTTTTAATATAAGGTAATAAACCACAGGGGACATAGATGACAATATCATCAAATCAGACAAATCTGTCTGAGTGAAAAAACAAAACAGCCAAGAATGTTTATGTTTTGTCCAGTGATTTTGTGCAGGTTTATATGAGGTGTATTTTGACTGCAGCAATCACAATCAGCCATGGTGATTTGACGGGTCTTCAAATGCTATTTTGAAACTTTGACAATATTTCAGAAGAAATTATTTCTCATGGAGTATCGGTACTGATATGAATTTCATAATCAGTGAGCCTATCAAATTGAAACTAACATATTTTTTTTGTGTGACTAATCCTGTGACATTTACCTAACTAACCCCTGGAAATGTTCCAACAGAAAGTAATTACTTTTCCCTTTAAGAGTTGCCCTTTACCTTTCAGAAAGACTCCATCGACCCTTCCAAGAACACAAGTCCCAATCCCGACACCCTCTAGTCACCCAAAATAAACACTTCAACACCAAAGGAGATATTTTGTCATGAGGGGAACTTACAGCAACTTAAACATTCATTCATTTGTTTTTTTCTTCAAAAGACAAGTTTTGCATCAGTGCCAAGTGATCCTGTAGAACACAGTTTTTTAATCAGGGTGAGTATAAAGAAATGGAAACAAATAAATTGGCTTTAAAAACTTAAATGCCTACTACGGATTTGATGGTTTTAAACTTAGTTATCACAATTTTGCCAAGAATGTATGCGAGGAGAATTTGAGGTTTCTTGACTTTAATGGCATTTCTGCTCAAGTGCAAAATACGTCTGACAATTCAGCGGAGAACCTAGAAAATATCTTTGGAGGGGAAGCTTAGAAAAAGTGCCTGGGGGAGGGAGGGCTTCAAGTTAAATGCAAAATAACATCCCCAAGCCTCAAACACTCTTTTGGGTAAAATGTTTCCTTTTCTTTTCACTTTTTATCCCTAAAAATGATTTTTGTTTTTCAACAATTATTGGCCTCTCTACCCTTGGGAACCCCACTGTGACAATTATTTTGCCACCTCAACAGCTTGAAATTATTGTTTACATTTTACTTTGCCAAAGGTAAATAATCAAAAGCTACACAAACAATGATTTGGATTATTATTTTTCTTCTTTGTCTTTTGCAAGATGGATGAAAACATCGGAAATTGAAATGAGAAGAGATAATTTTGATATTAATCGGTTTATCCAAATATAGACATGTCAATACTTGGTGAATAACTTACAACTTCTTTTGCAGTGGCAGTAAATGGCAATCCTCTCATGCGAACAATGATGTGCCCATCATCCCTGGATAAGAACATGGCAGCATCGCGAGAGGTCCCTGAAAACAAAATAAGTTTCTTATTTGACAAAGGTATTCCTCATCTTCAAACACATTTTGTTACGGATATGAAGAAATTCAATGAATGTACAATGCCTATACTAGAGATAATGCTGATGTTAACTTTGGTCAAGCATAAATGACAAAAACAAAGATGAAATAAGGTTCAGAGTTATCAGAGATATAGAGAGAATCGTAATAATTTGTGAATTTTTTGTATTGGTGTTGCAGTAGGTCTACTCATGCAGGAAGAAAATACCGAACCCAGGCAGGACATGTACTTACTAGCTAAAATATAACTTTTTTAATCGGTGTGTTAAGTCTAAGACCTGTTAATGCTATTGCTGGACCCGGGCTCGATTTCACAAAGCACCAAGATTCACCTTACAACAAGCTGTGAATATCGCTAATAGTGATTTGTATTGTGACATCACACTTTGATTAGCAATTAAGATTGACACACAGTTGAGATCAATCTTAGCTGTTTGTGAAATCAGCCCCCTGGTCTTGCCAGCATGAGGGTTCTTGGCTGTTGACTTTCTTATCCTAATACTGTGGTCTCATAGACTTCAAAGTTTGGTCTCAAATTTCCTGCACCTGAACTACAAGACTACTTGATAGAAAAAATATCCCAGCCCAAGTAATGAAGGTAAATCTTTCATGCTATTCCAAATGTTGTCAAACAGGTTAAAGGGAAATTACATCATTGATAATTGCTGTAATTTTTGGGGAAAAAATGCGGTATTTAGGTTTAAATTTTTCAGTTGTGACTGCCGAGATGGTGACGATTTTAAACTGTCAGACAGACCTTGTTGTATAAATATTCACACTTTCAAACGATGGTCAGCCGACCATCACTTCAAAATGATGCAAAAAATGCATTTTTCTTTAAAATGAAACAACACCTGGCAAAACGATTTTACTGGATGCTTTGGAACAATAATGTACTTTCAGTCAAGTAAGTTATTTTGTAGTTACTTGGAAGCACATTTGTTTCAAGTCTGCAAATGATGTAATCTACCTTTAATTTTGTTTATTTTATAGAAATGTAAATCCATACCTGCTGCAACCTTGATAAATTCGTCACTTGTTCCCTTGAAAACCTGAACAATATGAATCACAAATTTATAATTACAAAACATCAAATAAATACTTAGTTGTTCAACATTGGTATTTCGTATGAGCAGAGACGATTCTGTTGTCTTTACATGTGAAGAATTCTATGCAAAGTATTTAGTTTTGTCTCTACAACCCTTCAAGTTTAAACATTCAATTCGCATGATGTACAATTCAGACATTTTAATCTCATACAAATGAAATATATAAATTCAACTCCTTTCTTTTCATGCCTTTTCCACATGACTGCATCTCTAACAGTATTATGTGTGTGTTGTGTTTGTTGTCTTTTAGTCTTTGAGATGACTGTGTTTACAGGGTGATGGAAACTTGCAGCCATTAACAAATTTTGCATATTTTTCATAAAAAAGCTGGTATCACTTCATCATGATGTAGATATTGTGCCAGTCTCAACCACTGAAAAACCAAATGTGCAGTATTCTTATTTTTATTTTTTTGCTGGTATTAGGCAGCATTATTCCTGCATAACTAATAAACTATTGTACTTTATGCGACCATATGGTTTATCTGAATAGACTGCATAAGCCACTTTGGCTTCGAACAGAGGTCACATTTTATGCATTTGTTTAACTTTGCATTAACATTTTTGCTTTTCATGGTGCCTGCTTTTTTTTTTTTGGTAGCTTAGTAGATGTTGTCAGTCGAGAATATTGCTTTTAAGTTTGCTTTAATTTGACTCTGTACCCTCAAAATTAACTATTTTCTCTCGTAAGACTCAAATGCTTCATGGTCCAACAGTCCTTCTTATTTACATCAAAATATTCTATGTCTTCTTTGTTGTAACTACTTTTGCCAAAATTAAACATCTGTCTATTTTAGATGCTACACGTATGTATTTCTACTGAATTAAAGGTAGAGTCATTGATTGGTAAATACTCAAAACAATAATGAACATTGAAAACTTGCTATAGGTGAGAAGCACTGCAGCTGTTGATATTATAAACTATTGTGAGAAAGGATTCCCTTCGAAGTAACATGGTTTGGAAAATTGGTTCACCCAAAGACATTTGAATAACGATTCATGATGAATCGTTTCTCAGATTTATGAGGGCTGGTGTCTGTTCGCATTTGCTGCTGCAAGAGATGCGGTTGGTACCCGCTGCAACTTTGCTAAACGTTCTTGTGAAAATTCCATGACAGTTTTGTGATTTTTTTTCAGCAAGTATATACTGTATTCATGTGAAACTTTCACATGTGACTTTTATTGTATCTTTCTTTACAATTTTGCCTATAAATCAGCATTACAAAAAAACAATCTTTGACCCTACCTTTAAAGTAAATCTTATCATTGTCTTTTAATGGTATCTCTTTGAAAAAAATGTCTTTCAAGTCTTTTTATGTGTCTTTATTGTTTTGATTCAACCGATTATATGAAAATAATTACACTGAGAAATATAGAAATACTTACCTCTACGTATCGATTGCCCAAGTTATGCCTATGTCTCTGCAAAGCCATATCTCTATGTTGGGACGATTGAAAATGAACCATGACCTCACCATTCCTTCTACCGTAGTGGTTCAGACACAGCGCCACCCCACCCCTAAATCGCCACCAGACCAAAACAAACTTGTAAATTGACAAATATGTATTATCAAATAATCTCTTGAGGAAAATAATGGCATGGCGATGCGATGGGCTTCGTTGATCATCCGTGAAAAAATAAAATATTGTTTACTTCTCATGAAAAGGGGTTTAAGGAGAGTAGACTCTGATTTTTATGTATTCATTCTAAAAAGTTCAAGTTCTCTTATGGTTTTTATTTTAGGTTTTATTTTGGAGAATTTTGCAAACATATCCACCACAGATTTAATAAATCTTTTAATTAATCAACATTTTAATATGGCATTCACAAAAGCCAAACAGACAACAATTTCCACTGCAAATTTAGTAAATCTTTTTTATGAATCAACATTTTAATATGGCATTCACAAAAGCCAAACAACGTTATTTTCATTGTTTTTTCTCGAAAACATATTTTTATATGATGACTTATGATTACATTTTCTTAATTCAGCAAAGTGAGAACAATGATTGTTGGTGAACTTCAACATACGGCAATAACTCAAACGGAAAAAAACAAACCCCCCAAACAAGCCGAAAAGACAAAATACCGAAATGTTTTTAGTTCCAGTTGAATTGTTTTAACACACCTCATTACACTCAATATTTTCAGTTGCAATTTGTAAAACTTCGGAGTGAGAAAATGGTTTCACAAGCCCCCCTTTTTGTCACTGGTTTGTCATTGGTTTGTCTATCAACAGACAAAGTCATCTGTACTTTTGGCTCCTTTCTCAATGTTTTGCAACAGTAGTTTGTAGTTCGTGTTATACTCTCCTGGTGATTCGCATGAGCGATCCAGTTCTCGCCCACTCCCACGTAACAATGTACAGAACTGGGCAGTGATCCCTGGATTAGGTCCAAGATAAATGGTTTTGGTATTTATGAAGTTTGTTTACAGGTACGCATACTCCGACCTTACTGAGCCTTTAAGTGGTGCTGTTGTGCAAGGGGCCTTCACTTTTGTTGGCAGCCATTTTGTTTTGTTTTCTCGCACAACAAAATAAGGTTTGCAAAGTAAAAAAATATATCTAGTAGGCCTAAGGGAAACCGGTCACAAACTGTAAATTTGGTGGCACTTTGGCTGTTTTCCGGTTCCTGTTTAATTTTGTTTGTGTGTGTGGTACATGCTTACTGACTGTATTAGTTTTGGGTCTATTTGGTGTGATAGGTGATAGAGAATCGACCCTTGTTGATAATTGTACGTTTGTCTTTGTACGTCTGTTTTGCATTCGTACTTGACTGTCTATGAAGAATAGTTTTATTTCTGTTTTAATGCCATTGTTCAACCTCAAATTTATTTAGGGGCAACCCATTTTCCAAATGATTAAATAATGTCAAAGTGCTTAAATCGGTGTATTTTCACAGTGGAATGATCACCCAATCTTTATAATTCTAAACGGCCAGGTGTTGGTTTGTTGTATATTAACTGTATGAAATGAAATTGTTCAATTCGATGGTGTGGAAATATTGTGCAAACATTGGTCTATCTTTACATTTTTGTCCAATAATATGCAAGAAATTATCAACAAAATTCCAGTAAAAAAAAGCGTTCACTAAATCAATTAAAATTAAGTTCGCCCAGGTTGAAATTTACATTTATGTTGCGATTATAATTACAATTGAATCGTTGTAATAGGAAGAAATATGATACGTCTATAAAGGTTAATTTTATGGGACAAGTGCAATATTACATGGGACACCTAAACTTTCATCCATCCCACAGCTGTCGACTGCATGTTTGACAACCGTCCAGTAAATTAACAGTGGTCATCGTACAAGCCTATAATATACGTTTTATTGTCTAATAGTTTGTAATTTATTACATGTAATACAACACAAGTTGATGGGTGGAAATACGAGCATTTAATAAATATGTTGGAAATGAAGTCAGCTTGAATCAAGACTGTTGGCCTACATAGCAAAAACCAAGCTATGGATGACTTCAGGTCGATTTTACGCCTATAATAAACTCTATTTAAATACTATTTCTATTTAAAATTCCACTCATTGGAACGGGTGCCATGAATTCTCTTATCAATCTTGACTGCCCAACTTTTCCATTACAATTTGTGAATAATAATTATGTTTGTGTAAAGATACATGTTCGAACGTATTGTCTATTGGAGCAGAAGATGTACAACAAGTGCAGTCATAGTTTGAGGGGAAAAAGAGATCGAGCCTTTTATTGTGGGCAGCTTTTTGGAAATGTGCATCACACCAGAACGTTTCTTCGTATTCTCCAAGTCAGAGATATCACCGGGCCCCAGTTACAGTGGAGTTCATTTCGGTGGATTATTGTTACAGTACCAGTAAGCTATAAATAACAAATAAACAGCATAGTAACAAGAAGTTGTTGATAATTTGCTCGATAGTTTTACTTACTTTGCGATATTAAGACCCTTGAAGAATCGGAATACATCTCTATCTGAAGCTTGCCATGGTAGACCTCTGGCTTTCACTACCGAGTTATCTGGAACAGTCTCTGTTTTATCACTACGATAAAACAAAATCGATGAAAATATCGATTACTTAATTAATTGGTATTCAATTTAAAATCATTTATCGAATTTTTGTAAAATAACATTCCGGAAGTTTTCATCTGCTGGCCTCGATATCTTATCGATTGATTTAATTTTTGTAAAATTACAATACGGAAGTTTTTAACTCCTGACATTGATAACTAATCAGTGTAATCGATACAATCAAAACCCAATCGACAACTTATCAATGCTTTGATTGAAAGTATTACCTGCTCTTGTAATCTACGAATCGTCAAATTATTATCCAACATATGTCACTCGATAGAAAGACCATGTTTAACTTTGAAATGTCAAAAATGTTTCTACATCACAACTTTCCCTTCCCTAATTCTTAAAACTTTTAATAGAAACAGGATAGATTGACCAATTGTATGACCTGATTAGCGTATACAGACTATCGCTAAAAATTGAAATATATAATTGGATTGTAAAAGACACCATACCAAAATGTAAAAGAGCATAGAAACAAAGGACATTATTGGTGGTAATCTATACTATAACTGAAATTCTAAAACACCTTTGTTTCTTTTAATATCTGCGAAAATAGTGTATATACATATAATTTATTCACATCAAAATAAAAACAGAGTTTGTTAGTCATTTATTATAGCATTGTAGACGTGAATAATGATTAACGTTCACTTCATGTACAACATATCATTTTTCACTTCTGTTTACGTCAAGATCATCAAATTCGTAATGCAAACCGGAGCATCACAACATTTCTTATTGTCTATATTATTTATTATTAGCATGAACTATTTCTCATTTTTCCCCTCAGAATTGAAATATAACTTACAAGGTACCGGGCTCGTATTTCCTACGGACTTGATCAGGATTCGTAAATCTATGTCCTGTAAAGTAAAAGGAAAAGAAAAAGACCCCAAACCGAAAGGTAAATGATAGATAGGGGATTTTAGTTTGTTCGTTCATCAGTGCCACAACGTAGTAGTTATGCAGATATTTGCACGTGTAAAAATATGGAGGCATTGAATTTCTGTTGTGTTCATATCGATCGCTTTATTTGCCACGTGTTGCGTTATCAACACATGGGAATCTTCCATATGGTGAAGAGCAATTCAATCTCATCACTTTGTATGCAGGATTATATATTCCATCGGTCATTAAAGGGGAAAAAATACATCATTTGCTTATTTGGAAGATAACTTCATTTCCACCTTCTAGTTTTCAAAAACACTAAGCAAAACAACCTGTTATATCAACAAATTATTAGTAGATTGATTTGAGTAAATATAACTGAACACTTGCCAGGGAATTTGTGTACGTTTACATTAGTATTTATCTTGATTGCAACAATCGAGAAATGCTATTCTCAACTGTTGACAGTATTTTACATGGAGATATATACACAGTTGTGACCTTTATAACCAGGGAAATTGAAACAATTTTTCCCCGATAATTACCAATTATATACTTTTAATTGTCTTTATATCCTAGCAGTTACATTACTACTGCTAAATACTTCTGGCAGTAGTACTTCTTGTTTATTGGTGAATATTTTTTCTGCATGGACGCCACACTTGTCGCCAAAAGCGAATAAACCTATTGTCATTTAATGGCGAATAAATTACTGATTATTTGACTATCGGTTGATTATTCCAACATTTTGCAAATACGGGCCATATGTTGCCGTGTTTGTTTGGTTTGGGTGTGTTGTGTAGAGTTCAAAATAATATTATTCCGTCCAATGACATTACGATGCGTGAGAGAAAACTTGCAATGTGTACAGACCGACGACTAAGTCTTATATACCCCACACAGTCCCTTCTTGCAGTTTAACAACTGGCGTCAACTAGGCTTCTCCTGAAGACAATTAGAGCATACTGATCGAAACGTCGAATTGTTACACAACCGGTTCTTTTCAGAATCACAACTTAAATGTAGATTTCATGTACATGCTGTTTCCAGCTCAAACCTGACTAAAAAAATGCCTTTCAAGTCAAGTTTCAAATCCCACTGAACTTTCTTCATGCCTGGGCACAATTTCATATTGAGATGTTGAGCAGTAAAATTTGCTAAGCATATAAAAATCCTGCTGAGCAGAAGTTGGTTACCAGCCAAGAAAAACATGCAATAGGCCTACGTTGCTGGTTACTGGGCTCCATGTTTATTTTTAATAAGCAAATATAGTTGCCTATATTTCCTGCTCAACAGCTTTATAAAACTGGGGCCAGATTCTTTACATAAAACTAAATTTCCCGTGACTCGTGGAAGTAACTTTTGGGGGTCATTTCATGTTTGACCCTTGTATGGCTGCAGACTTCGTTCTTGTTCTAATAGAGGGATTCCCAATCCCAAACACAACATACTTTTTTACAAAACACTTAATCTTATAGCATTAATGTATTAAAAACACTCATGCCTACTCCACAGGCCCGATAGTGTTATGTTTATAGAAGGTTGGCTACAACAGTAGAGGATATAAGAGGTATTATTGCATTGGCCTAACCTTTCACAATAGCCTACTTCAGCTAGCAGTTCAATTCGTTTGTTCACTTGATTACATAACAGGAATTATTTAGGATAGAATCACCAGGGATAAAATAGATGAGTAAGTTGGATTTCCAGAGAGAGGATTTCCTCAAAAGAATAAATCAAAATCGGTCGGGATGTAGGCCTATACAAGACTACCAGGAATAACGCCTGCATTTTATAGTAAAGAGTAGACTTCATACTTCTCCCATCGATCGTTCTTAAAAGGTACGGTATCGTACACGTTTAGTAATGACTCTGACAATTAATGGCAATACAAACTTACTTGGTTAGAAGTAAAGCAGCTTTGGAAATAGTTTAATGAATTTTGAGAAACTTTTCACTTCGAAGCTGCGGTTATGGAAAAAGATATCACATTTTTATTCCCCAAAATTTGAATCTGGTAAGCGTTACGGGTGTAACGCTTCTCAGAGTGTGTATCCCAACGCAGATTTTTCTTCCTGTGTGGACATACCCGCTCCAGATTTTTTGCAATTTCTCAAAAACGCTACCACCTTTTGAATGAAATTTCCACAGGTTAGTTTTATGGTATACATCTATGATTGAAATAAAAAGTGGGTTCCAATTACCAAACGTGTACAATACCTTTAATGGGTTAATTACCTTCTTGAACTTGGAATGTTTTGCTTTTAAAACAACGATTTGTATTATCTTTCAATGTCTTACCTTCGCTGATAAGCCTCTGCACAATGCTTGCCATAGCTCGACACTCATCCAGTCCAGTTTCTGTGAAGTTGTAGTTTCCTGTATCAATCTTTAAATCTGGCAAATGTTTTGGTCAAGGGTGTTTTCATGAATTCTTGATAAAAAGGAACGAGTCCCGAAAGTCATCTCGTCCACTTCCACGAAATAAGGTTAGACGAATCGAGGATATATTTATTGTGTCATATAAAGGTTGGCAACTGATAACGAAACTCAAGTTATAAATACGTCAAGTGTTGGCATCCAGCGCTTGCTGTGAGTGTGAAAAGGCTATCATCGTTGTCACGTTTTTCATTGTTCAAACTAAAAGGAATACAAGGAAAATTTATAAAATTATCCGTGCAAAAAATATAATTTAATTACAAAGAAAGACGGCAGATTAAGTAAGGAATTTGTTAATGATTTTCCACCCCCTTTTAGGGCACTGCACATGACTTTTGTATCTGCATGAGTTGTTGGTGGGGGCACTGGGAAATTGTGGGGGCACGTGCCCCTTCCCCTTCCTGCAAGTGGCAACGCTGATGCCTCTAGATTTAATGGTACCGGTATTGTCATTCAGTATAAAGGCACAGATAGAAATTTAGTCGACAACAGTCGTGTCCAAAAAAGGGGTTCAATAGCGATCGCCCGACATCGGCAATATATAATCCAGCACAGGCTATCATTAATGGCCCCCCTTTTTGTAACATCCTTTGGTAATTTTGTTTACAAGGTGAGCCTGGTGGGGTTTTTTCCCATACAAGAGGCTAGTCAACAAAGCTACTGAATCCCCAGGGACCAGGGAAGCGGTTCATTGGTGGGTCGCATTGGTGTAGATACCACCATCATACGGCACTAGACTAAGTCCTTTTCGAAAGTATGCGGCTTTTTAATGTTGCAAACGCAATGCAAAATGTATACACTGCTCCAAAATCCATGTAGGAGCCCAATGCCCAGGCCGGGTGTGGAAAAGGCCCATGCCTTCAGCTTGGGCTCCGTCCGCCTATTTGAAGCCCCGTGCCGACAGTGCACGTTTTTGAAGTAAATTGACCGAGGCAAGAGCCTCGGTCGGCGCCAAAGTAGTTACTGGTTTCGAAAAGGGTCACAAACAATGTCTGCTTTACAAAAGTTTCTGCTTCATATCGTCTCGCCCACAGACCAGTGGTTTGCTTTAAAAATTTGGAAGTTATATATACGCCATATTAATGCAAGCTGTCCCCGAGAGCGAATTGAATATGATAAAGTAAAGTAGGCCTACTGACTACAAATGCATTGACAATATGCAGTTCGATGATTTCACAAAATTGTTTACAAAGCAATTTGTATTGGGATGAAACAACATCGACAACTATGGTTCGTAACCCGCGTCTGCTTTTTTTTTTAAATTGACAAAAATCTGATCATGAAAAAAAGGTGTTTACTCCAACAGAGGACATAACCTTGTGTATAAGTATTCTCACGCTGCACGAAATCATAGATCGATCACAGTTGATCGATAAAATTATTGGTAATCCGGTAACAATTGTTGTAGATGAAAACACTCTACGGAAATCACCGACTAATCAATAACCTTGTTGTGTGAATACATTGCGGTGTTCGATCATGGAATAACACGAAAAGCGTGACCACATTGTAAATCTGGGCCCAATTTCATACAGCACAACAAACAAAATTGTGCTCACCAGAGTAACGTCACCATGCAAAATACCATATGACATGTATCATCTGTGCCTGGCATCCTGCATATTTTTGATGAGAAAAACATCTTTAAGTAATAATTTATGTTTAAGCAGCTCCAAGAAATTGGGCACTGGGCCTGTCTTAATGCAATATATCAATTAATAAACCACAAGGGAAACTGACTGGGTAAATTGTTAATGCAATATAATGTGAGTAGCCTATACAACAAATAGAAACGGGTATCAGGCAAAATACCACGACGACGTTTAGTCTGGTACCCTCAGTTCGAAACACACAGCAGCGGGCCAAGAACAATCCTCCTGGGCGTGGTCTTCTGGGAACAGATCATTACTTCCCAAGTTTTAATTATTGCCAGCGAAATGTTCATTTTGAATATTTAAATCCCAATAAAACTATTACAGATGTTCTATTTCGGGGATATTAATGGTGTATTGTTTTTGCAGTCGACTTAGTCTTAAATATCGAGTGGTGATTGTTGATGCAGAGGTCTTTTTTTGCTTACCACATAATCTTGATCGAAATGTTTTCTCTTTCGCGATTGTCTATTATAAAGTACAAACATCTCTCAGCAGAGGGCGTGAAACCATGTGCCTAACCGACCAATCCAACTCTAGGGACCAATCACAGGTCCGTAATGGGGGTCATTGACCAACCAGTGGGGAGGAAAGTGTGGGCGTTACACCACCAAAACATTTGGGAAGGCTCCATATACCAGTATGGCATATAAAACAAGATGGTAGCATCAGCCCAAAGGGCGAACAATGTGTGAATTTGAGCGTGTGAATCTCATCTAAACGAAGAGATCCCCTCTTCAGAATTCTTCCCCCATCAGAAACAATTGTTATTCAACACTTTACTTTATATAGACAAGGAATTATATTCTAAATCAAAACCAGGTTCCATTCAACTGATTGGTATTTAGTATAAATGACTGAACGCAGAACACAGAATCCCGATCCGCAGGGCTTGAAGATTAACTTCTATCAGGGTAGAGATAACAATAGAGTGTGGGTACTTTGAGATTTTGCTCCAAGTTTGGCGAGAGACCCGGGATTCTTGTATTGATTTTCTTGGATAGGAGAAGACAGTATCACACAGGATAGACCCCCGGGGTGCCCATTCATGGGGAGCATGGACTGACTCTGTTTGTGTGGGTGGATAACTGATGAGCCCAATCACAAAGGGTACTTGGTTGGGGTTAATACTAATTTATGGCAAAAGGGATTCTGCAAAATATAGCTACGAAGGCCTGTCGTTTCGACCATAGCAGAGTCTTTCTCGAAGTCTAAAAAGGTTTCTCTTAAATTAACCCAGGTAGGGTCCAGATCCAAACTACAGGACAGTGACTTTTTTCGTCAGGATCATATCAATCTCCTCTTCAGAGGCTTTCAAGAGAAGTTAATCACCGTAATGTTCGTATAAGCGTCTCTCAAAATAGGCTTAGTGTGAGATTGAGTCTCGGTCGAAGGGCCCGAAGAAGCTGTTACCACTAGGCAAACACTGTGTTGAAATATCACCGACTATAATGTTTTCTAAATATTATGTCAGAGTTTGGTGAACCTCAAACTTTGAATGGTGTCCCGGTGGTAGGTCCACGTTGGATTTTATTGACATTCCTGAAGGTATTTTTCTGCATGACATACCGGTACTAATCTATACATTGTCCTTTGCCATACGGCATTGAAGGGTAACGCTATTTCAAGGTTGAACTTACAAGAGGGTCGACCACGTGAAAGTCCTTTGGGGGGTCAGAGGAGTCAAAAGTTGAGAAGAGGACCTAACGTTCAAGTTTAATTAGAAGTTATTTCTCGTGCTTTTTCTGTGTTCGTATCACCATGGATTTCTGTCACTGTCCACAGAAACTGTGCATAGAACTTAAGTGAAGGCAGCCCTGGTACCATGCTGGGACGCCAGTCTCGTAGGTCCAACATGGGCTAAGGTGTAGCTATGCCCATCTTGTTTTTTTGCAAAGAGAATCTTACGTCAAAAGGCATGTATAATTTCAGTGAAGGTGGCATGCATTGTATACCACTACTCAATCCTAGTGGGCCGACTGTGATTTTAGATCTGAACCTTAGTATATACTATATTAAAATCTCTTCTTATAGAGTTCTGTGCACTGTTTACCTGCCAACATTGACCAAATGGATTAACTTTGTTTAACTTTAAAGACACGTGTTATAGGGTAGTGTTTTCAAATCTTCACTCGTAATGTATTTGGCGCCTTATTCGTTCATAAATTATATACAAGAAGGTGCACTATGTAAACGATAAAGAAATGGTGAACAAGTAACCCAAGTTCAGTTTACACATTTTGATCATATAGTAATTTATGTATTCCAGGAGAAAATGGTAAACAACCGCATGGTTTGACTCGAACTCTGCGGGATACCGCAGGGGTGCAACCACGAGAAAGGAACAGCCTTGTATTGTTGCGGGCATGTGTAAAACTGTCGCCAAGCTGCATTAAACATCACTGAACGCATGAGCGGCCCGCGTTTACCTAAAATAACGAAAAGTCCCCGTAAGTTTGAAGGTAATTTATCAAAAGATTGAAAACACAACACTGAAAAGTACAATATTCTTTCTTTGGTGAGGGTTTTTTTTTTCAAAGTAAATTTTTTATCATTGCATGTCGATACGGTGGATGATTTTGGGGGTTCACACAGGGAAGGGTCTTCTGGGTTAGCCTGTCTAGGTCAACCCTTTGATTGCTGTAGCATGCCATAGCATGAATTTTAAGCTACATTCACCAGGAACCCCAACAGCAAACTTAATCGGTGCCATGTGCTGGCATCCTCTGTGCATGATTCTATCATCATCGTTAAGGTTACCTTATGAATCTTAATCTTCTTCCATCACCTCTTGTAGTACTGGTAAATTATGCATTATAAACAACCATAAATACACAATTGTAACCCACTACTTCGTTTTGAAAATCACCCGTTTAAAATGCGGGTTTGTTTTTCATGTGTACAGAGGCCCACAAGTTTCTTCTACAAAAACACACTATTTTGATTCGAAAAGTGTTGGGACAAGTGTTTTTTGTGTAATGGAGACGTACAAATCTTCACAGTAATCAGTACTTAATGAGACATGCATTGACGACACACGGTTTACATTTTGTCATTTTTTGATGATCTGTCAATTACATTTTGATTCAATTCTTTGGGCAGAGTAGGGGTCAGTGGGAGCAAAGCCCGTCTAGGAGGATTACAATTTCAAAAGTCCAATCCCAGAACATCTATGGCCTAATCCAAAGACATCCAATCACAAAACATCTATGACCTAATCCCACGGATATCCAATCACAGAACATCTAATGCCTAATCCCACAGACATCCAACCACAGAACATCCATGGCCTAATCCCCAGACATCCAATCACAGAACATTACACTATGCCTAATCCACCAGACATCCAATCACAGAACATACATAGGCCTAATCACCCCCCCCCCCCTCCTCACAAGAAAAGAAAACCTCAAAATCACCTATACAGGGAAAGTAAATAATAGTTTCAAATTTTAGATTTTAATAAAATAATCATATAAAACTGGTTCCGACAGCCTGGCACAAACACATCAAATGAAAATTGTTTCGACATAGCCACACAGCAGTGTTAAAATTGTATAATGAGCGGCTGCTATCCTTCTTGGAGTATTGAACACTCTCAGATCAGCATGTAAAACAAATTGCCTACGTATGGCCATGGGGTATTCTGCTCCCAGCGTTTTTGAAAGGAGTTGTGCACGCGGAACGGGTATTTTTTCCTCTAAATGAGATATCTACGTGGATCGATCGCAGCCATTATGGTTGGCTCCAGATTGTTGCGAGTGGTACAGTTCCCTGGATTAGCAGATCTGTGGCTGTACTATTGGGGATAGCAGCTCTTTTCATTGTTATGGCGAAGGACTTGATCAATATTTCTTAAACCTACATGCTGTTGTTCGATAACGAGCTGAAAGGAAAACTGGTCATGATTTGTGTTGTTGTTAACGGATACTACTGTGATTGCTGCAGATGGGATGGGTTGGGTTGGTTTGGTTTGGTTTTACTTTTTAAGTTTGTAATTTGTGTGGTCTGAGTGGGTTTCTTTTAATGATATTCGTATAAATTTACAAGTGTAAGGAGTTTTAGATGCGCAGCTTATGGTTGCAGGAGAAAATACGTCCAAACAAATTAATATTGGTTATGTCTTCAAATATTACATCACTGCATGAACTCAGACACAATACTTATGGATTCAAATTTATATTTCTATGCCTTCATCTAGTAACACAAAGACATTTCATAAAAGGACTATTTTGTTGGATTATCTAAAGACAATATTATAAGATTACACGGTCATTTAAGTTTTACTGTCATAACCACAGAAGACCATTCTCGACTTAAGCAGACTTTAAGTCCATACTTCACCGGGCACTGAAAAAAAACCTATAGGTAAATATTGGCCCACCATTTTGTTAAAACAAATGCAAATAGGCCCTGGTAATTGAACAAAGAGAAGTGTGTGCAACAGGTGTTACAACCACATCATGCAAGAGTGTTCAGTATGGGCCGGTACAGTGTCTCGCCCCTGGTGTTGGACCATTCCATATGTCCCAACACATCCCGTGCATAATTAAGCTTTGAAAAAGCATGTGTAATTTCTTTATAGATCCATATTTCCATAGGTTTATGATAATGCCAAAGTCTAATACGTGATACGCGTGACACCAAATGAAGAAAGTATCTTGGTTGGGTTGACCAATGCTCTATAGGTTGACGGCCGAGATTCGTGAACCTTTTAAGCAATATTGTTTTTATTTCAACATGATAACAAACGCTATCGAACATGTATAATAATGATTAACTTGAGAAGAGTTGTATTCAACAGTTTGCGGGTGTAGTGTGTAAGGTAAAAAGTGTTATGTACATGGGCCTTCGCACAATAGGTGTCTTGGGTTGTCCTCATGTGACGAACTTAGCTCTTACATAATTGAATAAATATAGATGTTTAAGTAAATATATGCACTGGTTAACTTCAAACATAAGCAAACATTCCTTACCACATCGTCACTTCGACCCAAGAAAAACTTTCGCTCATTTACGAATAAAAGGATACAATCCGCCATGTCCTTGACCGTAGTAATTGTGGTGGCACCCGGATGGAATTTGTGTAGCTCCTTTCTCAGATCGAAAAAGGAGTGGAACAAATCTGGTAGCTCGACGTTCTTGTTGAGAGACTGTGGGTGTATACATTGTCGTATGTGGAGCTGCCCATCTGTGAGGAGACAGAGTGTGTTTCCCTGGCTCAAGTTCAACTCCTTGTGCAGGTAATCTTCGAACTGAGGAGGAGGAATTAAGAGCGATAGTACAGATTGAGTATTTAATAAAAAAAAAGAATAATAATACAAAATGTGTAAAGCGCCATCTATCTATGACCAAACATCCGAGGCGCTGGAAAAAAATTTAACTTCAAGAAAAGCATACATTACAGGATACTATGTATAATCAAAGTATACAGGGGGTGTAATTAAGAGCACATTAAAGAGTGACTTGCATATCAACAAAAAACAAGTGGGTAAACACAATAGGCCTATATAAAGCCAGTCATAAGCAATGCCGAACAAAATTGTACTTTTTAAAATGTCCAGAGAATCTGTAGCTCGGATTTTCAATGGTAAAGAGTTCCTGAGTTTGGGAGCGGATACTAAACAAGCATGCACGATCACCATAGGATGTGGTTGTTTTAGAGACAGTTAGAAGAAATTTTGTTTGTAGTTTGAAGATTGCGATTTGAGAGTATAAGGTGAGAGAAGTTCCTTGAGACGGTGGTGCCAATTGTCATCATAGCATTCGATGCGAGCAATATAATTTTGATCAGATTATTGTTAACACGATCCTGATGAAGTCAATAAAAAGCCAACAGTTCTGTTTCAGCATATGGAAACTTAACATAAACTCCCAATTCAAAATGTCTTCCAAACGGCCTGACATTGGGTATTTCACCACGACCCCCCTGTCGCTGTCAAAAGCCTATAGGAATGAGTCAAAAGTAATGATAGTTGTTTACAACTACCACCAGTATGGCGAACCTTATCATTCATAGTGAACAGCTCTCCAGTGCTCTTTACCAATTAATGGTCATTATTTTTTGGAGTAATTACCAAATGTATAGGCCTACCCTCCCTTTAACACGCAAAACAAATTATATCAATTGGGAAAATCATCTCCAGTAAAAACCTTCGGTTTGGACATCTTTATCATAGGTATTGAATGTTTGCCAGTCCCTGGTCTCTTTTTCTAAAAATTATAAATGTTCTACTTTTGCCAAAAGTGTCTACTCTAAATGGAAGAGGTCATTTAATTTTCAAAGAAATCGCAGTCCTCCGCACCCATGATGTTACTAATCAGCCCCGCGCCCACGATCCTCGGCAAGCTTTGATGCCCACTCATTGGTAAATCACAGGTCAATCTAAAGGTTTTTTTTAACATGTAGCCACAAAGAGCGACCCCGGGCGTTGGTCCTCTGAAGCTCAAACATAATGGATTAAGAGACAGGAGTGCAGACGACGTTCGAACACATTACATTTAAATGATAATTCCGGTATTTTTAAAACTACCAGGGCGTATAGTGGAACGTTGTTCCGGCTCGATGAATCCTTTAGACGACTGTGGTGGAATTTTGTGTTTTGCGGTTGAGTGGGGGAAATTAAATTTTGGTAGTTTGTCTCGATTGTGAATAAAGGATATGTGGACCGTCTATAACCATTTCAAAAGGCCTGGGTTGAAGGCCCGTCCCATCCCAACGAAATTAATCTGGTAACCCGTAATTGTTAATGTTGTAACGCATAAAAAGTGCAACCTTTTACGAGTGTACGGTTTAAATAAAACTCAAGGTTAAAGATTATATAAATTCGGCTCCAGTATCCGTGCATAATCTAACACCCTGGCCAATCCCTTCCCCCATCAAGCAAAACGACACAAACAACAGTGACAACCACAACAATAACGACAAATACAAATTAATCAAACACCACAAACATTTTTGAGCGATTTTGATTACCTGTATAAAGCAAACATTCCTATATACTGAGTTATCAAGGAGTATATAATGTTTTATTATAATTTACAGTACCAAAGGATTCTGAGATGCACATGTCCAGCTGTTGTCTTACGAACACTACATGTTGGAGCAAATCTCTCTTAAAGGTTAGCTGGCATTTCTTAAGAAAATACAATTACAATCCTAACCAGTGTTGCAAAAAAAAGCCTGGTTGTCAAGTATTGTTTTAGGCAAAAATACAATAGGTACACACACGTTTGTATATTTGCCACATATTTGGATCTGCTGGACCAAAGTTACAACTTTACATCGACCATTATGCAATTAACTGGAAAGAGACCGAAACCCCTTGTTTGTCTAAAAGATCACTTCGATTCGGGTTTACTTCTGCAGACCATTTAAAAGATAGTTTAACATCACCACTTTAACAACTGAATGCGGCGTTATTATGCGCCACACCGGAATATTGATAATGCAATATAAATATTATGTATTTTTATTTTTGCAAATTCAGCTGTGAAAAAAGCATAAACATGAAAGCATCGGCAGTGTACATCATTTGTTATACCAGCACATTTCTCACGAATATTATAATGTATGTGGCGGACATTCGTTACTGAAAGGGTCTTCACGAACCCGTCATTATATTCAACCATTTCGATCTCGATTTGCAAATGAATATTTATAGCTTTGCATTTTGAGCACAACAGCCTGTGTTTCAAGTTTTGTTGTGTAACTTCCTTTGTCAACCCACTTAACGCCAAAATTTCCTTGTAATATACAACTATTGTATTCTTTCTATAAACTTGAGGTTGGTTTTGTGCTTGTCTCTTAAATTTGTAAATGAAGATGTTACTCCTAAAACAAAAGCCCAACGTGCCTCTGATTCGTGTGCTAATTCATCACGTGGGATGGACAAATCTGCATAATTGTAATGATGCTGGTATCGGATAACACAAAGAAATTAACAAACGCGGTTGTCTATAACGCTTTGGCGATGATAGGAAACGACAACTATATGAGTTTCAATTCGAAAGCTTACTGCCTTTTCATACATCTCAAATCAGTGACAAGAAATATTATAGTCTGAAATACCGTAAGCCTGAAAAACTGTGACTTTATTCCAGTTTTGTCAAGTTGAAATAAACACAAACAGACCTCCTCAAAGTCCCAGGTAAACCAAACTGGCATTCGATGTTTTCTGTATACACACTTTTATTGAATACAATTTTGCAAAAACTATAGATTTTAGCGAATGTAATTTTCAAACATGGTGGATATTATTGGTGCAGCCATCGGGGTCATGAAAATTAACGCCTGAAAAATTCTTCTCCTTAAACTAGCTTTCTCATTTGCGCAATGTTCCTTTATCGCACTTAATATATCGGAGATACCACCAATTTGTGTAAATACAATTATGCATTGTATCAATACCATTCAAACGTTCATATTGGCCTTGTCAAAAAATGAAGCATTTTCTTGTTGTGTATAAATGGAATCTTTTTCATCTTCTATTTCATTTCCCTGTGGATCCAAAAAAGATCTACCAAGGTGATTCGTGTACAGAATTTACAAAGTATCACAATAATGAGAGCGTTCATGTATAAGTGAAGCGCTTGTTTCCGTTCCGGAAACTTCAACTTTTGTAAAAGGATTGGGAAAACAAACGCACCCTTCCCGCGCGTGCCGCATGCCACGCAAATATGGCCCAGCACGTGTTACAAGGTTCAATTAAACCGATGCCGCTGCAACAGCCCTATCTCTCTTGATAGGTTTACGGTACTATTAACAACTCATTACCATTGTTATGGTCTCTGTAATTAAATTTCTTCTGATATACGCGGTGGTCCCGTGGCGTATTAGGTTTGTGTAAAACATGTTTGACTGTCCTGTCCACAGACCGAGATGCAACATGTTGCTGGGATGTAATTACAGACCTGGGAGAAAATAATTATTTTGTAGTCTGAGACAGGACTCGTTAAATCTGAATGGTGATTAATAATGTGATGTGATAAAGGCTGTTACATCCACATTTCGCCTCAATTGCAGGCCGTTTGTGTTGCGGTTTTTGGAGTATTATTTTAAAGATTTTCCTGCAGTAGGTCTAATTTTTTTAAGCACACAGTTGCGGTATTAAAACGATTGAATGATAAACTGCTGTTCTATTCAAATATTTTGAGCTTAGGCCAAATTGTGTCACGATCAATAGAGGGTGGATTACTCTTAAAAACAGTATGGAACAAGGACAAATCGTAAACAGAATCCAAAGTACTTCCTCATGAAACACATCCTGGTTGTATTGCACGGTATCTTCAACGAATTGCCTCCGTGAGAATCGAAACAGGTGGTATAGCTCCAGTATTTAAAGACTTCCTTAAAATCTGCTCAACTTGCACCGTCGTCTGCACAGCATCTTCTATTGTAAGAATAAATTACCAATTCACCCGTGGTCATAGGTTTCACAGTATAGACTACATGATCTGGTTTGAGTATTCTGTTTTACGCAAGGATTTCCATGGCGTATGCAAATCGACAACCCGTGAACAATGCATATGCAGCTGACGCAAAAGTGTTCATTCCATTCAATAATCCAACAACAAAGAGACTAAACCCGGAACCTCTATTTTTAAATGACTCAAACGAAAAGTTTTTTAATAGTATCCAGTTGTCCAATACATAGGTTTTTGTTAAAACATAACCCGGCTTGCTGAATTGGTACGAAGTGTCTTGTAAGAAGGTACGAAGTGTCCAAGGTACGAAGTGTCCAAAGTCACTTCGTACCTTGCAAAAGGTACGAAATGGCAAAGGTACGAAGTGTCCTGACACCGCTGAATTAGACCTCTGTTCCATCAAACAAAGGTAAACGATTTGAATTGTGTTGTTAAATTCTGGGTTATTTGCTTGCTATATGAATGCGCAATTGACGAAATGTCTGGTTGTGGGCAGTTGTCATGGTATGCCTCACGATAATTAAGAGTTGAAGCTTAGCACAGTGGACGCAATCTTAAGGGGTTGCGCGGAACACCTTGGAAAAAGGTTTGCTAACACAAACCTCGACCTATACAGCTTGCCATGCTTTGCTGACTTCGCCTTTCTTGAAAACCCACAAACTTGTTCTTCCTTACCTGCTGGAGGACTTTCTCCATCTTGGCAGCTCCTTTGAAGACATCTCGCTGCACCCCAAGGGCCTTGCACAGGTCGTCAGATACCTCGACATTGTCCGAGTCTGGCCTCACAAACGACTGTTTAATGAAACCCACCAACTGCACACAAAAAGGAAAAGAGGATGAGATTAAAAAACCAGGGACGACTAAACCATTTGCAAGAAGTGAATGACATAGGCCTACATAAACTGTTTATGTAAAGTTGATGTACTCGGCCATAAATGTATGCATCTTTCGAACAATCTTAATTCGCTTGTTGATTAGGTACAGAATATGATAAATTGCAAAAACCAAACAAAAAACATGTTTAGTTTAATCTTTTCTTCGGTCTGCCTGGGGAGGGGGGTCAAGGGTTCTGGGTGGGGCCCAATTTCATAGAGCTGCTTAAGAAGCAAATGGTGCTTAACAGCTTTCTGCTTGGCGAAAATGAGCGGGACAACATGAAATTGTATTTTGGCTGGTAACCTCATTCTGGTAAAAATGATTTCGTTGTGTTTAGCTACTTTTTGTGCTTATAAGCAGCTCTATGAAATTGGGCACAGGGCTTCAAGCCCCCTTCCTTTCCCTCTGGTTACGCCCCTGTTTGTGATATGCTGTCTCAATGGCTCTGTCTTAAGCAGAGAGACAGATGAGGCATCGATCATACAAAATGAATTTGAGCCAGCACGTAATTGGTGGCGATTGCAACAAATATGGTATCATATTTTCCTGGGTCACGCAGGCATTTTTCGAGAATGTATTGTTTTTTATCTTTAACGACGTTACTGTACGTGGTTCGAAAACATTTTCGGTTGGGCTAATGACAAGCATGTTCCGTTAATCTGAATCCTATAATAATTCTGTAAAAACAGGGAGCGTGGGAGGCAAATGGGGGAATCTTGTTATAGAATTGAGTTCTTAATTAGACCATTTTCTCCTCATATACAATAATGTTGCTGAATACCTTCATTATTATATAAGACGTGGAGGGGGTGGGGCTATATAGGCCATTCAATGAAGCAGTATAGTTGCACCCCATGGTATACGGCAATCAAACTGCTTTATTGTTCAGATACACTCATTGTTGAGATAGCTTTACACTCCAATTTGTATGGGGATGGTTAGTGATCAGCTTGGGTTATTAGCTTGTACGGATGCACTACCAAGAAAAGGTGGGCGTCTGAGTTTAGTTCCTTGTACTCCGAAGGAAACACCACTTTAAGAAAAGATGCAACTTCGATTTTCTATCCATTCAAGACAAATCGTTTTATGGAATTGGCAGTGTGGGCGAGAGAGAGGAGTTAACATAGTTATGTCAAGTTTGGTTAGATTATTTCTGCAAAAGAAGCCATGTGACAACAAGTGCTTGTTTTTTTTAGGGTGTCACATGCAGGGAGGCACTTCGAGAAGACATTTAGGAAACATTCTCTAAGCGGAAACGACTTCAGTTCACACACTGGGTGAACTTATATTACAATTTTGGTCACGACGGGTTGATACCATAAGCAAATATTCCCTAAAGTTAATCTATCTCAGTGGGTTATTTAAATGCTATATGTATTAATAATAATATACAGGTTACATAAACAGGTTTGGACTGAAACTTGGTTGATCTGTTAATGGAAGAAACGGGCTACAAGCCGAACTTAAATGCGAATTGGTAAACATGCGTAGAATCCGACCGCCACTTTTCTACTCCTTTTTACAAAAAATATAATTATGTCCGGGTGAATGAGGTTCTATTTTGGGGCATAACTAATATGAAACTTTTTTGTTTGCACATCGAATCCATCAAAACACCTTTCTCTATTGTTGCTGTACAGTATCGAGAGGTGATCGGATGGGGAATTTTCCTGTGAATTCAGTACAATGTTACGTAGTAGCCTAGGTCCTTTATTGTCGGTGCATGTCTGCTTGCAATGTTAGTTACTTTAGTGGGTACCGGTACATTTACCGAGTACTATACCTTGCTAAGCAATTTTATGAAGATTTTCCATGACTACTTGGGTATCCAGTGCAAATGAAGGGAGTAACTAGGCTTGTATGAACTAAATCACAAAGTGCATGCAAATATATCACATCAGTACTTTATAACAATAATCATTATAGAAGTAATAAGATTGTAATAAGTTTACAATCGACTACAGAGATACAAACAACAGCTTGAGTAAGATACGTTTTATACCCAACTGTTGACTTGCAAGTTCAGTATTTTTAGTAAATTAATTCAGAAACAACTACTCTAAAAAGGAAGAAATATTAACAGAATATGTAACAAAATCAACTGGTGACATTTATGGTAGCAAAAATGCGAGTTTTATTCACAACAATTTTGATCCAGCTAATGAAATTAGGGCAGTACTTTTAAGGCCGAATAAACCGGAAGGGCGAAGCAAAAATTGCCCGATTAGTGACCCATGCACTGCATCCAGTTCTCTCAAACAATGTTGCACATAAAATCCATCAATACAGCTTTCTCTATTGTTGCTGTACATGTACAGCGTCGAGATTTTATTTATGGGTGGCTAAACACTGCGTGCAACAAGTACATATACAAAGTGTCAACAGGTTATAGGAGTTTTGCATTAAACGAGAATTTTTACCTTGTTAGTCTCAACGTCTATGACGCCCCACACCAGAAGAACCAAGTCAGTTTCATCAGTACCAAGAAGTGCCCCTCGCTGTCCCGCCGTCGTACAAAACACTATCACCAAGTAATTATGTGCGTTGGCCATAATGTCGACGGAGAAGAAAGTGTTAATTAATAGTTCTATAAAGTTGAGATCCACCTCGCCAACACCGCCAAACTACTTGAAGTTTCTATTAGTTACAGAGGTATAACTACACCCGACTCCCAGTGAGTTAAAAAAAAAGCCATGTACCACCGAAAGCAACACCACCCGGATTGTGACTCGTCAGAAGACAGGAATAACACTACCAGAGCAGATTGTGATGAAAACAGTGATCAGATCGAGAGCCGGGGATATCTGTTTGAATAAGGCTGACTGTACGGCAGCGTGTACGGGACAGGCCCTCGAGGCCGAGTCCTATTGTTATCCCCCCTCCAGCCGATTGGACCATCCGAGTATTACGTGGCAAACCAATTGAAAAGAGGAAAAATCGGGGGCGTGGGCATTATTTTTTCACTCTCTCAGTCTTTCACTCTAGTTCCCAGTCTCATACCGTGAATGCAATCATCTACGAGCAGCGCTGTACTTCCCTACCAGTAAATAATTCCAAAGACCCACAGTCTATTGAATTTGTGGATAATAGATTCTGGAGAGCGTGGAGTGCTACGTATAGCCCGACCTTCCCAACGAACAATGCATGACTAGCCAAGTGTGACCACTTGTTGAACAGCAGGGTATCCCTACTATGAACGGGCCCGGCCATGCTGAACAATTTCAAAACAATTTTTTTCGTTTTAGGAGCATATAATTTCTGTGGGTCAGACCTCCACTTTTTATTTGTTCCCAGAAGTTGTTTTGTTGTGGTGTGGCCATTAATCACAAACTGCATGCAACCAAGAAAATGTCTCCCACAACAACTTTTCGTATATCTAATAAACAGCAGACAGCAGCTGTATATAATTATATCTAGATATAATTATTACGTAAACATCTTTTGTAGGCTTAAAACGATAACACTTATTCCATGTGCATATTTTATAATCCCATATGGTTTGGACTTTGAAATGTAAGCCCTGTGTATCATGTCGCCGTGTACACGTGTCTAGGTCTTCGCACAGGCTACAGTTTCCAACCGCATTCACGTGTTTCTTAAATATCACTTAATATATATTATTTTACTATTGTATAATTACTGGAGGCGACACCGGGCATAATTTGTCATGATTAAGCTCCGATAATGAGCATGAGTATATTAAAGGGTTCTGACATTTGAAAAACATCGTTTGTCAAAATAGCTCCATGATCAAATGCATCCATGCATTATCAGAACTGAAACAAGGCACGTTAAAACAAAACTCAAATAGATTCAAAGTTAATTTCGTATTTCTCCACCATAGTTCCTGTCCTGGAACAGCAACAAAACAAAGTGTTTCGTGGCGTCAGTTTCCTTCCAGAAACTTGCCGTGTCGATTCGGCGTTACATCAGCCGTTGTGAATTCACCGGCATTGCTGGGCCATTTGCACTTGTGGAAGACTGTGACGAACTCACCACAAAGTCGTCAATCCTAGCATGCTTCCAGCGAGCCTTCTCCCTAAAAACAAAACCGATATCAGCAAATTGAGTTTTAGAACGCTAGCCTTAATCCCATTGCTGTCTCTCCATATAGGACATGCATCAATACAGTGTAGCTTCATAAATTTACAAAATATTCACAAAAAGTTATATCCGGTTTCCAGACACAGACCCATTTCTGGGTCGGCATTGACTGTTTTCGGGTCAACGTGACCCTGAATCTGAGTCAGAATCACGTTATACTATAATTGTAACTTGGGTCATTCCGACCCGGGATATGGACCTGGCCCCTGAGTGTAGGGTATCATTAGTTGTTAACGCCTATAACGCAATAATGTCAACAGTCAGAGCGACTTTATGTGACTTTTAATGAGGCATTTGATTATTTGCAGATCGAACTGTTTGTATAGATTTAAACTGTATTATGTTATGACGGAGTTAGGTTTGGTTAGAGAGTTCATAATGTATCATGGGATGGAAACCTTTTAGGCAGGACAAAAAATGATAGATGGAGCAAAATCAAAACAGAATTGGAACCTCTTTTCGGGAAAAGAAAACGTGGCAGACCTCAAGCAAGATGGAGAGACGAGATTGTAGTCAGCCACGTGGGATCAACAGCCTGGCAAATACAAGCACACTAACAGAAATATTTGGCGCAGTTTGGGAGAGGCCTTCGCCCAGCAGCGGAATGACATGGGCTGATGATGATGATGAATGTATCATACACTTCATTTTTGTGGAACTGTGTTCGAATCCCGCCAAGGCTGGGCCTTCAGTGCCCAATTGGGTTTTCAGTGCCAATTATATATATGAGTAGGCCTAAACTTCTCTTCCATGACAAAATACATCCAAATTACGACTCTTTATTAACGATTTTAACAATCCAAGTTGGCTTTATTTGGTTCGTGTTTGAAATGCTGGTAGGTTTAAACCAGCGATGTTATTACGTACGTGCTCCATGGAGAAACAATATGTCCAAATATGAACGGAATAATTTACTGGTACCCAGAGAATCAATAAGAGATGAGGAGACAGCTGATGTATATTTCATGGGGTATTTCATCCCACACTTTAAATGACCAAAGAGAAACAACTTGCATTAGCTTAACATTAATGTCTTGACATTTTCCTTAAAGGGACACGTTGCCTTGGATCGGGCGAGTTGGTCTATAAAAAGCATTTGTAACCGTTTGTTATAAAATGCATATGGTCAGAAAGATGTTTTAAAAGTAGAATACAATGATCCACACAAAAATGTCTCGAAATTGCGTGGTTTTCCTTTTACATCGTGAACAAACACGGTCGGCCATTTTGTGGAGTCAACTTTTTGACTCCACAAAATGGCCGACCGTGTTAGTTCGCAAAATAAAAGGAAAACCACGCAATTTTGAGGCATTTGTGTGGATCATTGTATTCTACTTGTATAACGTCTTTCTAGCCATATGCGTTTCATAACAAACGGTTACAAACGCTTTTTTAGACCAACTCGTCCGAGCCAAGGCAACGTGTCCCTTTAACTTAAACATCTTCACATTTCCTTGTGAAATCTGCTCATTTTCGTACATAACAACAACTTTAATATAGCACCTTGTATACCCTTATAATGTGCTTCATAAATCATGTCATAATTTAAAATAATAATCTCAAAAACTTGTCTTAAATGTTTCTCTTGTTCAAGCGCCTTTAATAACAATTATGTATTTTTCTTTCTTTCTAGTCAGCACAAATACATTAGGCCTATAAACCAAACATAAAAAGGAAATTCAAATATAAATGTGACCACACCAAGACAAGCCGGAGGATAACCAAAAAGCTGCACAAAAAATATATATCACTATCTAAAGGCAATCCAGATGATAAAACAACTAACGGAGACACAGCAAATTTAGGACTGGAACACCAATAAAATGTGAAATTACAAAGCCATTAGACATCAAATATATCACAAATGTAAAAACATATAGAATATTTATTAAAATTCTTAAAGGCATCAGAAGTGTTTTGAAGATCATGCCTATATCAACACCTTGATGGGGGAAAGCCACACTGAGCCACGACCCGACCACCAACAGCCCGTCCCCATTGTTAGTAAGTCAAAGCATAATGAACGGACGGGATATAAGTGGTGTTTGAAGCTTTGCATGGTGTTGAAAATAAGAAGTAACTATAAATAGTAGTAAACTTGCGGGTACAACCATGTATAAAATCTCTTTTTGGGAGGAATGTTGGTTCTGAAAAGAACCGGTTTGGTCTAGACGTTTCGAACAGTATACTCTGCTCGTCTTCAGGAGAATCCGGTCCGAACGCAAAGAGGATCGAGCTGACATACCCACCGAGGGTCTACTTGGGTCGTGGGCACCCGGGACGGGATATAGTTACTGGTACCAGGGAATCGAAATGATGATCAACAAGAGGGAGGGGGGCAGCTTGCTGCAAATCTCCAAGAGCTGATGATGACGCCTAGATAATAACGATGTTTCTGTCTGGGGGCAACTTAGTTTATGCAACTTTAATTTCAATTTTGAATTAGGCAACGTTAATTGGTCATTGATCATTAATACTGTTTCATACATTTACTGTATAATAGCATAAAAGCATTAACCCAAAATGGGAAGTTTCGACTGATTCATCGATTTGATAACCTATCTATGGTATCAAAGTTTATGATAAAAAATACCGCGTCATCCAGAACTGGTTTCCACGGGCAACACTCACTTCCAATAGAATACTAATTCAGCCATCGCACTTAAGAGTAGAAGATTGTTGTGAAGTGTTTGGTTCAATGATACAGCACCATGGACGTTCAGGCTGAGGGTCGACCCTGCCACATTGGCGACCCCTGCCACCGGAACCGAGCGCAATGATCAAGAACGCTCGACCAACGGTACTTTCCAGGACATTTTTTTAGTGTCGTACATGTACGTGTGGGAGATATTTCCACAGCACTAAAATATTTTGCAATGCGATGAGCATCGATCACCATACCTCACCAAAATAAATTTTAAAATGCAACAGGGATTGGATATGTCTTCTTAGGATTTATCAAAACTGAGCACACCAATCTGGCCGAACACTGCCGTATGGGGACTCCTTTTATAGGGACATAGGGGGGGGGGGGGGTGATTTGCCCGAAATTTCTAATACCGAGTACAAAGTATTTATTGTTGCTCTGTCCATTTTCTTCTTCTTGCTGTGCCCGAGTTTTCCCAAATGTTTTGCCCGAATTTGGGGGTTGCTGCCCACCGCCTTTCGCCTATGTAAAGCTCTAACTATCGGACACACAATTAAAATGAAATTCACACATGGCCAGCCGTAGATTGCCATGACGAATTGTTTACAATATTTGGAACATTGATTCGTCTCCGGTTGTGTCTTTGTGTGGTTGCTGGCTCATTTGGAGGTGGCAGGCTTGACGTAGCCGACAGCCAAAGATAATTCTGACGTACTCATGTCCAGCACCCCCCCCCCAAATCCCCAACCCAACCCCGCATCCGGCTCGGCTTCCCAAGTTCTATGCAATACTAATTAATTTCACGTTATAATAACATTTTCAGACTTACGCTTAGATTCCGGGCAAACAGACCCATGCTATAATGGAATTTCAATTTTCAGACAGAAACGTTTCACTGACTTTTATGAGGGCACTCGAGCAGCTCAGCATCAAAATATCATTGATGTAAATCTCGGTGAATGTCAACACTTTTTAAGACCTGTCTAGGCCTGATGTGCTTCCAGTGTTTTTCACTTTGGATTGTTCATTCGGGTTGTGGGTGTTTGGATGTTTGTATTTTATCTCCTTGATACGTGTAGGCGTGAAGCCGGTGTCTGTTTTCAACATTCCAACAGGTTCCAGAGCCGTGAATATAAATCAAACATCTACGATTTTTGTTTTGTTTACCGCCCTAACGTAGATCTTTTTTGTGTGTTAATTTTCATACATAATTTATTCACGTGTGTTGACCCTTTGTATCGCATTCGTAAATTTGTGAGTTTCAATAGTGTTTATATTTTATATTTAAATTTTCTTACTGTCCAAAACAACGTCAATGAAAGGAGTTTGCGACCTCTATTGACCAGCTGCATTATTTCCAAGCCTGGATTATCTTGGTCGTTGGCGGCGTGCTTGCACAAACATTGTCAAGTTAGTCGTCCACAGTCACATTTAATTTTGGTAATGTTATTTAATTGATTACCCTTAAATCCTATCTCTATGTAAGCTGAGATAGATTTTGTCATTTTGCAACAATGGTTTCGAACAGCTAACGAAAAATCGACTGGGTTTGTTTCAATTGGGTGTGGAGATTGCTGGGGAAAAAAGCAGTGCCAGGCAGTGGAGTGCGGACAGTGTCGTAACAACACCAGTTCCAACATTGCAACAACAACAATGACCTCGATCACTGATTTACCACCAGAATTACTGTCTTATTTACTGTCCAAGCTACCGAGCCCAACGCTTTCCAAAGTAGCACTTGTTTGTAAACAGTTCTACGAAGCAGCCAAGATAGAATTGGTTTGGCAGCATCGTTGTAAACAAGGTACACAGTTGGTCATTTCTTCATGTTCTTCATGTTCTTACTTGAAATTGTAAAGTATCTGTAGCTAGTTGTTGTAGTGTAAGTTTACTGTCAGTGTCAACTGTAACTGTGTACTGATAGGGCCTAGTGTTTAGTCGAATTTAAACTTTAACATTGAAAAGGAAGATCAGAAGGATTGATTTCAATTTATTTTATTTTAAAAACTGTTTGATTGGTGTAGATGTTTATTTAACAGTAATTTAACAGATATCAGCACCAGACCTGTAATCTGGATCTGGGCATTGACTTACATAAATGGACTTACAGTGTTATTTTTTGTTGGTGTTAAATTCAGTTCGGCCATCGTGGAAAAAATTGAGTTGAGGTGGAAATTGAATTGGGGAGGGGGGGTGGGCAAATTGGGGGCAAAGAAAGTAACTTGGGGCATTCTCAACCCCCACCCCAGCCCCCGCGCCGGCGCTGTCTATTACTTTATTGGTTTTTGGAAGAGTAAATTAATTTTGATCCTGCAGACTCATACATATAACTGCTTATGAACAAAGAACAAAACGATATGTTACAATTTGTAAGAGACTTTGTGCCAGCTTGTTGACCGCAGAGATGAAAAAAAGCAGCATTAACTTATAGGGCTAAGGTTCTTTAAACGTGTCAAATGCAATAGTTGCTTGACTTTGACAGTATCCCCGCCAGAAGTATTTCTCTGGTATTAACCTCTTGTTCAAAGTTTGTTTTTCAGGAAGGCGTATTCAACAACAAAAAAACAGATCTTTTAAGTCTCTCTTCCTTCAAAAATGTTTATGCACGGTCTTGAAGTAGTTGGGTTAATCGGATCCCTACTTATTGATCTATTATCCCATCTATCTAGAGGTTAGGATTGCTGTCTTCAATTTTAAAAGGGCATGCAGACCAAAGTGCACTACAGTTTTCATTCATGTGTTCTAATAATTATTTCATTGATAATGTAATTTGAAAGTTTATTTATTTCTGTTTGTCTGTATTATAAGATTACGGTTTCACTGAGGAGAATCTACGAGGATGGATGTTTGAATCTTACAGGATTGTTTACACAAAAGGTAGGCATATTAGTTTTCAACGACTTTCTTTTATATATTTAATTGTTGTTATAATATTGATCACATCTGCACCATTTCTTTTGTGTCAAACTGTCCAGCTGCTGCTCACGCGGGCACCGTCAACCTCAATTCCCTGGTGTGATTTACTAGGGCCCTTTTTGAAACCAACCGCTTGAGCTAAGGCTCTGTCAGTTGTTTAGAAAATGTGCGGTTTCCTTACAGGGCTTCCATCAGGTGGAAAGGGCCCAAGCCCAAGCCATTGTCTTGAAAAGGGTCCATGAACAACCTTCACCCTAAAAACAAAATCCAACACCACATGGATTGTTGGACCCTGATTATGGTGGGATACCTGCATCTCATGTAATATTTTGCAACAGAATCAAGCAAAACATGCAGTGGATCTTAAAGGGTTGGGTCTGGTTAGGGTTAATATAGACCCCTTGCATATGACATCACAAGCTCGAACAGCGCCCTCGCCGAGATCAAAGGAAGATCAATCTTTGGCTGAGAGTTGTGCGCAGTGCATACACGCGTGCACGTTTCCATTGATTGACTTCAGGAATGGCAGCTTATTCAAGGGGTCTAAGACAGTTGATACGATGGGCGGGGCTTAATGGATCAGCCACTTGCATTAAGGGAAATACAAATATCATTGTGAGATTACAGTTTCTCTTTGCATTTCTCCCTTTTTTAACCTCAGTATTGTATCCCTATGGTCACATTATTGGAGTGTGGCAGCCACAGATAGGACCCTATGGTGGACTTGTAAACATTAAGGTAAATATTAATCAACCATGCATAGAGTTTCTGTAACTTGGTCGTTATTTGCGGGGTGAAATTGTAAGCACCAGGCCCAACCCCCAACCTGTAGGACCAGTGGTGAGTTTTGTTTGGCTTCTAATGCCTGGAACCTGCTTGACATGGTTGAACCTATCAAAAGGAATTGGCCCCCATTGGTATAGCTTTTAGGGTCATTGAAACACACAAGCCTGTCCACCACCATTCATTTTCTATGATGAGTCAAGTATAGACCTTGTGACCTTTGTTTACAATAAGTGTGACCTTGTACATTCTTGGGCCTTTCTGGCAGGCAAGATACTGCACTAGTCATATGGGAAAGTTTGCATTTTGTGTCATAATTTCCACATCAATTCAAGAGTTATAAAATTAACAGCTGAACAAGTTTTAAAATGTGCCCCCTTTTATCATATCAAAAGTTGAAAAAAATTAGACAGTGCAATCTCCATAAAATGTAGGTTTTTATGTTTTCTTCCATTGAGCTGTGTACAAATCGTGCCTGCAGGAAGTCCAGGCTTGGTGGCTCTTTTGTAAACATGTGATGTCACAGGTCACATCGTCTATACATTCTGTTCATTACTTTTTGAATGTCTGTACCCAGAACACACATGTTGCAAATGATGGTTAAAGGGTCTGTATCCGTTTGGTAATGACTCTGAAAATTAATGGCAATAAAAACTTACTTAGTAAGAAGTACAGCAGCTTTGGATAGTATAATGCATTTTGAGAAACTTTTCACTTCGAAGTACTGCGGTTATTGAAAAAGATATCACTCTTTATCCCCAAATATTTGAATCTGAGATATTGCAGATTATTCTGCCTGCGTGGACATAACCGCTCCAGATTTTCGACAATATCTCAAAAACAATACTCACTTTGAAATGAAATTTTCAAAGGTGTTTTTATGGTATTTATCTACAACTATATAGGATTGAAACAAACAGTGGGTTCCAATTACCAAACGTATACAATCCCTTTAATGGGTTTACTATAAAATTTGAACTGAGCATTCCCCAAATACGGCCCAGGGCACACAGTGAACAATTGTTAGTATAAAAGCAAATGGATTTTTGGCAAAAGTTCAGCAAGTTTCCGACATCAGCATCTTTGACCTGACTCTTTCACCACACATAAAATAAGTTTTGAACCGAATTTCGTGATGATTGAATGAATAGTGGATCCTTCTTATCCGTCTTGATGATCGTAAAAGGACCGAAGAGGTCACAAGTGCCATGAATAATCATTAACTTGCTTATTCTTCTCATTGGCTGCTGGTTAGCCAATTAGAACCAACCCTGATTAAAAGAAAAGCGCTTGCATTATACAGTCCCCGACATATAACCTTTCTAAATTCATTCGCACACAAAAATAAATTTTTAATCCTTTTATCCAAACATGGGCAATGCATTTTTAAAACAATTCTAACAAAACTTATTTCAACAAAATGTTTCTACCCCTAGATTCTTGATGGTGCTATTCGGGGTACACAATATCTGCCACCGGTCGACCCCAAAGTGTGTATGCCATTACGAGTCAAGGAGTTGTTCCAGATACAACTAACCTGTGAAGGTTATGCACATGTTGAGTGTCTAAAGGGACCCAATGGGCCTCACAAGCTACAGATATTACCAGTGAGTGAGAAAGATGTTTTAAAGGTGTTATACATGATTGGTTGAGCTGACAGAATAGTCGTAAACATTGTTCATATTTTGTATGATCAACCATACACATGAAATAACAAACCTGTGAAAATTTTGGCTTAATCTGTTGTGTGAGTCAGGAGAAAATAGTGAAAAACCATGTACAATTTCCAGCTTGTAAACACATTGTCCTTAATTTTGGTTGTACCAACCGAAATCAGCTGTTGCTTTTTAAAAAAAAGGTTTTCAGATACAGTTTCTTTGAATGTGACTTCATTTTAGAGGGAAATATTTCACAGAAAAATGGTTCTAGTATGAACTTCATAATCTGATATCGGCAAGCTTTCAGACTAAAATTAAGCAAGATGAGTTTATGGAGGGTGCCTACTGCCTCAATCCTCCAAAATCAACCAATATGAGTTTATGTAAGATGCTTACTGCTCACTCCTCCAAAATCAACCAATATGAATTTATGTAAGATGCTTACTGCTCACTCCTCCAAAATCAACCAATATGAATTTATGTAAGATGCTTACTGCTCACTCCTCCAAAATCAACCAATATGAATTTATGTAAGATGCTTACTGCTCACTCCTCCAAAATCAACCAATATGAGTTTATGTAGGATGCTTACTGCTCAATCCTCCAAAATCAACCAATATGAGTTTATGTAAGATGCTTACTGCTCACTCCTCCAAAATCAACCAATATGAGTTATGTAGGATGCTTACTGCTCACTCCTCCAAAATCAACCAATATGAGTTTATGTAGGATGCTTACTGCTCACTCCTCCAAAATCAACCAATATGAGTTTATGTAGGATGCTTACTGCTCACTCCTCCAAAATCAACCAATATGAGTTTATGTAGGATGCTTACTGCTCACTCCTCCAAAATCAACCAATATGAGTTTATGTAGGATGCTTACTGCTCACTCCTCCAAAATCAACCAATATGAGTTTATGTAAGATGCTTACTGCTCACTCCTCCAAAATCAACCAATATGAGTTATGTAGGATCCCCTGAACCTTTGTTTAGGTGAGCGCTAAACGTGCCTCAATCCTCCAAAATCACCAAAGTCCTCTAGTTGATTTTGAAGGACTGTTTTCCTCATCTGCCTGATTTTGTTAGTACCTAAGACTGCAATATTTTGTATCAGCACTTATTGAATAGATGAATACATCCTGTTTTTGTTTATTTCCCATGACAGGGCAACTCAGAGGGGGAGTTTGTTCTCAAGTGTTGTAAACCAGAGAAGCATAGGTACCACGAGAGCAGGCAAGAAGTAAGTCAACAAATTGAACAATCCTTGGCCACAGTTGTTATTGATATTATTATTATTTCATGAGATCACAGCATGCAAAAGAAAGATCCCATTTTCCTTTGTGCATGTAACTCCTCCAATCAGGCTACAACCTGTGGCCCTAGATCTTGAGGGTCTTTCGAAGGATCCTCGCTGTTCCCAAAAGCCCCGCCTTCTGTAGCAGATCTACCCTCACAATAACTGCACTGCATATGTTTATACCCACTGCAGGTAACATTATGACCAGACATTAAACCATTTTTTTTATTTCTTCATATAATATAAACTGACACACATGTACAATGAACATGGATGAAATATTATCCATGAAAAACCTGTTACAAGACAGCTCAAAAATCATGTTCCAGTACAAAACCTGTCTGGAAAATTTCACAACAGCACCCAGTACAGTTGAGACAACAAACACAACTTTCCCGGCAACCCAATCTCAAGCAACAAAATTGTTACAATTCTGATACATTGAGGTCAACCAGGATTGAACACACACTGACGCACAGCGTGGGAATCACTTGTCTCTATTGAAGATACAGCAACCGTGACCGTACACTACCGGTATACAATGAATAGCTTTTTTAAGATCCTGTCCAAAACTCTAAACACCAATACAAAACACATTTGGTGTTAAAAACCAAGCCCCAAAAAGCAAAAACAAGTCACAACATTTACAATCGCATCATGGAGACAGTTCAAAATGATCCAGCCAAAATATTATGACATTAGTAGAGGTGGAGAACATGTGCATCCATATCAGGTATGTCAGAACTCACTCCGCGGTAGTGTAGTGTAGTTATTAATGAGAAGTCCCCCTGATCCACATAGCGAAAGTAGTAGTCCCGCTCGATTTCCTACCTCCGACCCAGGTAGTAGTTAACAAGCAGGACAGTTCTTTTCAGAACTGAGAAGTCTCCCGAATTCCGAATATTCTACTCTGCGGCAGTAGAATAAAAAGCAAGACAAGTTCTCAAAGAACAAAATCTACCTAGCAAGTAGATATACACGTGTTACCGCAAACCAAATATATAAAGACACAGTGTGTTATGATCAAAGATTATAGAGCGCTGAAGGCGTAAGGTGGGGAACTCTGGCTGAAATGTGAAATGTTCACTGGACGCCATTCCAGCAAGCAAATTCTTTTGATGCAACAATAGATCAGTGCAGACAATGACCAATGCTCTCAATGAATAACAAAACATTTGCTTGCTGAAATGAAACCCATGCGCATTTCACATTCCAACACTAGATAGAGCTCCACTTGGTATCCCTACATTATTATTACTGTTCTTATTTCTTTCTGGTAAAGAAACCAAGGGACCCTCAGAAGTGACTAGCACTGTGACCTGTAGGCCTGAAGATACCTGTGTAGAGAAAATGTTGAAGAAATCTCAGTTTTAGATGGAGCAGAGTAATCCCAACTGCCATTTCATTGATTTGGACAGTATTTCAGATGGACATACTTTTCTGGAGGATTGGTGCTGGTATGAACTTTATGATCAGTGACCTCTTGGATGGAAACCAATTGGTTCTTCTTTCCATAATGACCAATTCTGTACTTTGTCTTTGAAGGAGCTACAGGAATGGATTCGTGAAGAGATCGGAGCTCAAGATGGAGAGCTGTTACTATTCAACTATGACCACCATATAGAACTGCTTCGCATCAAGTATATCATTCTTAATCAATACGAGTAAGTCAACTGCACTCTATTTTAATCAAAACCACTTGTTTTTATATAGCACTTTATCTAGGGATGTCTCAAAGCGCTTAATATTATTTCTTAAAACAGGTTTGTGAAGTCATTGAATGAGACTGATTTATATTTTGTGGGTATTTATTTATTTATCCATCAGTGCAAGCGCCAATAACAAGATGGTGATTAGGAAACAAGAAGAAATATTCAGTTTTAGATGTGGGCGGAAAATCCCAATGGGGAGAACCCGCGCGAACAGTTAGGGACTGAAAACCCAATTCACATGCAAGGCTGCGGTCTGAGGTGGGATTTGAAACGGGGTCTATAGAGGTGAAAGGCAGGGAAAGAAACCACTGAGCCAACCTGATGGCCCCTTATGTAGCACCTAATGAGGGTTAACAAGGTGCTGTGGCGCATTCAGCAGGCACTGCCAGAAACACCGGGGTAAACCCCTTCTCTTAGCGATAAGTATAACTTGGTCCTTTTATGTGCATAAACAAGACACAGGACTTACTGCTTTACGTCCAATCAAAAGGACGAAGCAATAATGGTTAAGTGTCAAGACCAGGACTGCACCCCACACTCTGGGAATCTGTGAGGGCTGAGACAGTATTGTGTTGGATTAATCCCCTTAGCGTTTATTTAAGCAGCTTGAGGTTATATGCTCGCCAGTGAGTTGAGAAAGTTTGAGGAATGGTGAAAGTATGCCCGATGAACAGGGGAAATAACATTGTAAAGTGCCTTGATCTAGCTATTAGGAGATTTGCACTATATAAGAACCATGAAAAAAGGTACTAATTGGAATCACTGATTGGACTTTTCTGGCTTTTTACAGTGGAAACTGTGCCTTCCAGAAACTTCACCTTCCCGGCCCCCTAGACAATGTCCCAATTCAGCCAGGGTTATTCAAGGGAACCTATGGGGGACATGGCATTGAGATTATCAGCCTCAAGTATGAAGACGACAAGCTACGAGGATACAAGGTCACTGTAAGTACACATTGCGGTTTGAACAGTCTGAGTATACTGCAATCACACCTCTAATTATTTTCATTGTTACATCTCCCAAGTGTGCTTCGTACAGGCGGACTTATGATTTAAATTTCTGTTTCTCTGACAATCATACAACAATGTTAACTACCACCAAAATACCCTGCAATAAGCAGATATACTTTGAGACCAATAATAACTCACTCCACTGCAGTGAAGTTAATCATGAGAAGTCCCCTGAATCCACTAAAAACAAAGTAGTAGTCCTGGCCAATTTCCTACCTACCCCAGGTATTCCCCAATAAACAGGACAGTTCTTTTCAGAACTAAGAATGCCCCCCGAGTTACAAAATCTACTCAGCAGTAGTAGACAAAACAGCAAGACGAGGTCTACATCACATGGTGTTACCGCTAACCAAATATACACATATTAGGGATTGTTCATCCAATCACACTTTCATGTCAAATTCAAACACAAGGGAAAGCCATTAACAGTGATGCCTGTCTTAGTTCAGTTGGATAGATTGACATTCAAATACACGAACAGAAAGAAAAAACCCCCATCAATAAACATGGTTGTTGTCTATCCAGGGAGACCCCAACGTACCAGCCTGTCAGCTCAGCCTAGAGGTACACCTTGATGAGGCCATGGTGTTAACCAAAGAAGACCAAAAGACTTTAGCCTCAATAGAGGCCATCGAAAAAGAGAAAGTGATTGTCTCTCAGGAGAAAGATTTGCCTCTCAGTCAGCCGTTTGTCAATCCAGTGGGCGTTCATGATCATGGGATGGCTGATGTCTCCGCCAAGTTAAACATGCAGTTGAAGAGATGCAAGAGAAGGTATGTCGGTGTTCTCCCCTAACCACTTCAGGTCGATATTCCCAAAAAATTAATCGTGCCCACCCGGGGCATTGTTTTTTTGAACTTTTTTGAGCTTCTTGAGTAATCGTTTTGATTGGAAAATATCGTTGCCAAAGGTTCTCACTTGTATTTGGTCTTGTCATGTGAGAAAATGTAGGTAAGCACTCACCGTGATTTGCAAAACCTCGTAAGCCACGGCTCATAATCTGCCATGGCATGCTGGAGTACTGGAATACATGGTAGGTGCATGCCTGTACAAGATACACAATTGAATGTCCAGGTGGATATTCACGTCAGCCGTCCGACTACCAGCAAAAAATTGAGGGCACTTCGAAGTTGTTCCAGTCATAATAAACTGTCCGCTGTAGGCCAGTCAAAAAAATAATAATTAGTGAATATACACGCCATTCAACATGAAGCAGTTAAGAGTGGTCCGCTGGCCAAATGCCAGTTACAAATCCTATCCAAGTGACCGGGCTGGCTAATTCGTTGCTTCCCAGAGCTATGTGTAAACAACTGCCTGTATAGATTGTTCATATGATAGATTGGCCATTCACCTTGCGAAAAATTTCACTTGATACTTTGGAATAATATTATGTACTTTCAGTCAAGTAAATTATTTTGTAGTAACTTGGAAGAACATTTGTTTGATCATGTCTGCAAATGATGTAATCTACCTTTAAATAAACCTGGATTAAGAATGAACTCAAGAACTGGAATAAATCTGTAATACGTTCTTTCATCATCCTGTCTTCTTTCCCATCCTATTTAATTTATTCATTATCCTACCCTTTCTTATTTTGTCCTACTCCTACCCCTACCCACTCATACCCCCCCCCTCTTACCTCTCCAACAGGTATTACGGCACAGGTCTGATAGCTATGCATGGTTTCCGTAATTCGTCCCGCACACCGTGTCACTTCATCCTCTTCCATGAAAACGTCTTTGCTCTTCTCTGGTTGGAGCTTCACTCCATCAGCATCTTTCACAGGGTCTGTGAACCGATATGATCACATCAAACTTCTTACCAGAGCCAATATTCATAATGATGTCAGCCCGAACACTTTCCCGGGTCATTTTATTTGGCAGCAAATATTTTCAATATACAACTCACAGGTAATTTGATTTTAAGTAATAATAAATAGTGGTATTTTACTTGGGCCAAGTACAAAGATGTCAGTGATGCAGACTAAAGCAAACGTACATACATTGGTAATTGTCAAAGACCAGTATCCACACTTGATGTGACCCAACATTATACATGAAATAACAAACCTGTGAAAGTTGAAGCTAAATCGGACTTTGGAGTCATGAGAAAACAGTGAAAAACCCTGTTATATATTTTCACTGTTTTCAAACATCGGATTTTATCACCAGTGATAAAAGCTAATTGTTTTACTCATTTCCTTAAAACTATAGCATTTCAAGCAAAACTTCTTCAAGAGAAGTTTTCCACCATGACCATCTTTACACCGTGTAAGTTATGTGCAAATCTGTGAACATTTATATTTTAAACCTTACCAATGTTCTGTACATACCCTTTCAGGAAAAGGGGTGTTCTCAAGCCAACAAAATCAAGCAAAATCTTCCATTGGATATTGATGGGCCAGCCAGGTTCAAGTTTTAGGGAAGATGTAAGCCAGTAGAATTTGATTTCGAATTGATTAGGCCTAGGCTTGGTGTTTGCAAGCTCACTTGGTGCTGGTAATACCCCAGTCACAATTAGCTTGCGATGGTTTTGCGAGTAGTTTGCGACGGATTTCTAGGCATTTTTGTCTGGGGCCCCACGATCTTTCGCCGACCTCTACACGGCAGTCGATGCCTAGAAATCGCACACGCCACCCGGCCTCCACTTTAATTTTGACTTGAATGCACTGTACACGTTTGGTAATTATTCAAAATATATATTAGCATAAAAACTGACTTGGTAACGAGCAACAGAGAGCTGTTGATAGTATAAAACATTGTGAGAAATGACTCCCTTTGAAGTAACGTAGTTTATGAGAAAGAGGTAATTTCTCACTAAAATAATAAAAGACTTTTTGCAAGAAGCCTTTTATTCCTATCTGAAAGCACACAAATTTGTAAAACAAGGGTTTTTTATTCTTTCATTATTTTCTTGCAACTTCGATGACCAGTTGAGCCCAAATTTTCACAGGCTTGTTATTTTATGCATATGTTGGGATACACCAAGTGAGAACACTGCATGCACTGGTCTTTGACAATTACCAAACGTGTTCAGTGCCTTTAAGTATTAGTTTATGTGAGTACAACATTTTCACAGAAAAATTTGGAATTGGAATGCCAGTTCTGGCATGGAATATCATTGAGCATTTTGTTATAGTGGTAAAAAAAACAATCAACCATTTCTTACTGCTTTCTCCCCAACACATGTTCTCCTTTTGTGCTACATTTGGGTTTGGAAGGAAATCCATGTGTCTGTCATGCATTGTGCATCATGCATAGTGCGCAATCCTTTAAAATGGCAAAAACACGCTGAGCAATGGACATAGTTTTTACGGATAACGCATTATACGCAATATGGATACATGGTATTATGTATGTTGCTTGACATGTGCTTTCACTTTTGATGGACACATGGATTTCCAGCCTTATTCTTGTAAACTCAAGTTCAAGTGACTTTAATGAAACATGCCTGATCCTGTCGTGCCTGATTCTTTTTGGAGGCTTATGAATTAGCCGCACGTAACACCAGTGTAACCTTAAATCATGAGTCATGTGCAATTGATGCAATTTCTTACTTAACATTCACTCTTTCTGTAAAAGTTTATAATGTTTTTTATTTTAACAATTGGCAGATTGTTAAAAAAAAGTTAATTATAAAGGTGTCAATCAATCATTAACATAAATAGTTGATTAAATTATTCTAAAACTTGCTATTTATACGCCAAGTGAGTCCATTTTGGATGATGAGACTTATTTGTATAGCACCTGGCCAGGGTTGCAAGGTGCTGTGGAGTAATTGGCCAGGGTTGCAAGGTGCTGTGGAGTAATTTTCAGCCAACTATGACAGACTTTGTGGAAGTTAATCTGCATTAACCCATATCTGCCTAACTTTAGGATTTCCCAAGTAAATGCTGTAAAGGCCTACCAACGCACAGGTGGCTTTTATTAAAAAAAACATTCATCCGAGGTGTTTGATAAGCTGTTATTCTGATTTATAGCCGTATTTGAATATAAGGCTATTTTTGTTACGACAAAAATGGAATAAGCCCTTATAGCACTGAACCGATGTAATATTCCTGTAACTAAACTAAAACCTTACTCGGTGTAGGTTAGTTTGCCCGCTTCTCTTGAGGTAGATCTGTTTAAGGTGTTCCACTTTTCCTGACACAAACATTTTCATCGAAAACACTGTCTTCTGTGAGGAAAGAGAAAAAAATAATTTGAAAATTTCGCTTATTTGAATGATAATATTGTCAAAGATAGTTGAAGATTTTTGTTTTGAAAACCAGTTTGATTAAATTTACTCTGAAAAAACAGTACCACTGGATTGTTTTTAGAAATTTCTGCAATGCCTTAGGATGGATTTATAAATACTAGTTTTTAGCCAAATTTATTTATTAGTGATGAAATATTTATCACAACCACCCAATTCACTTTCCTCGGGTGTTGCTTAATTTTAAAGGGCATTATTATTACCCTTGCAACAAAAGTATTAATTGTTTTTAAAAACCCAAGAACATTCTGCAGGAAGTTGTGTTTTGACATGTTTAAAACATGAAGACAGTACAATGTGCGTGTTTGTTTATTTGTTTGTTTGTTTCCATTCAGACTGTACAACAAAAGCACTCGGCACTAATGCTAAAAATGGAAGCTTACAAGTACCTTGATTTCAGACAAACGTGTCAAATTTCACTAACATACAGTCCAAGTTTTATGTTTACTCGCATGTACCAACATTTACTACGTGCATTTTGGCGTGTAGATGATCAGACAGCCGGGTATTTTGAGCCAAAATGACATCATTAGTGTGGAGTGCTATTCTTAAAGGTAAAGTAAAAGTATGATACATGGTTGGTAATGGTAAACAAAGTGAATCCGCAATCTTTTATCTGAAAGCTTACTTTTGACTTCAGATTGTGCTGAGAAATAATTTCATCTGAAATGATGCCATTTATTGTGAGAAAAATGACCCTCAGTGACCAGCTCTTAAATTGAGATTTAGCACAAATGTGAACGTGCATAAAAACTCTGACTAAAATATAAGCCTTCAGCATTTTCTCTACTACATGACCATGTAATTAAATAGATGTGATACTTGCATTTGGATAAAGAATATTATTTTGGTTTCACCCTACTCCGATGTGTGCCAAGAACTGCAAGCATTGGATCTATGGATCATGGATTCGAAAAATGAAATTATGTAATTTGTTGAAATCTTCACAGGTAAATTGCATTGTATGTTTATTGAAAACAAGAGGATTTGAACAAATTTTCTCTTCTTTTTATTAGTCATGTATCATAAACTTTTTCGTCTGAATAGTCTTGTGTGACTACGGTTTGAAAACTATCAAACAATTCCTTGATAGCTCATGTGAAACAAGCAAGTCAGAATACAAATAAGATTTGAAGGCTTGCATGGTGGAAATACAATGAAGTAAGAGTTTTGCGGTGACACCATGAAGTGAAATCTCTCTTTTGGTTCCAAAAGGACTCCACAGATTCCTTTCGGAACCACACATACTTAAATGAGATTTATTAATATGGTGTCACTGCAAAAGTCTTACTTTATAAGTCAGAATACGTTTGTTCAGATCCTCCAGAGAATTATCTGTTTCCATTTTGGTGAATCTATGATATCTTTGAGGAAATTATGATGACTAAACCACCAATATGAATAGAAAAAGTTGCAGATGAAACAAGTTTTATAAGAATCTAACATGCATTTATAATATGAAATTATAAGTTTTGGTATTACGTTTTTATTTTTTACTTTATTTTATATTTATTATACGTGAATCTTTTCTGGTTGTCCGTTCAATTAAATATCTCTGAAAACTGGTATGAAAGGAATTGAACCAAATGCACTTTTTCTAAGAGATCAATTTCAATCATGTTTTATCAATAAATTTAACATACACTGAATACATTTTGTTTTGACTCCTAATCATTTCAAGGATACTTCCAGCCAGGCCTGGAATTAAACAGAGGCCTGCCCCGGGCCCAATTTCATAGAGCTGCTTACGCACAAAAAGTAGCTAAGCAAAACAAAATTATGCTTACCAGAATATGGTTACCAGCCAAAATACTATTCTACATGCACAATCTGTGACTGGTAATCCTGCCATTTTTTGCTTAGCAGAAAAATTTTAAGCACTGTTTTCTGCTTAAGCAGCTTTATGAAATTGGGCCCAGGTCTACTAAGTATTCCAGTGTTTTCAAGATTTCTCGAATGGAAGTGCCCTTTTGCAAAATGAAAAAGCCTTGCCCCTTTAGAGATGAAATTCCAGGCCTGCTTTATTAAGGATGCTAGGTCTGACTTTTTGCCGATTTGACCCAAAAATTCAGATTTTAACTTTAAATAGGGGGGGGGGGGCTGCTTGTTATAGATTCAAGAAAGTTATATGCTTTCATTTAAGGTGCTGCACGAAAAAAAATCCACCGATGATAGGCCCTAAGTGGTAGTGCACAGACATTCAATATTATTATGAAGAAATTTATTTCGGTGAAAAATAAGGCCAAGCAACTTTATCTGATAAACCTTGATTGTTTCATGATGTATTTGAATAATGGGCGTGGCAGTGTAGAGGGATTCGATTTATTTTTGGGGCAGAGAATATCCTAGCTAAGCCACAACTCCAAGTAATTAGGCTTTGTGCACCTCAATTTCATAGTCCGTGTGCTATATGCCTTTATTTTGTGCCAGCTGAAGTTTAGTCATTTGCACAATCCCACAAATGGAGCAACCACCAGTCCCTGTAGTGGGGATTATACAAAAACCCTGTCGGTGATTTCTATTTTGTTTTAAACCATTAAACAAGAACTACTCTGGACGAGGGAACATTTCTTCCGAGGTAAAACTTTTTTTGCAGCGAGAGGGCGCGCTGAAGATTGTTTATAAATCAGACTGATTCATTTGGATTATAAGTGTAACCCACCAATGTAAAAGAGAAAAAAACCGCAAACATTTTGTGCAATGTTTTGCAAATAATCTGTGTTTTAGGAAATGATTATTCAGCCATCGTGTAAATACCCCTGCCAAATAGATATGGAATGGTCCGCTGAGTTCAAAGATCGAATTATAGAACAATCCATTATAGTCCACCCGCGTATAGTTTCCGTTATTGAAAACTTTAAGTTTTGTTTGATCTCAAATGTTATTATTGGTAGTATTTCAATATAAAATATGGTGCATTAGTGAATTAATTTTAAAGGTTATTGTACTTCTTCTGGTTAAGTTAACTTAAAAAGAGTAACTCAGTACTTCAATTAGATTATTCTATTTTGAAAAACGGGTAATTGTACTCACGCAGTTGCCTTTTTCAGAGAATGGGGTTTCCCCAAGTTATTTGGGAATGGGATATTTTTTAGTTCCGATGATATTGATTGCAACGAATGGTGTAATTTGCTGCAACATTTTTCTTCACCAATTTTTGTAAAGTTGCTCCGTTCGTTATACAGTACGAACAAAACAAATTCTAGAAGTTCTAGTCTATTTAGGTTGTGAAGTGCATGGAGGAAATACCGGTACCGGTTAACAACACTACAGCACAATAAGTACAGTCTAGTCACGAACGTATCATTCAATGAATCAATGGCTGCTGGAGTGAGTCGCTATGACGCTTTGAAGGAAGAGGCTGAAAAATGGTGTGGGGAAAACTCTTCTGGGTGGCAACTCTTCCTCGCAGATGAGACAGATAGACAACTCGTCTTCACTCATGAAAACGGAAAATTGTCATTCTGTGTCATTTGCCCGTCTGATGATAAAGGGAGTCACGCCAGTCTTGTGAGTTCCTCACTCAAGTATGGAATGGTGGACATGTTTGTGCAATGCAACATTAAAAGTAATGTCGTCCATGTTGTTGATATTGTCATTGTTGTAGGGTCCCATTGTTGTAATGTTAGCCTGGTGTCGAGGATGTCGGTCTCCGTTACTGACGTCCTACGTACCACCAGGGCAAATCCCTCATTGTTTATGGAATTCCTAGTTATTTGTTCAACCATGGAGCATTCTCAACACATATACCGTGGCATAGGTTATGTATGTGTAATGTATTGTTCTACATATCTGAGTATCACACAGTAGTTTAGGTATAAATAAGTCTGCGATAATCGCAGCACTTCTTGGTCATGTTCCTCAGGTCTACGACTATCTGGAGGGTGGATCACGGGTTATATAGGATTATCACAACTACACAGTAATGAAAATAGAAGAATTAAACTTTTTTTCTTGACGATGTTTCATTTTCTTCTAATCTCAGCTCCACAACCTACCGCTTTTTAATGTATTTGTTGTCATTCTTGTCATATATATTGACCCTTGCACAACGTGGGCCCTACTGTCTGCCAATCTCACCATTTTGGGAGTAAAATTGCATACGTACAATTTCAACTTTATGTACAATTTATGGTTAGCATGTAAACGCATGTGTGACACACAAGGGACATTGACTCCCAAAATGGTGCAACAAGATTATTGTGATGATGACGTCAGGTGAATTGGCTAGATGGTGAGCATCATCAGGGTTCAATCAAGTTACTACTACCAGCTTGAAAACCTACCATTTGAATGATTACAATCATAAAAAGGACCAGTTGCGTTGATCGTAACCATCCAGTCCTGACCATGTCAGTTACGATCCGGTCAGGACTAAACCAACTTAGGGACGGGTAACGCAATAACCCAAATGTACATGGTCCAAGCTACTTAAGTCTCCTGAGTCCTGTACACTGGTACCACAGACTGGCACAAAGTGCCATACCTTCAAGGATAGCATTGGGTGCATGGGTCTCTTCTGTTTGTACAGCTGGTATTATGAGGAAACGCCATGGCATGTGTACTTAGTGGACTTTTTGACCTAGGCTCCAAAGTCTCCTGTGGTATTTTGTGGCGAGAGCCAGTTTGGCAGAAGAGTATACTGATAGTATAGGGTGTTTAAAACCAGCGTTCTCTCTTAACAGTGGTCCGCTGGCCAAATGCCAGTTAAAACACCTGAGGACCAGTCAAAATTCTCTCCAAGTGGTCCGGCTGGCTAGTTCAGTGTTGAAAAGCATCCCTATTTCATTTGAAATAATGAAAAAGCTGAAGGACTAGTGAAATGACGAGCTTACTGGTCCTGCTGGCCAGTCACTAAAAAAGTTAAGGGCAAACCCTGGTTTAATGAATGATTCCTATGATTCCTATGATTCCTATGATTCCTATGATTCCTATGATTTCCTTGTATATCCAATTATTAGACAAAACAAGTTGTTAACAAGAGTACCATTTTCAAATCACTACTAAAATGACGTTTTCCTTTTCTAAATGAATTTTAAAGGGGGGACTGTAATTATAGCAGGCCTGTGCACAGCTGTAGCTGTACATGGAAATATGAACTCTCACCCAGACTGCATGTTCATGCGCTGGCTGTCACATCACAATGGCATCGTCATTAAAATATTGTGATATGACCGCCAGTGCGCATGCAGGGGTTAGAGTTCATAATTCCATATACAGTCACAGGACTGTACTATGATCATGACGACAGTCCCCCTTTAAAGGCACTGGACACGTTTGGTAATTACTCAAAATATATATTAACATAAAAAATTACTTGGTAACAAGCAACGGAGAGCTGTTGATTATATAAAACATTGTGAGAAACGACTCCCTCTGAAGTAACGTAGTTTTTGAGAAAGAGGTAATTTCTCACTAAAATATTTGAATCTGAAAAAGACTTCAGGCCTGCAGCCTTTTTCATGCATCTGAAAGCACACAAATTCGTGCAACAGCAAGGGTGTTGTTTTTTCTTTCATTATTTTCTTGCAACTTTGGTGACCAATTGAGCCCAAATTTTTGTACAGGTTTGTTATTTTATGCATATGTTGGGATACACAAAGAGGATACACCAAGTGAGATATTACTGGTCTCTGACAATTACCAAATGTGTCCAGTGCCTTTAAGGCTCATACCAAATGATCACAAAGTAATAAACTTGTTTCCTTTTTTAATAGATATCCACGAGCAGTAATGATGATATCTCGAGCATTATAAGAAGCATCCATGGTAACAGCATTCAGGAGTATTTGGAAAAGATTATAGCAGCTTTAGACCCTGTGAGTGTATTTCCATGCAGGTAGAAATACATGGTATTAAGTGTTGTTTGAAGCTTTGCATGGTGTTGAGAAATAAGAAATAACTATAAATAAATAGTAAACTTGCGGGTACAACCATGTGTAAATCTCTTTATGGGAGTGTTGGCTCTGAAAAGAATACATCGGGGAGACCGGCCGCAACATATCTACTAGAATCAAGGAACATCAAGCACACGGCAGACTGGGACACCTGGAAAAATCTGCCATCATCAAACACTCACAAGAACTAGATCATCTCATCAACTGGAAGCAAGCCAAGCTCATCGCACCTGTCCAGTTCAGGTACCAACGCAGAGTCAGGGAGGCAATCGAGATTAAGGCACACAACACAGTTCCACCAGACATCGGAGGTCATTTAGAATACGGAGGCCATTTAGAATGACATTTAGAAATTTAAATAACTGGTTCATGACATTGCTCCTGTTTTCAATGTTTGCCTTTTCAGCTTGTGAAGACTCATTTTAGCAGAGAGGATGAAGAGGATGAAGAAAGTGAAAGTGAAATGGATTACAATGATTACTACAGCAATGCAATGGATGAAGAGGAACCTCCACCAGTAAGGTAGGCAGAGTTTATAATATGGGATGATTGGTTGACACGTTACAGTCCCAAGAGACCATATATTATGCACATGACTTCATAATTAAAGTGAGGCGCCCTCTGCTGATAGAGGTCAAAAGGAGGTTGCCCATTGGCCCATACCTAGACTGGTCCCCTGTCTTTATCTGCAAGGATAAAGACAGGCACTGGTTTTACAGACCCAATGATTTCATTGGATACAATGATTTCATTGGATAAACGGGCAGTGATGTAAGCTTTCCATATCTGTGTTATGATTGGTCCGCTCCGAAGTGACGTGCTTGTCAGCTACACCATCAGCAGGAACTTTTCGGTCGTCTGCTGCTGCGGGCGTGTACATAATGTTTGTATTACACACAATGTAATGTGTGTACACGTGTGTGTGACTACGAATCTCTGCCGTGGGAATGGATGCAAAGCAACTGGCAGGATCCTGCCAGTTGCTCCAGGCCGGTATTTAGTGTTATTCACGAGCCTCGAAGTGTGACGTCAGATACTGTCCGTTGAGTACATGTTAACAAGGTGATCTAGCCAAAGCGGCAGCCGCTAATTCGGAAACGGTCTTATTTATTGAGCCCAATTTCATCACAAGGCATGCTCGGTGGTGTAGTTGTTAAATGATCCACTCTAGAATGCGGGGGTCGTGGGTTTGAACCAACCCGAGTATTATGCCTGAGGCCGCAGGACTGAGTGTACCGTGCTTGGCACACATCGGTGTGAGTAAAGGGTACCTCAATGAAGGAAATATAAAGTTGTACTGGAACATTTCAAAGGGCACCAAGGCAAATGAACCAGGGGAATGGATGCAATTGCCTCCGTAAAGTATCAGGTCTGCAGGTCGCCAGCCAAAATACTATTTACATTGTTGGTTCTTCCGCTTATTTGTTTGTCATTAAAAACATCTTCTTACTTTTTGTTAAAGCAGGAAAGCTGTGGCTGAGGTTTATGAGGAAGACTTTGACTTGACGAGATACTCAGGGTCAGGATCTCAAACTTCAAGACGACGACTCATTGTGGGTAAGCTCTGCGATTCTAACCCCAACCCATCCCCACGAGCCATCATGCATGGAATTTTCTAACCAAAATTGAACAGAATCTTTTAGGGAACATAGCAATTGAAATCTGATGGTATGTATTTGTTCCGTCCCAACTTGACAATCGTCCAAACTATAGTTGGGACTGGTCCCAACTTGAGTGTTCAAGTTGGGGCATCCCAACTGTAGTTGGGATCGCCCATAGAACTCTACAGTATAATAATACTGTAGAGTTCTATGGGCGATCCAGGCTGTACAGGATAGAATCCGCGAAAGGAACCGTGATCAATTGTGGGGACTGCAACATGCGGGGCGTGGATCTCCCCCTCAACAACTTGTGGGTATTGGGCCCAGTTTTGGCTTTAGAATAGTAGATGAGTGTGAAATTTGTCATTTATGTGCCTTTGGCTACTGTCCCAACTACAGTTCGGACGCCCCAACTTGAACACTCAAGTTGGGACCAGTCCCAACTATAGTTGGTGCGATTGTCAAGTTGGGGCGGAACACATTTATTCTGGATGCAAAATTTTATTAGTATAATGTGTCACGTCTGACGCTCCTGGCACCGAATCATCAAATCGATGGAGATTGTTAAGAATACTATCATGAGATAGAACGACCATTCTAAATACATTGGAAGGGATAAATGAACAAGGTGAGGTGGTGCATTATTGCTCCAAGTCCATTCCAGAAACACCAATGTGAGCCCTTGTATGAAAGTGTACTGGGTTCTTTTACGCACATTACACAACACACAGGACCTACATCTTAACATCCCACCTGAAAGACAAAGCATGCATGGTTTAATACTTGAGTGCCACAATCAGGGCCCAATTTCATAGAGCTGCTTCAACAGCAAATATTGCTTAACAGTTTTCTACTAAGCAAACATAAGCAGGATACCAGTCACAGATTGTACATGTGGAATGGTAGTTTAGCTGGTTATCTTATTCTGGTAAGCATAATTTTGTTGTGCTTAGCTACTTTTTAGCTACTTTTTAAACCCACCCTCTAAGACCATTTGGTGCAGGACCACTCGGCCATGACACTCCAGTGTCAGTAATCAACTTTAAACTGAGAAGTTATATAATTGATGAAAGTCCATTCTGCGTTTAAGAATAATTCACTTGTAGTCTTCTTGTCATAGATCTAAAGATGTTCAGACAATCTGATGGCAAGTTTGGTATTCGGGGAAGTCCAAGGAATGACAATTTGTTTCTTTGGGTAAGTATGAGTGACGATATGTTTAATATATCAAACTATAAAAACAGTAAATATGTTAAGAGTTCACCCTAAATTTTGGACAAATAATTTGTGTCACATAACTTTCTGTCACAAACCAGCCTTAAAGGCAGGCTTTACTTTTTAACTTCTTTCTATTTTACAAACGTACCTCTATGTGTTTTTATTGTAAGATGCACACTGGAAAACAATTGTTATGTTTCTTTTAACGTGACGTTTATAATAAATTGTAATTGTATTGTAATTTGTCAAAGATCAGTTTTTTCACTTTGTGTATCCCAACATAAAATAACAAACCTGTGAACATTTTGGCTCAATTGGTCATCGAAGTGGCAAGAAAATAATGGGGAAAAAAGAAAAAAAACTTGTTGCATAGAATTATGTGCTTTCATCAGATGCCTGAGAAAGGCTTCATTCTCAGATTCAAATTTGTGGGTGAAAAGTTACCTCTTTCTCAAGGGGGGCGTTTCTAACAATGTTTTATACTATCAACAGCTCTCCGGTGTTCATTTTACCAAGTAAGTTTTTATGGAGTAATTACCAAAAGTACACCCTGCCTTTAAGGCTACTGGGGCCATTGGCTCTGAAACGAACCAGTGGTGTTATCATTATGTTATACATTATCATGAATATGATATAATAATATTAATATGAATAATTGGACAGGATGTACAACTGACAGATTTTGAGGCTGGGTCCCCACTGACTAAAGACCTGAGTCGCTATGCGGTGCAGCATAAGGAAAGGCCAGAGATTCATCTTGAGGTGATATTCCCAAATGATTACCCAATGTCTCCACCGTTCATCAGGGTCATCAAACCAAGATTCAAATTCTTAACAGGTAAAGTACTGGGGAGCATTATCGGGGCTTGAATTTTACACTGGACTGCAGGCCTGAGGCCAGTGATTTTAGTGTCGGGCCAGTAATCCTGTGACTAGACAAGTCTAGCGATCTTGTGTTTTTTCAATTGAGTAACCTCACTGTAATAATAAAAACAAATTATATTCAAATGTTGACTTTGAGTCCCATAAATGTCTTTCAGTTCTGTTGAGTAATGAAGTATACTTAATACCAATAAAGATAAAATGAGATAAAACCTCCCTTACATGCCTTAGTGTGTGTTCAAATAAAAAACAGTTAAACATGTTAAATGCAACAGTGTCCAGATGTCAGGAATTTTGTTTCTGGTCTTGTAAGAAAATTTCTGGTCCAGTAAATATTTTGAGCTACAAGCCCTGCAGTCTTGCGGATTTATCCCCCAAATATGAGCAAACTCTGGAACCATTGTGCCATACACATTCATTCAGAATTGTGTATGGGTGTTCACCGTCTAAACGTATCTACCCAAAAGTTTGCACTAAGTCATGTGATGTAGCAACTGTCTCTATAGTCTGATGAATTCAAATTTATGCGATAACAGACGTTAATCAAATCTAATTTGAAAATGGCTTATTAGAACACTCTCTGGTTCCACACCATTTTGTACTATATATTCAGATGTGATGGTCTGTTTTATGTTACAGGGCATGTGACAGTAGGGGGCAGTATTTGTATGGAATTATTGACCAAGTCTGGCTGGCGACCAACTAATGATATAGAGGTAAGTTCTGGTACATATTGTTCGGTGCATTTTGCAAAAGGTTGTATTTTCGAAAAGATCCTTCACTTGGCACACACATTTGAAACCAAACAGACATACCTTGCTAAAGCTGTCTTCAATTCACACACAAACCCAATTGGGAAGCCTGAGGCTATGGACGCGATTGCCTCCATGCATCTGGTCATTGCCTTCATTCCCTTTGAAATGTTCCGTTATGAATTTAAATTCCCTTTCATAGAGGTGCCCTTTACAAAGGAAAAACTGCCTTGCCCTTCCACGGACTGAGTATTGGGCCTGCAATGGTGCAGCCATATAACGCTTTTACACACAGAACCTCTTGTGTGCAAGTAGCAAAATTATAACAAAAATCTATTATTTGTCAATGATGGGATGATACAGTCATGGTATATTTTACAATGAACCATTATATGAAATGATACATAAATGATCATAACATGAGTTGACCCATTTTAAGCGTACATGTCCGATTTGTTGGCACATTTTTTTAATCAATGCATCAGTTGTTGGAGATTAAGAGATCAGTCTATTCCCACCATTGATATTGATCTTTCTTCTGCTCTTTTGTTAATGCAGAGCATCTTGGTACAAGTCCGATCAGCGATCATGTCCGATCCCAATGCAAGGCTTGATCCATCGCGAGCGAACGTGGCATACACCATGACAGAAGCTAAGATGGCATTCCAACGGATGGTTGATCGATACAAATGGGATAAGTAATGTGTATTGTGCATCAACTCTTGCTGCTGGGGTATTCTGGTAGGACATGTCCCTAAATTAGTTTGTACATATATGAGAAAATTGTGTTAAGCCCGGTTCATACTTCACGCAAAAGCAAAAGCAAAAGCAAAGCGAGTTTTCTTGCATCATAATTGGAAAAGCAGCGTGCACTGATTATTGCGTCACAAAAAATCGCTTTGCATTCGCTTTCGCGTGAAGTATGAACTGGGCTTAAGCATTTGCCACAGTTGTGTTTTTGTTTGTGTAGACATATAGGCCATGACCATAAGGGGAACTACATCATTCTCAACTATCTTTTTTGTATGCTTCGCACTTCACAGCTGAAGTTTTATAAACATATTTTGAAATCGGCGGCTACCTATCATGAGCAGGAATGGCAAGATAAATCTCTACTTTTCAAGAAAATGGTTCATGCACATGATTAGTTTAAAAACAACTTTTGGGGTGTTTTGTTTTAGATATAATTTTAGAAAGTGATTTTGTGAAAGTGACAATCAACAAAACCATTTTTCTTTATAAATGTTTAAGGGCTTTGAATTACTAGCGAAGTGATTATATAATTGTCCATTCCTGGTTTTTATTCAGAGAGGACAACACATGTCTTGATTGAATTTGCAAAATTGAAATCAGAATCCATACAGCACTTGGCATTTTGGATGGTAGGCATGACAAACTGGTCAAGCTCTCATAGAGATTGGCAAGCAAAAAAACAAGCCGGTTCCCGGTCACAAACAGTTTACATCTTCAAAAAATGTCCGCAATTCAGCGCTTGGCTGCCATGTGATTTTTTTATGAATAAACTAACAATGAATGAATGAACTAATTAAATATTTAAATCTTGGCTGGTAAACCATTTACCCTAACCAACCTATTCCGGTAAATTTTTGTGCCAAAAACCCCTATGAAAATAGGACCATGGTGTACTCCAAAGTATCTCTGTATATTGAGAAATTAACACCAGAAAAAGATGCGTTTATATTATGAAATAGTTAAATTTTATTTTCATTACAAAACATTATTATTCCATAATTTTAAACTCTTCAAATAACTTTCATGATTTCTGCAATGGTTATTTTAATGCTTGTGTGATATCATGGTGAATGTTTTTTTCTAAATTCAATTCATTAGAATAATGAGGTTAGGAATAAAATAAATTAATTACTATTTGTTATAAAAGTGTGATTTTACTGTACATAGTATGTTATAAAAAATGTTCTTTGATCTTATCAAAAAAGTACATGTATAGTATTACAAGCATGTGCTTTATATTTAGTTGGTACCTTATTTTTTTTAGCCACGTGCCGTTGGATGATGTCTTACAGTGCAAACCTTTTCTAAACTTAATAACGAAGGATGTTTATTTACATTTCGGGACTGTTTTGCAACATCTGCTTTTGATTTGGTTGATCATGTCGCTTGACGTATAATTACACCCCAGACAATCCATTATTTAGCTTGCAACGGCATACACTCATCATGCTATGCTTTGTTTCCCCCATACAAAGAGGGACAAAGGGTACTGGAATTCATGCTCAAAATCTCCCTTTTTCTGGGGGGTTATTGTGTAATCCCCAATTCCAGACTTTCGTCCCGTTATTGTACAAACATGGTTTACAAGAGATCGATAGGCTGCCACCATTGTTTATCATTGTATTTGGCATATATGGGAGGCAAGTCCGGGATACCATGGCCATTAATCGGCTGTGGCTTATAGCCAAGGTTTGGCCTATTCCAAGTGAAGACATTCCGTAATTTATAAAAAGATAACAACAAATCCTGGTATATTATATGAGAACATTTGTTATCCTTACTTTTTTTTAGTCAGGCTTTCATCGTGACAGTCGCGCTGAAGAATTTTTAATGTCGGGAAGTGGTTAATAAGTAGAAGTGGTGGTTCAAAATTTTCACAACCTCACAGCCTCTTTTTCATGACGCCTTCTTCCCCACCCCCAAAAAGGGGGGGGGGGAACACTATTAATATATTCACTTTTTACCCTCCAACTGGGGTTTCGGGGATGTGTGTTGACTCTGGCTTTTAAGCGCAGAACTTCAAATCCAGACTAAGTAAAGTGATTGGGATTCGAACCCACGAACCTGGCATTATAGAGTAGAAGTCTAAACTGCTAGATAAGACCACCAAAAGTGCCCAGTGATGAACGAGCAGTTCAACTCTTACGTTGTTAGCAGCGGGTACCACAACAGTTTAAATGATTTTAAAAATTGCATCAGGGACAAAGAATAGTAGTAGTCTGTCCCAAATATGGCTCACCAATCCGGTGTTTATACCCGGTTTCCTTGGCATTAAGCGACTGAGAATATTTATCCCTTGGACAGGATGCCAGTCCATCGCAGGTTACTCCCCAGCTCTTGCCAGTACCCATTTGTACTCCTGGGTGGGGAAGAAGCAATTATGATAAAGTGCCTTGCTCAAGGACACAAGTGTCATGACCAGGACTCGAACCCACACTCTGCTGATCAGAAGTACCAGAGCTTGACTCCAGTGCTCTTAACCACTCGGCCATGACACGCCAACCTATAAAGAATTGTATTAAGGTTTTATCCCTAAACCAACCAAAGTGTGAGTAGGTTTGTATATTAAAGCCCGGTTCATACTTCACGCCGAAGCGAAGCAAACAACAACACGTACTTGATTGTTTGTCACGTATTGTGTTACGTTTGTCACGTTAGTGTTCAAAGTACATGTATAAACTGGGATTTAGGGTTTTCCCAGAATACAGCAGAATTTTTTTTTTAAATGTAACTTAACTCACGTGACACTCAACGGAAATGAGAAATCTAATTTGTTTAATGCTTATATTCATGACTTGATATTCTTTATGTACATATATTGATACAAAATATTAATTTTTGCCATCAGTCACAACAGTCCGTCAGAAAACCAGCTTTGGATTTTTCTGGTTGGTGCAACACGAGTAACCATAGAATTTTAAGCTGTTAAATATGTTAAAGCAGGGAAACACATAATAAATTCATAAAAAATATATTATCTTTGTCAGATTTAAATATTCTGTGTATTTTGAATAAATCAACATTTGCTAAATTTAGTTTTGCATTCTGTTTACTTTTTTGTTAACAGTGTAGTGCAATAAGATGAACTCCAAATATTTTCAGAAAAAGCTGATTGCAGTTACCGGTACCAATTTTAACCTCCATAATTTTGGTTCATCAGGAAACCGAGTGTTCAAAACCTAATAATAATAATAGTAATAATAATAATAATTTGTTATCATATAGCGCACATATCCTAGTAGCTTGATCGAGGTGCTTTACAACATTACTATCCCCGTTCATTGGGCATACCTAGGCCAATCCCCAAACTTTCTCCACTCCCTGGGGAGCATACATGTACAACCCTAAGCATAAAGGGGTTAAATCCTGTCTCAGCCCTCTCAGGTTCCCATTTATACAACTGGGTTAAGAGAAGCAATTATGGTTATATATGCCTTGCTCAAGGCCACAAGTGTCATGACCGGGATTCAAACCCACACTCCGGTGATTTCACCATCAGAACTTGTGTCCGATGCAACAGACAATATATTATACTTTTTAAAGCCATAAACTATGCTTAAAGTATTTGAAGGAACAGAAACATAATATGGTTGGAACCGACTTGGTCCCGGAAGTTAGAAAAGACTTGCACAGTCTATACCGGGTGCCTTTGCCATACACAGCATCATTCGTGTTTGGGTCCCAGGGTGCATAATGAACAACTCCAATATTTTCCAAAGTGTTAATAGCGCCCTCACTTGACCAGTGCTTCTGATTGCCTTTTTGATTGGCTGTCAAGGCCCGAGCGCCTGGGTTTGGTTGTTCAGTTTGGTAACTATCGATATCATATGCCATTCCTTATAGCCGACGACCAAAGTGCACCAATGTTTACCCTCAGTCGAAAGAAAGTGATGAGGAGGATTGCATCCCCACCTCAAGTTCCTCAGGAAAGCCAAGCTACAGGTCTGGTTGGTGTGAGGCAAGTACCTCTAATACAACAACCACCCAATGCAATTCAGTGGAGACGGGGATGTAATTAAGATTTGACTACATTCTGACCCATTAAAATCTTTTCCGTACTCTCTGCAGTGTGGGAGTTGATAGTGACAGAGACAAATCGTTGTACAGAGTAAGTTTTGTGATCAAAACCCAGCCAATCATCAGCCTGCTTAGAGTGCAATTTATGTTCCCGAAATGATGGCATTCGGAGCCAAAGTTACAGTTACAAATTGTGCTTGGAAGTGAAAGGGTTATAGAAAAATCAAAATAAACAGTGTAGTGTACTATTGTTTGCATTTAGTGTGTACATGTTCCATAGATTTATAAAAATGAAAATATAAAAAACGGAAAAAACCCACACAAATTACAACACCAAAATTACATAAGAAATAAATAGGACAGCAACTATTATATTAAGAACATGGCTCCATTTCATGGCTCTATACCAAATTTCTGCCTACGGTATCTGGAAAATGCTTGATGATTGTAAGCATCACATATTAGCAGGGCCTTATAATACTATAACAAATTCACATTATTGTGTAGTTCCCGATCCCAGACCTTTGTCCTTTTTTGTATACAAACTGACAAATGTTGCTTACAAGAATGGACAGGCTGCCATTATTGTTTATCATTATATTCTGCTCAATGGGAGGTACATATAGTCCAAGCGTTCTGAGATTCCTGCACACCATGGCAGATAAATCCTCTGACAGTCTGAAAGTATGTGTTATTACTTGTCAGGATAGAAATACTAGAATGCAGGATTTGTGGGGTTATTGGCCAATTGCTAAAATTACTGGTTAGTGGTCCACTGGGTGTTTGGAACTTTGCTTCTCTAAGAGACCTGGACTTCCTGACAAGAGTAATGACTTTTCCTACAAGGAACCGGATGTTCTTGACACCATCATGAGGTCATATCAGCTGCTCCACGTGGAAAAAGACTTTTACAGCTCTTTCCATAGGAAATAAATTGTGTTCCACATGGAACATTCCAAATGAATCAAGAACCTTCCAAGTTTTGGGTTCTACCTGGATCATTTGCATATGATGAGCTCTGCCCTCAATTTACGTTAAGCCCCACCCACAATGTGTTACCCCTTGATTAAAATATCTTCATAGTGACATATTCACAATGATATCATAACCCCCTGGCACCACCTCTTGTTGCTCTTGATTATTTAGTACTACTTGGATCATTTGCATATCGGTTGCTCCGCCCTCCATTGAGACTGGGGGATTGTCAGCTGTTGGCACTATCTCCGCCCTCATTGGGTGGTGCTTCAGAATTTCAATGCCGTGAACGGCACCCAAGTGTCTCGAAAGGTGGTGCTTGTGTCGGAATAAATAGTTGCAGATCTGACATTTGAACCTTCCTTTGGTAGTATGAGCTCGGTAGTGAGCCCTGCATAGTGTTTCAGTCTTGAAGCGCCAGGTGCACCCAGGGAAGAGGCAAGGGAACGGACGATCCATGGAGTGAACGGCCATATGTTTGGTGAGAGTGGAACGGTCCGTGTACGCAGACCCACATATGTGGCACAAGACGCAGCCGCTGCTGTGCACCTGACGATGCATGTGGATCTCGCTGTGGAGCTTGGACTGGAAGCTGCACTGTTGACACTTGAAGATCTTTTCCCGGTGAGATCTCCGGTGTGCGGTCAGCCGGTTCCTGGACTTGAAGGCCTTACCACACTCATCACACAAGAAGTTCTTCTCTGTGCGATGAGTTTCCATGTGAACCCGCCTCAAGCGAGCCTTTTTGAACACCTTACCACACGTCTGACAGGGATAATTTTCCAGGGTTTTCTTCTTCTGCCTCTGCTTTACTTTCAGTCTGGTGTTTTTACGTGTCAACGGGTTCAGGCAAGACCTGTAATTTGACAGGGATGTTATTTGACCTCCAAACTCCTCCCCGTCTTTCTTGTTTTTCTCCAAGAACATCTTTTCATACTTGCCGACTTTATAATCATTGATGAAGTTCTTGTGAGAGTCAAACATGTGTCTTGACATCATTCCCACTTCACAAGTATGGAAATCACAGAATAGGCATCTGTAGATGGATTTACCGTAGGTGAATTTGGCTCCTTGCACAGTTACAGTTTCCAAAGCAAATCTGTAGTTGATAGTGTCTCGTAGGTACTTTTCAGTGGCCTTTTCGGGTATTTTTTTCCTAATTAGTGAGTACACGTTTTCATCCTCATCATTGATGCACTCGGTGTCAGGGTCAACGACGACAGCAATAATCTTACCATCAGTCTCACCCACTTCAACCACCTCATAAGGGTTCTTTTCATTTACTGGGTCGCCTCCTTGAAAACTGACTCTGTGGTGGTCAGAATAATGTTCCACCATTGATAAGTCAGAAGAGAACTCTTCAAAGCACAGTTCACATCGATAGCTGCTGCGTACATCCTTGTCTGAAAATGTGAAGCAATAAAATAATTTTCAAATACCTTCATACAGAAAAGAACTTAATAGCCCATATGCATGTCCCAATGCACATGATCGGCGCGCAAATGATTCTGGGTGAAATCTGAGTTCAAGCAACACCGGCGACCATCATGGCGGGCTGATTGTGAAGCAATGCGGTACACAACTATAAAACCTGGCACAGTTACATACGTAAACTATAGTATGGCGTCCACCTTGGCAGCTCAATTTATTTTTTTAACTGTACTCGGTTTCCCAAGATGCATTGCGGTATATTTTTCAGACGGCGCTACTGCATATTGGCTGTCGTTGTAGAATTTGGTTTTGACTTCTCCACTTCACTGCTACGGAATGAAACTTAAAGCATTCTTGAATTGGTTGTTAATTGCCATTGCCAGATTTCACCATTTAATAACCCTCCTACTCTCTGACCATTCAATATCCTCCACATGGTCTCTAAGTCACCATTATGACGTTAACTCAGAAACCACATGAGATAGCGCTCACCGCCCAGCAGGATCATTGTGCTTGAAACTCAGCTACAGATTGGACGTAAACGTTCTGCGCTTTTAAATTGTATCGTGCACTTGGAGCATGCTTCATAATTAATATGACCAAAGTTTTTGTGTAGACTTTGGTCTACAGATTGGAAAGTTTGCCTGCTCGAGAGGTAAGGGGAGTGAAGATGTCAAGGAGGAATCTTGCACTAGCTACTGTTCAACATCAAAGGCAAAAGAAAAGGCAAAACTACAGGTAAATCCAAAGCCAAACTACCAAAACCAAAGCAAAAGTGGGTTTCCAGAGCCAAAGCTCTGGAACAGTCACAATGACCATTGTTTGCAAGCTTGACTAGACGTTTAGTCACTAACATGCAGGAAGGCTTTGCATATTAATTGCAACTCCCCTTGCAGCAAACCTTGCCGCCTCATCTGGCAAAGGCAAATAATGCAAAAACATGACTGAAATTATTGTTGGCCCATCCCACAAAACACAAAAAATCCCCCAAAATCCCAGTGCAGATGAAAATTCAGATGTACAGATTGATGATTTAGTGGCTTCAGGACATGATGATGAGGACAGCTGATATTCAGCAGGACTAAGAAACTGACGATAAAGTAGGCCAGAAGATAAAGGATAAACTGTCAACACTAACTGACAATTTTGAAATCAAAATTGTCGGACAAGAAATTGCTTGCAAAGCAGAATGTGTACCTGTACTGCCGGCCCCAAAATTGTGAACACCTTATGAACTTGGTACTGAATCCAGAAATCTGGTCACACAGCTGAAACCAAGTACTCGGTCCCTTGACATCAAATGCCGTTGACTTGCCAGCGGAACCAGTTAGCTTGCCATTTCACTATGCGCCAGCTTTTTCACAAATGTCCATGTTTCATTTTGAATAGGTACATGTATAGTCAGCCGGACCACTAGGACACAATTTTGACTGGTCCTCAGGTGTTTTAACTGGCATTTGGCTAGCGGACCACTGTAAGGGAGAACGCTGGATAGAGTGCAATGGCACAACTACTGGGGGACATTGGACAACTCAAGAATCAACTTATCAGCATCACACATACCAGGTAGGCTGAATGTGCTGGCGGAGTGCGGGCATAGAATCCAGATGCACCAACATATATACGTGGTGGATGATCAAGCTGCTTTTGTTTTAGCGATTCATAGAGCTGTATTTCAGACCCAATATTGATTTGTTCTATTCAGAACTGAATCACCAAATACCAATGTATGCTTCACAGGGGCCATACCCTGCCAAGCTGATAAGAGCACTGGACCCAAGCTCTGGTGTTTCTGATCAGCAGAGTGTGGGTTCGAGTCCCGGTCGTGACACTTGTGTCCTTAAGCAAGACACTTAACCATTATTGCTGCATCCTTCGGATGGGACGTAAAGCTGTTGGTCCCGTGTGTTGTGAAATGCACGAACAAGAGCCCAGTGCACTTATCCAAAAGAGAAGGGGTTCGCCCTTGTTTTCCTGGTTTGATTGGCTGCATATTGCGCCACAGCATCTTGTAAACCATTACATGGTGCTATGTAAAGGAGTAGGTCTCATTCTTCAGATATGTAGCTCCACATACCTAGCAGGAAAATACTGACTGTCGAAGCGCCTTGAGCGTCACTGAGTGACGGATATGAGCGCTATGTAAGAAGCTACTATTATTATTATCATTTCACAGAATATTTTCCTTGCTTTTCCCAAACTTAACTTGATAGGCCAAAAAGACAGTCAATGACCAAGCAGATGGCATGCTGGTCATGCCGAACTGGCCAACACAGCACTGGTACCCTGTAGTAATGAACATGCCAATAGCACACCCAGTGCTGATTCACCCAACAAACGCGTCACCCTCAGCTACCCCAAGACACAACAGCAGTACATCCACTACATGTACATTGGAAGATGGAGCTTCTGGTATGCCACTTGTACTGCAAAAGTTTAGGCTTTTCGAACTGCTCTGCAGCAGACAAAAATGTCTTCCTAGCGAATTGGAAGCTCTGTACAATGAAAGAGTATCTTACCTGCACCACTGAGCTTAGAGGAACAGAACAAAGTGACTTTATCAGTTACAGAATACCTCAGAAAGCAGTATCCAGGGATGCAATTTGTAGATGGGTTAAAATAACATTGTAGTCTCAACATCATAAGCCAAAATGGCAGAGTACAAATTCAGACAATACTTGAAACAGCCTGGAGCTGGTGTGGCAGGAGATTCTGTCCCCCTGGATATTCTGTGCGAATTGTATAGAGGACAAAATCCCCTATAACACCACTACTAGCATTTTTGCTCATTATTGTAACAAGTGTTTTGCAAAAAAACCCCAACAACAACAACAATTCTGGAAAATAATGTTTAGTTATACTTTGTGAACACTCTCATGTTGTGCGTACGCTAATAGATTTTACATCTGAGTACCAGTATGTATTGATTATTGTGTTACAGGTAAATTAGCGCCACGCGTAAGCTTTAGCCCCACCCGAATGTTTAAACACTTCTGACCATGTTTCTATCGCCTGTTTAAACATGGCCACACAATCTCCTCCCCACCAATCAAAATGTATAAACTGTCCCGGATATTTATGAATATAAAATCAAAAGTACTTACGATTTGTTTGATGCTTGAGGAATGCAATGACTGAGTCACATTTGTGCTGACATCGGCCACAAATGAAGGTATCCTGACAGGTGGCCTCATCTAGCTTATCCGATGATTGCTCCATTTCTACGAATTGTTGTCAGCCTATTATTAACAAGTAAAGTAAAATATTGTTTCTTAGTAATGTTGGGTGCACTCTTTGAAGTTTTCATTTTTTAAAATTCGGGCAGTGTGCCATTTTGTGACGGCGCAAACTTTGCTTCCTTGCATGAATTTAAAGTTTGCGCAGGATAGCTCGGGCGCAAACTTTAAACACCGCGCGATCTTTGTAGTTCAACCATTAAATTCTCACCACTTGTCGTGAAATATACGCTGTATGTAGGGAATACGTCCAGAGGTTAAAGGAGTAAGTTCGAAGTAGTGTTCTGCTGCATCTTAACTTCTGTCCGAAGTGATACTTTTGTTCAAAAACTTGGGAAGAACGTCGATAAACAGGTCTGCTCACGAACTGTAAGTTCAGAAATTCTTGTGACAAAGCACGAGACAATCGCGCTGGCCCTTGCTCTATGCGTTGGCAGATTTTCATGTGATAAATAAAACGCACTGCAACTTGTTGATAAACTTTCTGTCAAAATAGAAAAACAAATTTGACAATTCGTATCAAGGTTCAAGGTTCGTTTATTTTCCACAATATCAAAAAGTAAAAAGAAATTTATCACTCAGCAAGAGCAATCGGTATAAAGAATACAACTTAACAGTATAGATATCGAGAATAAGACTAAAACAAACATGACACTGCAGAGGGATCCATTTTCGAAGCAGAGCTTAAAAGACAAAAGCGTCCCGTTTTTGTTTCTAGTCTGACGATGACAACAACCACGCCAATGTTTATGCTGTTTCCCAAAAGGAATTTATTCATGTGCAATTTTTATTTGTGTGGGCAGACTTTAGTTCAAAATTTATTCTTGGGGCGACCTGATAATGGCAATTTATTGGAATCGCACAGTTCGAGTAACATGCTTTGCGCAAGTGCTCGCCAGCCATCACCGCCCCAGTCACATCACCGAAAACAAGGGTAATTTTAGGGGGGGGGGAGCAAGAGGGGATGCACTATTTTTGTCTAGGGGGCACTGGCTAACTAAAACTCATCTGTTTGCACTTTTTCTAAACAAGCCCCCTTTCAGTCTTCAGCGCTCTCTTTTGGGCTTATGTCATTTACTATTTTTGTTAGATAATTTGCCGTGGAGGTAAAACCAAGTACATTGTCTGCGTGTATGAACAGCCCCGTCCCTGTTCGCTGACCGCAGGTCATGGTTTGCCTATTATGCAAATCTCCGTGCACGCCGACCATCTTTGCTTGTGCCCCCAAACCCTGGCAAGTCTGTGCCCAGTCATGCCAGTCAGTGGTCGTCCCCCAGTGCTATACAGCCCCGTTTGCATTTTGCGAACACCTGCAAGCCAGTGTCGCAAGAATCTTCTGCCAAGGGGGTTTGGACTCCACTAGTCGAGTTGTCTGATCAAAAGTCAACTTGTATTACGGTTGAACGGACAAGCCGTCGAGTTGTCTGACCCATCGAGTTGTCTGACTCACTGTCAGGTTGAGTTGTCCAACGGACCAGGGCCCAATTTCATGGCTCTGCTTACCGTAGGCAAAGAACCTGTGCTTACGGAAGCAGGGAATTCCGCGCTTACGTCAAGCATATTTCAAGGAAGAGAAGGGAATTTTTGCTTGTGCGCGTGCATGCTCCACGTTTCACTCCAGTTTTACTCCAGCAGCATTCTTCGCTTACTTAACACAGCTGAGCTAGCGCAGAAATTCGGCGCTTGCACAGTAAGCGGAGATCAGTGATTATAAGCACAGAATTCGGCGGTAAGCAGAGCCATGAAATTGGGCCCAGTTGTCTGACAAAGATGACATCCTTTGCCACACACGACACAGTCCAGCATGCAAACCAGCTGACTGGTTTGGTGCGGACTGGTGGATGGAGTGGGGTTTATCCAAACAAACTTACCCCCTAATTTTGTTTATTACAATTCGGTGGTACACGAAAGCCCTATACAGATTCTCCACATTCAATATTATTTAAATGATAATGAGTCGCTTAAACTACCTCACCTAAAAAGTGCAAAATTCAGGCTTGTTGTTGAAGCTCTCCGACACAGAAACTAAACTTTCCATCAAACGAAATAGCGCCCTCAAGCGGCAGCCAGCAAAACTAGTAAAGTTTGATACCCAGACTTTCATAGACAATTACACCTATTCGTCTAACGTAAAACTGCTTAATACATTGAAGGTAAACAGCCTGTGTTTCGCCGCAAGAGTTATTTAACAGCAGACCAATGCTTGTATTGTAAAACATTTGTTATTCAACAACGTCTGCTTTTTTGAAGAATCTGGTGACTAATTTCATTTCAATTCATGTATATTTTCCTTATCTTGTGTCTCTCTCTCAGTAAAAGTGTTTGCACTTGAGAAATGCCGATAGTTAATTGATAGATTTCATCTGCAGTCGATCGAGTTGACCGTATTCAATAATCCCATTGACATAACAACACAACAGTGAATTTGCAAAAACAATGTTGAACTTATCCTGAAGTGAAGTTTCATCATCTTTTTGAAATTGAACACAAACGGTGAGCTGGTAAAGCTATGGCATTTAGGAGTTGTGGGTCGCTTCATCTTGGAGCTAAGAAGGTCGGCGTTTGTCTAAATCCATCCACATTCAACCATCACAGACAAGTAAGTAAAACATGATAAAATGTTTCTTTTAAATTATTATTTATTATGATTAATTATAATTGTTTTTATTGTATTTGTTTCACCATATAAGGTGGGGACCTACATCTATTATATGTACTTTGTTATGTTCTTTATTTCTCATGATTTCATAATTTACCTTTTCCCCAAGCCCAAATTAAAACTATTTATTTTTTTTGTAAATAATGTCAATATTTTTTGTTGATGATTATTTGTTCATTCATTTGGAGTCAATTGGAAAAGATTCCAAAACTAATCGACCAGAAACAGTATCTTATTCTTATTAAATACCACTCTCCAAACATCACGTCCTTGTCATAATAGAGGGTGTACAAGATCCACCATTGCCACAAGTTCAAGCATTGAGATTCTCTTAATTGTTTTCTTATACTGGTTTCCTTTATTGGATCATGGAAGAAAAGTTTGGAAGGTAATGCTTCTACTTTCTTTACAAATTGGATCAGGAGGTTTCAAAGAAGAACCACAGTAGGACATAACTTATTATATTAATTAAATTCCGCTAGAAAAACAACTGTTGCCAACTAACAAAAGGCCAACATTCATGATGTAGTCACAATTTCAACACAAGGTAGGCCTATAGGCCTAAACATTATGTATAAATTTGAGGTTAAAACACCTGGTTTTTTATGACATATTTCTTTGTAAGGTCGCCCTCTTGCAGAAATGTAGTAGATTATTCGGGAGTACAAGATGGACCAGTAATGCCTTCCAAAGATGGATAGTCTTCAGTAAACAACCCCCAAAGGGATTTGAGAAATTTTTCCAAGGTGGCAAGAAAGAAGCTGCTCCCCCGAGACCCAAGAATTCATCTACACCCAAAGAGAAAGGTACTCCTGGCACGGTTTGCTATTTTTTTTATGTTATTGAAACACTAACTGCTCAGCCAGTGGTGTGGGACAATCACATCTTCTTCCTTCATGAAGTTTCAGGCCTGAATATCTAGTTTGTAGAAAGGGTTTGCTGCTGATGTAAACAAATTAATGTTACACTGAGTATGGTCAGGGCTAATTGGTACTTGAAAGCAAAGATTCTTTGAAAGTAAAGGTTTCCTTACCAAAGTCTCCTTGAAAGCAAATTTTACTTGAAACCACAGTTTCCTTGAAACCAAAGTTTCCTTGAAATCAAAGTTTCTAGAAACCAACGTTTCCTTGCTAAAGTGTCCTTTAGAGCAAAGATTCCCTGAAACCAAAACTTCCTTGAAACCAAAGTTGCCTTGCCAAAGTTTCCTTGAAACCATAATTTCCTTGAAACCAAAGTTTCCTTATTTATAACCATTTTTCCTTCAAACCAAAGTTTCCTAGAAACCAATGTTTCTTTGAACTTCATCCTACAGGTGAACCCAAACCAGAGAAAAGCAGTGAGAGTAGCCGTTCTGGTAGCAGCGGAGGCAACAAACAGAATGACTTCTGGAAGGGACTTCTAGGCGGAGCTACAGGAGGCAAGGCCGGAGGGGGTAGCAGCCCCCAGATAGATCCAAACAACAGGAATCAATTACTGTTCAGTGTTGCTCTGACAATAACAGGTGCTGCTGCCGCGATTTGGCTGCTTGGTGGTGGATCCGCCCCTGAGATCACATGGAAGGAGTTCTGTAATGAATACTTACAGGCTGGACAGGTAGTTATATTGTTTCTCTTCAAGACAAAGTCAGGATTGCTATTTATCCAGGGTTTGCCCTTCCTATAGGGACTATATACCTTTACCATATTGCCACCATCTTGGTCATGTTCCTTGTATCCTATACCAGCAATGAATAATAACATTCATTGTACAAAAAGGAACCATACTATTTCCTCTTCCAGCCTCGCTTTGGTTACATTGATTTGAGCTTCCGTTAAGTATTCATTCTTAAGCAACGCATGCTCAAATTCACTCTTTTTAATACCTATTACTCAGGAAGAGGTCGTGGATTGTATTAACAAAATTCCTTCTTGGGAAGGCCCCTGGATTCGATGGTTTAAGTTCTTTTGTCATTAAACAGGCAAGGTATGCACTAGCTAAGCCGTTGGCTAAAATCTTCAATAAGTGTTTAACAGCTGGAATATTTCCCGATAGTCTAATAATAGCCCAGGTAATACCGATATATAAAAAAGGTTGTAAGCATGAATTTATTAATTATAGACCCATTTCAGTCTTGTCTGCGTTTTCAAAACTATTTGAGAAGCTTATTTATAAGAGATTAACATCTTTTATTGATGAAAATAACATTATTTCTGAGTCGCAATTTGGATTCAGAAAAAATTGCTCAACTGAAATGGCGACATCATATGTTGTTAGTAAATTATGTAATGCGATTGATCATAATAATATCTCCATAGGTAGGTTTTTGGACTTATCAAAAGCTTTTGATACTGTAAATCACAACATTCTTGTCAGAAAATTAGAGCATTATGGAGTGCGAGGAACAGCCCTTGACCTACTAAAAAATTACCTATGCAACAGAAAGCAATATGTAGGCCTATCATTTAACTCTAAAAATTCTACCAGGCATGACATAATGTGTGGCGTACCCCAGGGTTCTGTGTTGGGCCCTTTACTCTTCATTCTTTATATGAATGTTATATGTACCACCTCAGACAAATTAACTTTTTGTTTATTTGCTGATGATACAAGCTTACTGTATACTCACAATAATGTTGATGAGGCTATTCAAAACCTCAATATGGAACTTGTAAAACTCAGTACGTGGCTCTTAGCAAACAAACTATGTATTAATGTACTCAAATCAAATTATATTATCTTTTGTGCCAACCAATTCAAGTACACACAATCTGTTCCATTGATTTTTAATAATGCAAGGCACAGTCAGGTAAAAAGAACAACATTTTTGGGTATAACTATTGACGAAAACCTTGCTTGGAAAAATCATATTGATGAAGTAGCTACAAAAATGTTCAAGAATATTGGCATAATGAATCGCTTAAAATATTACCTGCCGAACAGGATTTTATTGACATTGTATAATTCACTCGTTCTGCCATACCGAAATTACTCAATCTTGACTTGGGGCAGTTTTTCTAAATGTAACAAAATACTTACTTTACAAAAACGAGTGGTCCATGTAATTTCGAATGCTGGCTACCGTGACCATTCAGGTCCATTATTTGCTGAATTAAGCATACTTCAGTGTAATGACTTATACCACCTTAATTTGGGTAATTCATGTATAAATGTATGCATATCCTACTTCCCCCCTGTTTGAACTCTTGTTTTACATTAATGTCTAATATTCATGCATATAATACTCGTAGTAGCGCTAGGGGTAATTTGTTCGTCCAATTTAATAGAACATCAATGTCTCAAAACAGTGTTGTCCATCGAGGCATCTCTTACCGAAATAGTTTAGATGATTCTCTTAAATCTTCACCCTCTCTAGCTGTGTTTTTAAAAAACCTAAAAGCTCAGTTCATTGACTCGTATTCATAAACTATGGTGTAACTTGTAAGTTGTGTTGGCCTTGTCTCACATTGTCTTGTCAGCTTCATCTGTCCTTTGTCCTTTGTCCTGTTACGATTCCTTGGTTGTATGTTTGTCTGTCCATAGGTTAGGGAACAAAAGCATCTTGCTTAACCTTACACCTTAATGTTGTCATTTATTTGCCGATTACTATTGATCATTGTGTACAAAACATATTTAATATCTCATGCTAATGTATTACTTGTGTAATTTCAACATAAATGTGCATTATTGTAATGAATGACAGCATTGAAATAATGTAATAATAAAAAATAAAATAAAATGGGAGAATATCAAGAAGGCTGCACCATGATAAAGGTCTACAGCAGCTGCAAGCAGCTTGTACCTAATGCCTATGGCAGCCACAAATGGCCGCAAAACATAACCCACTTCCAATTATTCAAAAAGGCCATAGGTTCTTCCGGCTTTGGCTTCATCCCCCTGTTTGAAGCCCCATACCAGAAGTGCTTGTTTGAAAAATAATTGTCAGAACCTAAGCTGTAGCCAAAGTCAAAGCTGCGGTTCAAAAAGGACTCTAACAAAGCTCATGTTCTGAATTGACTTTTTCCAATGTTTCCCATTCTAACAAACCGTCTGCATTTCTAAAAGCAAAACAAAATTCCTGTTTTGTAATATTTTTACCAGACATTTTTACTGGAAAAAGTGTGTCCAAAAAACATCAATGTTTTGGTCTCGGTGTTTGCCCTGAACTTTTTTAGTGATTACTAGGTAGTCAGTTTATTTCACTGATTCATATCTTAATGTGTCCTTAAAACATTGTCATTTGTATGAGATCTGAACTATCTGAAGTATTGTCAAAGTCAAGAGAAAAAACCCCATTTAAAGACCCCCAAAAACTATTATTGCTTATTCCTGCAGCTACAATAAAAATAAACACATTTTTTTATGAATGTGCACTGAAATCCCTGACAAAACATATAAACAATATATATACAATCAAAATAAACACATTTGTTTATGAATGTGCACTGAAATCCCTGACAAAACATATAAACGTGTTTTGATGAAAGTTGACAACATTTTCACTGCGGAAGTATTCTTTTCAAAGACAATGCTAAATGGAAGAAAACCCCGAAATGAATCTAGTGACGTTCAGTTTGAAACTGTTTTTTAACATTCACAGGTGGAGAGACTAGAAGTGGTCAACAAGAAATATGTACGGGTTTTGCTGAGACCTGGTCATATTAAAGGGGTACGTACATGCACTTAAACTTCTTTTTATCATTGCCTAAGCATTTTCAAATTCTAATCAACTTTTCTACCTGGATGGTTTAAAACCGTTTTCTTCCATTTTGTCTGCAGAAATTTGTTTGGTTTAACATCGGCAGTGTTGACACATTTGAGCGTAATCTGGAGAATTCGCAGCTTGACCTCGGAATAGAGCCAAATAATTATCTGTCTGTAGTATACAGTTCAGAAAGTGACGGGTAAGTTAATGAAATATTCCCCTATTTCTTTGACCCTTTTTTCAGTTAAATGTGATTATTAGAGCGTTTGTTTCAAATAATTGCCTTAGCCCGGTACCTAAAGAGATCAACAAGGTATGATTTGGCATTTGTTTTGAATTTGTTTTATTTCTTCATACAAATTAATACAGATTATTTTTGACAACAGAGAACTTGTTTGCAAATTTGATTCTCCAGAAAGACATGATCGAACATTTCAGTTTATTGCATTGCGATGTCTGAGGAAGACTCGCCCCTCTGGAAATTCCGAAGTGACTGGTGGGGGATTTGAACCCTTGTCACAGTGTAATGCATGCTTGAATCTGACTGATCAGTGTGATGTTTGTACCGGGCATGAGACAGCATACCTACACACACCCCTTCTGCGCTGTAGCCCTCATTGTAGCCATTGTCTGAGCCATTGATTCCATTTGACTTGTGACCTCTTTTTGTTTACTTTTGACTTCCAGGAGCTTCCTGATAAGCCTGATCCCTACTGCCCTCATGATTGGGTTCTTCTTCTACCTGTTTCGCAATAACCCAGCTACAGGGGGCCGGGCGGGTAAACGAGGGGGCATCTTTGGGTTCGGTGAGACCACAGCCAAGATCATCAAGGAGGATGTCGGGGTGCGTTTCAAGTAAGTATAACTCATCTTTTCCCTCGCACCACTTCTCCTCCATAAGTCACTCATAGCTACTTATGTGGTTTAGACTAAATGAATCCACCCTTGCAAAAAACTGCCTTACAAATTCAATTTTTAAGGTCCTCTTGCATAGTTCCGAAGCTTTTGTTCGTTTGATAGTATGCCAGCCTATTACATGTACACTGTAGTATAATACTCAAACGTTTAGACTCAATTGCAATGAGATTTGAAAACCTGGTCTAAATGTTAAGTGTGGTTAGTCTGACTTTGTAGTCAAGCATAAACCAGACTGAGAAATTTGGAGGAGCTAGGTTTAGCAATGGTAAAATGATACTCATTGTTTCCAGTAAGTTGAACTATTTTATTATGAAATTATGAAGTCATACCTTGAAATCCTCAGCGATTTTAAATCAAAATTTCAGGAAACATGGACATTTTTAGCTTTATGGATATCCACATACCAACACAGAATAAATCCACTCTGATGTTTGTTTTGATTTTTCAGGGATGTAGCCGGATGCGAAGAGGCTAAGCTTGAGATCATGGAGTTTGTCAACTTCTTGAAGAATCCCCAGCAGTATATTGACCTAGGAGCAAAGATCCCTAAGGTACCATGTCTGACAAGTCATTGGTCCCAATTATATTCAATCAGTACCAAAAAAAATAGTTGTAACAAGTGAGAAATAACGCTCAGGCCTTGCACTTAAGCTTTTTGTTAAGTAGCCCACTGGACTAGTAAACTGTGTGTTTTACTTACCCCCAGGAAGTTTCAGTAGCTTGGATTTTAAATGTAGTTTAGTTCATAACCTTTATTGCACAAACATCAAAATACAACGTAGTGCAAAAGGGAAACCCTGAACAGGCACACAGGCCCTCTAAATGGGGACCCTTGTTCACACATCAGAAAAAACAAAGACAACAGCAAAAATGTAAAAACAACTATAGAAAACATGGAAGTGTATGCATAGTAAAACAGGTTATAAAATCACAAAACATATGAATTGTCATGAATGTATCTTTGTGATCACACAGGTTTAATGCTCATTCACACACTTGAAAATAAATTAACACATTTTTAAAGTTTATTATTCACATCTGAAGAGTAAGAAACATGAGCATTTTAAAACAGGTTGGTTGCACAGTTTTTAGTAGCCCACAGGGCAAATTGAGAAGTGGTGTATACAAGCCAATAGCAGTTTTACCAGACAATGTACGCAGGGCTAGTGTTAAGGGTGAGCCATGGCGCTTTATTTCGTAGGCTATATGCAGAAAGGTATCTCATGCCATTGTGTGCATCTGGGATATTTGGAAAAATGCAACATTATTGCAGTATAAGCCCACAGTTCTCGCAATCTACGCTCTTCTTCTACTTCCGATTTGTGCTTGTCCCCTGCACCCCTCACCTATACACGGTATGGCCAACGAGCATTCACAGTCGGGGCACCAACATTATGGAACAATACCTCTTCACATCCATCAGGCATCATCTCTTGAATCCTTCAAAGCTATGTTAAAAACTCATTTTATGCTTACTAAATTTTTGTTTATTCGTTGATGCTCTTGTACAGCGCTTTGAAACCTTTGTAAAAGGCGCTTTATAAATATTATTATCATTATTATAACATGATAAATATTATCTTGTTCAAGCTTCAAGGATTTCTCAGTAAAGGTCATGTGTCCTCAATCCATTCCTTCATTTATGTTACAGGGGGCAATTTTGAATGGCCCACCAGGCACAGGCAAGACACTTCTAGCTAAGGCTACTGCTGGTGAAGCCAACGTTCCTTTCATCACCGTCAGTGGATCAGAGTTTCTGGAGATGTTTGTGGGTGTTGGTCCATCCAGGGTAAGAGAATCATACCTACTATTTACATTTGTTGTCTCCTGCGATGATTCTTTTTCTTTCTCATAATTTTGACATATTCAGACTACTGAGTGTTGCCGAATGAGACCACTTTAACAAGGGGTCCTGCAAGCCAGTTTTATGGGTGTCCAGTCATAAAATTAACAACAATACTAATACATGTTCTTATATAGCACATTATCTATGCCTGACGACAGGCGTCTCAAAGCACTCATTATTTTTCTGACAGTTATGCAGAGCTATTTTTGAATTATAAGACCCATTTATATAGCACCTTGTAAGGGTTTTGCATCTAACAATGCCAGAAACACTGGGGGAAATGGGATCTTAACAAGCATTACACAACACACGGGACAAAAGGTTTTACACCCCGTTCAAATGGAAAAGCAATTACAGTTAAATATCTTGCCCAAGGCTGAAGTACTTTGACCATCCCAGGGCCCAATTTCATACAGCTGCTAAAGCAGAAAATGTTACTTAACAATTTCCTTCTTAGCAGAAATGAGCAGGGTACCAGTCACATATGATACATGTGACATGGTATTTTGGCTGGTCACCTTATTCTGGCAAGCATATTTTCTTGTGCTTAGCTTATTTTATGTGCTTAAGCAGCTCTATAAAAATGAGCCCAGGACACTCAGACAACATCAGAACTTGAGTCCAGTGCACTATACTCATCTATGCAGTAGGCTTTGAGTTGAAATTCCCAGTGAAAATGCAGGGGGAATTTAAGGCTATAGACTTGGCTTAATGAAAATGATACAATTCAGATAAAGTACTCCAATTTTGCTGCTTTTTTAAACCTGTAAAAGGAACTATTGAAAGTAGTGGGTTTTGTAGTAGTTGATAACTTTCAGGATTTATTTTACAGGTACGAGACATGTTTGCAATGGCGAGGAAAAATGCTCCATGCATCCTCTTCATTGATGAGATTGATGCGGTGGGCAGGAAGCGAGGAAAGAGTAACTTTGGTGGGCAGAGTGAGCAGGAAAACACCCTGAATCAACTCCTGGTCGAGATGGATGGTAAATAATATTATTTGTTTACTACCCAAGTTTGCATCACTTCCACCTCCACCCCCCCTTCTACCTTATTACATCCCATGTATGCCAACTCTCCCTGATTCTGCAGAAAGTTCCCTGAAAATAAACCAATCTTTCCATGTGCCGATGAACAAATTTGACAATCTCCATGATCATGGAAACTTTTTCCCCTATTTTGTTGAATGTAATTGTAAATATCTTCCTGATTGTTGTACAAAGTCTCCCTGATTGCAAGATGCAAATGTTGGCGTCTCTGCATGTATGTATTGAGCTTGGTTCTTTTCTCATTTTTGACTTGTTTCTGTTTAATGCCTATTATGTTTTAATGAACTGTACCTAGTGTCTTCCTTGTACATTTGTAACTGTTTAATATTAACAGTTTAACCATTTATTAAAACATGTGTATAAGTACAATTGCATTTCTGGTGAACATTGAAAAATTGACTAGAACCTCTGGTTTAACCTGCCAGTGCTCTACCAACTGAGCTATCTAGCCCTTATGCTGGCGGTCTCCCTATTTTGTCAAGATATTTGTAGTAAATTTGTTCAGTCAGTTTGACAGTTTCCCTTGTGGTTTATTACATGATATAAGTATAATTGTATTTATATTTTTATATTTTAATTGTATGATATGTATTTAATGTTCAGAATACAAAACAGATTTTCATCCGTTCTTGACAACAAAAAATTTAGTGGTTTTTTTTTAACAGAAGCTTGTAACCTGGGTAGGATAAAAGAAGTATTTCAGACACACACACACAAAAGAAAATGGCACAATCACTTTTAATGTAGGAGGCAGCCATAATGATAATTTATAAAACATGATAACCTTAAATAACCAGGGCACCAAGCACGCCCGATGACAAGAGACTAGTTCGAATCTCCTTACTGGGCACACTGGTAGTTAAGACATTTGTTTCAAGGTGGGGGGGGGGGGGTTGTCGGTTTGAATGCCACTCAAGTAGCCTGTGTTTTTTTTCCCCACTGCAGTGCACTAGACTCGCAAAGCATATGACACTTTGGTGTAAGTGTAAGACCAAAATAATGAAACGGGAATCAGCCAATACAAGAAGACGTAACCCAACGCATTGGGGATTAATAAACCAGGCCTGGAATTACACGGAAGCCACCGAGGCTATGGCCTCTGTTACCCTGGTCTTGGCCTTGGTGCCCCTTCAAAAGTTTCCCATAGACTTTCAGATTTTCCACTGGAAGTGCCCTTTGCAAAATGAAAATGGCCTTGCCCTCTCAAACAAGAAAAATTCCAGGTATGATAAACAGCCAAATAAAATGAGCAACCCACACCCCCTTTATCCATTATTCCTAAAACCTTCTTAATATCATCCCATCGTCATCATCTCAATAATCTCTCCATCTGTAGGTTTCAACCCAACCAGTAATGTAGTCGTCCTAGCAGGAACAAATCGTCCTGATATCTTAGATCCCGCTCTGATGAGACCAGGTCGCTTTGACAGACAAATCTACATTGGTGCCCCTGACATCAAGGGAAGGTATGTACCTGCATAGTTTTCTATCCACTCTAATTAGCCATGATGTTATTTCTATTTAAATCCCATTTCCAATTGGTTTTGCTTTCAGAAAACCAGCAACTTGCTATTATTAGTTAACCGTTGATTCTTAATCGTACTTGCTCTTAGTCTCTTTGTCTCAGATTTCACTCACTCTTTTGTTTATAATCTTCAGAGCGTCGATATACAAAGTGCACTTGAAGCCACTCAAGACGGAGGTTAATCCGGACTTGATGGCAAAAAAGATGGCCGCTCTGACTCCTGGTTTTACTGGTGAGTTCTCGACTCGATAAAACATGGTTTGATGAAAACACAAGTTTGGAATCGGAGGGAGCTAGATAAAGTAGTACGAAGTGTGACTAATTACTCAGAGAGATGCATCATTGAGTGGTTTAAATAACCTTTAGGTCTGACCCCCCCCCCATGGTATACACTTCCACTGTACATGTGTGATACATTGATAAGTATCATGAGTTATAGACTGTGCAAGTCTCACACGTATTGAAAACGAGAAAACAACTCAATGACTGTATTTTTTTTTCTATGAAATCCAATCTTTTTTTGTAATTCTATTTAAATAAAAATCTTGAAAATAAAAATACCCATAGCAATTTTTAATAAATACAGTATAAATTTTGTATAATACAAATAACTTGAAACAAAATTCAACGAGGATGCTTTTTTTTTAGAAACCCCATTTGTCAATCACGCCCGACTTTGTGTGACCATTTTGCATTTTGTAGGTTTAATGATAACATGAATGTCAATTGGGCAAAATTCTTAATTGTAACTTGAAACAAGGGGTAAATTCTTATTCTTGGGTTTTTTTTTTTGTTGATTTGTTAAATTTATTTTACTTTCATACGATTCATGGTTAAATTTTACTATCCCTACAATATGGTATAATTTTTATAGCCATAAATTACGTTAAAGACACTGGACACTATTGTTAATTGTCAAAGACCAGTCTTCTCACTTGGCGTATCTCAACATATGCATAAAATAACAAACCTGTGAAAATTTGAGCTCAATTGGTCGTCGAAGTTCCGAGATAATAATGCAAGAAAAAACACCCTTGTCACACGAAGTTGTGTGCTGTCGGATGCTTGATTTCGAGACCTCAAAATCTAATTCCGACGTCTCAAAATCAAATTCGTGGAAAATTACTTCTTTCTCGAAAACTACGTTACTTCAGAGGGAGCCTTTTCTCACAATGTTTTATACTATCAACAGCTCCCTATTACTCGTTACCAATTAAGGTTTTATACCATAATTATTTTGAGTAATTACCAATAGTGTCCACTGCCTTTAAACTAAAGTATTTGAAGAAACAGAATCGCTTTAAAAAACTCAATATGGTTGGGACCAACTTGGTCATGGAAGTTTGAAAACCAGCAAGACCAGCACAGTCTATTAACAGTTGACGAGCTCTTCGGATGTTGAAATGCCACGCCTGTTTTGCGATATTTTTCCTTACAAATCAAACCACCTGTCTTATTATATGTCCATGTAACAGTAGCCGATAAACATACTAGGCATCCCTGATAACAACTCGATTCAAAAATAGTTCTGTAAAACTCTTTGTAAATAACTCCTGTATATTGATAAACCGTCTCTGATGTTATGTATAAATGTTTCCTTTTAATATACATGTATAACAGGAGCTGAAATAGACACTTTATGCAGGGTCCCTGATATAGCAGCTAGATTTAGGAGTAGATCTAGAATAAAATAACCATATTGGGAAACCATTTTACATATTGTGCAGAAATCTTTTTTTTTTATACCAGGAGATTGACCCTTTGCACAGCATGGAACGCACCTCTGCACAATGCGTGTTTACCATTTCTGCCATTTTGGGAGTCAATCCCTTTGCATATTCTGACTCCCAAAATGGTTTACATGATAATAATAATAATAATACATGGATTTTTAAAGCGCACATTCTAAAATACATTTCTCATGGCTCTTCAGCAATAGATGTGTAAGTGCGCTGCATGTCGTGAAATGGGTCAGTAGCCACCGTATGCATTGAGGGAGCCTTGATAGTAGCTAGATAAAGAAAGCTCCTTTTAAAATAACCAAATTGTTAAACCATTTGTTATTATCTGTTCATTTTGTATTATTGTTTTGTTAAAGGCCCTGTACACGTTTGGTAATTGTCAAAGACCAGTGTTCTCACTTGGTGTATCCCAGCGTATGCATAAAATAAGTTAAACCTGTGAAAATTTGGGCTCAATTGGTCATCGAAGTTGCAAGAAAATGATGAAAGAAAAAACACCCTTGTTGTACAAATTTGTGTGCTTTCAGATATATGAATAAAAACTTCTTGCAAGAAGTTTTTATTATTTTAGTGAGAAATTACCTCTTTCTCAAAAACTACGTTACTTCAGAGGGAGTCGTTTCCTACAATGTTTTAAACTATCAACAGCTCTCCGTTGCTTGTTACCAAGTAAGTTTTTATGCTAATATTTGTTTTGAGTCTGTACCAAACGTGTACGATACCTTTAAGTATGTTTTTGTTTGCTTTTTTGATTATTTTATATTGTTTAGTATAATGTTCATTTGTTTATTTATTGTACATTTTGTGTTGTTTTTGTCGAATAAATTATAACAATAATAATAGTATTAGTATACATTTTTTTGATCAACAGGAGCTGATATAGCCAATGTATGCAATGAGGCAGCCTTAATAGCAGCAAGATTTGGATGCAGTAGCATTCAAAGTGAACACTTTGAGCAGGCCATTGAGCGTGTCATAGCAGGTCAGTGACCCTTGACCCAATTCAGAAGTTCAGAACCAGGTCACAGATGATAAAAATAAAATCACAAAGATAAGCCAGTAACCTTGCATTTGCAAAAATTTATTGTTTTGCTTAAATATTTTTTGATCTTAAAGGGATTGTATATGTTTGGTAATCGGAACCCACTGTTTGTTTCAATCCTATATAGTTAGATATATACCATAAAACTAACCTGTGAAAGTTTCATTTCAAAAGGTGGTAGCGTTTTTGAGATATTGCTGAAAATCTGGAGCGGTTATGTCCACGCAGGAAGAATAATCTGCAATTGGAATACACAATCTGAGAAACATTACTGCAGTAACACTTCTCGGATTCAAATTTTGGGGGATAAAAAGTTCTATATTTTTCCATAACTGTAGTACTTCGAAATTAAGAGTTTCAAAAAATGCATTATACTATCCAAAGCTGCTGTACTTTTTACTAAGTAAGTTTTTATTGCCATTATTTTCAGAGTCATTACCAAACGTGTACAGACCCTTTAACAACTTTATATTAAGCTTAGGCCGTGTATGATTTGGCATAATGTGGATATGAAGGAATTTTATTTGTCCTCTTGGTAGGTTTGGAGAAGAAGACTCAGGTTCTGCAGCCAGCAGAAAAGAAGACGGTAGCGTACCATGAAGCTGGCCATGCCATCTCAGGATGGTTCCTAGAATATGCAGACCCCTTACTCAAGGTAGGTTTATCCTGTATCTCCCACTTACCACTTCAAACATTGCTAATGTCTGACCATTCAATATCATCCACATGGTGATGAAGCATGCAATGTGATATAATGTGGGTAATGCATGTACACAATACACAGATTGTGCTGTGTACAGTTGTTCCACCATACACAACCCGTGCAGTTGCATGTTTCTGAATGGTTGGTAGCTAGCTGGAATATTATATGAAAAGTAAGAGGGTTGCAATCATTGTAATTATATACACATATTGCTTACAGTTGATTTTTGTGAAAAGGGAGGATGAATTTGTCTTTTGTGATCTGAAAAGTGGTTACTTCATAATTACCACAATCCGTTCAAGCAAGAAGAGATGCTAACCTAGGATTTGTGAACCAAATTTTCAAAGAGCTGTACATTGTTCTTGTCTAGTTTTGTTTTGTTTGTTCATGATTTCAAGAGCACAACTGTCAAGAGATAAGACCAAGACAAACAGTTTCAAGATTGATATCTGTAAATGTAGACCTGTCTTAAGACATGGGTCCCACTTTGTGTCGGTGATTAAGCACGAATTATTGCTCAACACAATATATGAGGGGCACCAGTGGCAACAAGTACACTTATGCATGACATTTTGGCTGGTAACCTGTTCTTGCTGAGCAGGATTTCTCCGTACTGAGTAAATTTTGCGCTACCAGGTCTTTGTTTTCTGAAATTGCCTCTAGTCTTTTGTGATCTGAAATATAGGCATTCCTCCAACAGTTTTATTCAATCATTAAGAATTTGGATGATTACTCCTAGGTGTCCATCATTCCACGAGGTAAAGGTCTTGGGTACGCCCAGTACCTCCCTAGGGAGCAATTTCTATATACCAAAGAGCAACTGCTAGACAGGATCTGTATGACGTTAGGAGGGAGGGTAGCTGAGCAACTCTTCTTTGGGAAAATAACCACAGGTGCCCAAGATGACTTAAAGAAGGTCACACAGATTGCTTATGCACAGGTGAGAGGATTGTATTAGTCAAAAGTCAAACATACCACTAGGTGACCAATGTTTGGAAAAGGTAAGGTGAATATTTTTTCATTTCCGTAGGATAGACCATTACACACAGCGCTTGGTAAACATCGGATGCCTAATGTGCATATTGGTCAAGTGCCCAGGTTACACGGCACACTGGTAGAAAAATAAGCTGTTTTCAAACTGGTAGAAGCCAGAATTCAAGCTTATGTGATCAAATTCAACCAGTATGAGTGACTTCAGCAATGAAGTATGGTCCCATTCCTGCAACCAATAATCTGTGGAATTGTATTTTAAAGTTTCATGGCTTTTTTGTGAAAATTGCGTGATGACATACAGTCACTGGCTTTAACTGCCTGTTACGTATTGCGTTAAATATTTTGTAGAATTTAGTAGCCAATCGAATAACTAGCTTTGGGACCACTCGGGAATATTCGGCCATGAAATGGTCTATTATGAATGTAATTATACCTTTGAAGATTGTAGGTGTAGGAATTTGTTATGAGTACAAGTACCTCGGGACACTTATTAACATCACCTTAAAATGGAACACCAATATTCAAATGATGTGGTGGGGCGAATCAATGGCTGCATTTCCTTCGTATGCGCAGGCTTTTGAAGAGAGACAAAAACAGGTTTTTGCTGTATCAGAGTATCCTATTTTCATTCCTCATCTTTTGTTGTATTTGGTGGTTTTTGAACAGAAATATGAACAAACTTCATTGGACAGGGGTCACCCTTAACACTAGCCCAGCATACGTTGTCTAGTAAAGGCTGCTATGGGCTAGTAAATGCCACTTGTCAACTTGTCCTGTGGGCTACTAAAACAATGTGCAACCTACTTGTTTAAAATGCTGGTATTACTTCCTTTTCAGATGTGAATAATAAATGTATAAATGTGTTAATTTATGTTTGAGTGTGAATGTAAGTTCATTTGACCATTAAATTGGTTGTGATCCCTACCATTAATACATCAAAAAGATACATTGATGACAATACTTTTTAAAATCTGGGCTTTACAAAAAACCAAGGCCTGTTGGATAACTAGAGTTGCAAGCAAAGTGATTGGCATCAGTATAAGAGAGCTTAGTACCACACTTGTTTTTCTTTGTTGATTAAATTCTGATTGTGCAAAAGTCTGCTGCCACCAGTCTCTGTAATATGTACTGCCCTTCACTGGTATTTACCCATGGTATTTGTTTTCTCCTGCCTAGATCGTACAACATGGTATGAGTGAAGTTGTGGGTAATGTGTCTTTCGACATGCCCCAACAAGGCGAGATGGTCTTGGACAAACCATACAGTGAAACTACAGCCACCATGATTGATGAAGAAGTAAGGAAACTTATCAAGTTGGCTTACGATCGCACCATGGAGCTACTGACTAAACACAAGGACAACGTGGAGAAGGTTGGTTGGAGGTGTTTGATTTAATCAATAGTTTTATTTACCCAAATTCTGTAGATAGTCTTACCAGGAATCACCTTCCAGAACCTCACAGCACACAAAGAGAATATCAAGGAAATCTGCAGCAGACCACAGGGCTTGTATTTCAGACTTTTTAATGTGTCCGAAATTCTTGAGTTACTAAACTTTTGGGTGGGGATTTAAACTTGAAAAGCTAATAAATTAGCAAACTTTGTGTTTGTACCTGTTGGAGATAATAGTGCTTGACTGGTTTGGTTGAGGGGTTAAAGTTACTGGACTTAGGCCAGTGGTCAAGTAGATCTTTCAAGCCATGTTGCATGTAGTTATTCAACACTTCAATTTTTGACACAAACAGAGGGGTAGTGTTGCAAAGCTTGACTCTCCTCTCCCCTACCCCTTCACTCTCCCCCCCCCCCCACCCCTCACTGCTGAGTGTATCATAAGCACCACACCAGGCTGCTATAAACTTCTCCGATTTGGTACTAATAGAGGTTCAGGGCGCATCTTATTGTTGGGTTGTGGAATTTCATTAAGGTCACGTATGCCATTGCATCTACCTTGCCCTGGTCCCTTGTCAAAGTGCACTGTACACTTTAAGATTTAAAAATTGAAGTTCCTTTGGCTAAATGACCTTTATATCCTCTGCTATAATAAACCCCATTCCTCTTTTTGAGGAGTATTTAGCGACTGTCAAATAACACTCTCTGTTTATATTTGTTCTGCCAGGTTGCCTTACATCTTCTTGACAAGGAGGTCCTGAACAAAGAAGACATGGTCGAGCTCCTTGGAGACAGACCATTCGCAGAGAAATCCACCTATGCAGACTTTGTGGAAGGAACCGGCAGCGTCGATGAGGATACATCCTTACCAGTTGGACTGAAGGATTGGAATAAAGAAAAGGACACTAAAAAGGAAACGCCAGAGGGAGAAAAGCCACAGATTGAAACAGCATGATTGGCATTGAAGGGAAGGGGGAGTAAATCCACCATTTGAGACAGCCTGGTGTGTGTTAAACTATGGATATTTTAGCATGATACTCGATACAAACTAGAGATCCTGCCGTAAAGCAAAGTCAACCCCTCTGCTCTAAATTTCAACAGCTTAGGAATGATTTGGTCTGGTTGGATCAGACCTATTTATGGCAGTCGTTCGACTTCAAGATTATACTGAGATTGTTTTGCCTATACAATTACCATTGCGAGACGAGGTTGTAGGCTCACAGCTACCAGACTGGGCTTCCTGTCAGTAACATAATAACGTTAATGCCCTCCCACCATATTATACCATAAATCAACTTTCACTTTAATTTCTTACCACAGGACCACTTGCCATGATGATTGAGTCCTTTAAATGCAGTTTGTTACCTTTGTGTATTGAAATTGAGGGAAGATGACTGGTTCCTGTTACTGTTTGGTTGTTAGCATTAATATTACACATGGAACCTAACAAAGATGGCCGCAGCAGTTCTTGACTTCAATACTTTACAAGCACTGACTGATTTAAAAGATTGGGTTCACAATTGATAAGATATGTAGTCTTGATTGGTGACGCTGTTTTTTGTATTAGTCACCGGTAGAGGGCGCAACATTGACTGGCTCAGAGGGACTGGGCAAGTCTACAAATCTGGATCAAAACAGCTGTATGTTTGATACAGATATCTCTTCTCCAGTAGTTTGTGTTGCGATATCGGTGACTACGTTAACAAAAACGAACATCGCCAATCAAGACTAGAAGATATGCTGCCTGATGTAGCCATTTTTTTCATAAGATTTGAGAATTTTATAGGATAGACAACAGCAGCACAAACTGATCAAGTGTATACATTACAGGGATCTATATCAAAGGTGTTTTCACCCTTGACCTTATTTACCCCCTAATCCTCCCTTAATCCTCCCTAATCCCTATCCCTCAATATCAGTCAGCTGTTCATAGTTGATACTCAGTTCTGCATAGTCAAATCAGCTCACAAATTGTGTTAACTTTAGCAGAAAGATGTGCGTAAGCAAAGTGTATTTCATAAATGTTTCGGAAGATTTGACAGCGCATGTGTTCAGAACGAATTAGAATGTATGTGTAACTCATCTGCTTACAAGAACCACCGACATGTCATCATGTCATATGCTTTGCTTGCGGTCAGCAAAGAGTATGAAATAAGGACTACTTCGTAAGCAGAAAAAGGTCTGCTCCCATGTTTTATGAAATTGGCCCCCAGGTTTGTCCCAATATAAGTGAAGCTAATGAAACAAACGGATGTGTAAAACAAGAAAGTGATTTAACATATCCATGGTGATACTGAAAGTTCAAAGCAGTTTAGATGGGATGTGATATATGATGTGTGGCACACGTGTATTTCTTAAGCGATCAAGAAGATTTGACGGAGGGTGTGCATGTTTAAAATGGATTTGCCCTTGTACTGAAAGCAATGCAGTGCATTTACATGACCAGAATCAAGATTGGGTGTTATAGAATAGACCAATCCATTAAGCTCCGCCTTCTTAATTTATTGACCATTCTTAGCCATGAACGCTGAACACTGAAGTCTGCCGCCTTAAAATCCCATGACAAAATGTAAACGAAGAAATGCCAATGGATTGCTGCGTTGTGTGTTTCACAAGTCAGAGCAAAACGCATGTGTTGTACATGCTTCCCATTGATTGACAGTCCCTATGGCAGGTGGGGCTTAAAGGATTGGTCTCATTTTTGATCTTGTGATATACTTTATCGTTATTGACTTTAATGATACAAACAATAAATTTTTTGATTAAACCGTTGAACTTGTGCTTGTGTGGATCTTTAATGTTAAGGTTATACCCAATGCGATACCACAAGAGTAATGTGGTAAACTGTGTCTCCACCATTCTTTTCAGTACCAGGGCCCAAGTTCATAGAGCTTGCCCCAATTTGAAATGAGCTGCTTAGCAAAGAAAAGTGATTGTGCTTTACAAAACAGAACACCAGCCAAAATGTCATGTGTGACTGGTACCCAGCTTATATTTGATTAGCAAATTAATTTGTTAAGCAACTTTATCTTGTCACCAGACATGCATGCTTGGTGGTCTAGTGGTAGACATTTGCTCTAAAATGTGGGTGTCGTCGGTTTGAATCCCACCTGAGTAGTATGCCTGTTGGATTTTTTTCTCACAGGAGTCTAAAAAGCACAGAGTATAGACAAAACCTATGACATCAAAAGTTTACAAAAGAGCCACAGAGCCTGGACTTCTGGATGCAGGCACAATTTGTACACAGCCTAATGGAAGAAAACATAAATTCTTATATTTTATAGGTATTGCACTGTCTGATTTTTATCAACTTTTGATATGAAGAAACAGGGCACACCTCAAAACTTGTTCAGCTGTGTTTTTTTATAACCCTTGAATTTGTGTAGAAATTATAACACACAGTGTAAAATTTCCCCTATGACCAATGCAGTATCTTGTCTGCTAGAAAGGCCTTGGGATGTACAAATTCCCTCTTTTTGTAAACAAAAGTTATAATAATACCAATAATATTCTTCATCCTTGATGCAATTATTACATGATCTGCTTATCAGCTCTATGGAATTGAGCCCTAAGCACACAAGTTTACAAAATAACAGTGCCCAACTTCTGCTTACCAAAGAATAGTGCGCCTATGGCGCCCTGTAACATGCATACATCTATGGGCATAAGCGCAGAGCTCAACGGTAAAAAAAACCCATGAAATTGGGCCCTGGTAACCAGCCAGAACATGATTTACCTTCATCTCCAATAATAATGCTGCACCGAATGGTGCTGGAAAATTTTAAACCATTTTGGCTGGGCACTGTCTTTAATGAGATCTTTATGTATGGCCATTTGACTTTGACCTTGACCATGTTGACCCTGAACCTTATTGCTAATAGGTGACCAAGCCCCCTTCTCTCTCTCGCCCAACCACCATTACTCATCGTTGTCAGACCCCTTGACAGTAGTTTCGGAACCTCCCTGTTTCAGGGCTGTCAAGGTCACAAGAAATCCCCCCAATGAGTCATAGAGTTTTGTATAAACATAAAGCCAGATTTTCCAGGTCTCTCTAAAGAGAATTCTTGGAACACTTGAAGTTCATAGAGAACTCAGGCCAAGATGGGGAAATTACAAGTACATTATTTCCTGTTGGTGTCAAACTTGCTATTTGAGTATTGGATGACTGATTACATGTTGAAATTCAATGACATAAGTATGAATGATTAGTTCAGAGTTTTGGCGGTTTTTAGCTCACATAAAGAGCACCCCCATGAAAACAAGCAGAGTGTCCATGGATAGCTAATTATACCATGCCTGATATGGGGAAGAGGGTATACCCCTCAATGTTTCTATACTTTAACACACTATTTTCCTCTTGCCCCCCCCCTAAAATCATCTAAAGAATTCCTGACATTTGAAGCACACAATGAAGAAGCAATGGGGGTACACCCCATATAGTCACCAAATGTAGCTATTGTTTTAAACAGACTTATCCAAAAATGGAACAAGAAACAAAAGAAATGGCACAATGGCTAGTGGACTGTGCCTCACTCAGTGACTGATGAGAGATGTGATCATTAGCATCACACAGCAATCATGTTTTGCCATGAACTCAAGAATGGATGCCCCGATAATTGATGATGGAAGGCTGTTCCAGATCTTAACAGCTGCAGGAAGCTGGGGAAGCGCTGTTAAAACTTTACAGTGTTCTTGCTGCAGTCATACCCCCGCGGACAAGGCACTGTAGGGAATAGGAGAGATTGTGACTTGTTAAGTTCAAACATGTGAGTGAAAACATCAATACAACCTGGAGATTTGTTTTCATGAAAAAAGAAAAGGGACAGAATTCAAAAGGAATTGTTATCCGAAGTAGCATCAGTCCAAAATAATATTCCTCCTTGCGAATCACAGCCCCCTTATTTTGATTGCAGCTATTGACTCAAGAACTAAGATAAAATATGAGGGTAGTTTTCATAAGTTGGTTTTATGACATTTTTTGAAAATTAGTAGATGATAATCAATTTCTCTTTAAAAAAACCCAATGATATATATATTTGACTAAAATGTTACCGATGTATTTCCACTGATGCAATCAAATGTGATGTCCCAAGCCAACATCAAACACTTTTCGGACACAGTAAAATTGGCCCATGATATCAATATGATGTGATGTCTTAAACATTCTTATGTTGAGAAATACTTTTGTTATTGGCGATAATTAGTGTTATTTAAAAGCACTTTTTTTTATCCATTTGATGAGCAAAAAACCCCAGTTCTTGGCAGAAATTTTGGCTAGTTTGGGACTGGAACGTCACAAATTAGAGTCATTGAAGCACACACGATTTTGTTATTGTTTTTCCTTCATCATTCAAAGGTAATCAAATTTAACAAATTTCTACAACTTTAAATGTCTTGTAAACTCTGTGTCTGTTTGCCAAGTCCCTTATTTCCTGTTTGTGTCCCAATTAGAATGCTTTCTTTTTGCACCGTTGAACTTAAAGGATAAGTATTTTTGGAGAGTAGACTCACTTCCACCCTCTAGTAAAGAAAAAGTTTGTTTTGTCAAGGATTTTGTGCATGTTATAGGTTTTTTGAAAATTACAAATTTTGTTCTGGATGACCAATTCTTTGTTCAAACCTTTTCAGAACTTTGACCCAGCTGGCCAGACAGAATTGCACAGGGTCATTTGGCGCCACCATTATATTATGGCATTGGTCTTTTAAAGGCATCGTACACGTTTGGTAATTGTCAAAGACCAGTGTTCTCATTTGGTGTATCCCAACATATGCATAAAATAACAAGCCTATGAAAATTTGGGCTCAATTTGTCATCAAAGTTGCAAGAAAATGATGAAAGAAAATACACCCTTGTTGTATAACAAATTTGTGTGCTTTCAGTTAGGAATAAAAAACTTCTTGCAAGAAGTTTTTACTATTTTAGTGAGAAATTACCTCTTTCTCAAAAACTACGTTACTTCAGAGGGAGTCGTTTCTCACAATGTTTTATACTATCAACAGCTCTCTGTTGCTCGTTACCAAGTCAGTTTTTATGCTAATATATATTTTGAGTAATTCCCAAACGTGTACAGTGCCTTTAATGACTAACACCATGTACAGCAGATGAGCATTGTATGGGCTCATACTGAAAGGGAAAACCAGCAAAATACACCTCTACCCCCTCGTCATCAAATATCTCTTTACAATATGCAATGGTTGGCTACTTCAGTATAAAGGAAGCCTGCCCTGCCGAGTCACTCTTGGTTTCAAGGTGACAGCTTTTGACAAACAAACTCTACAATAAAAGCATGGGTTCACAAAGCAGCTCAACTGTTTCAATCACGCTTTAAAGAATGAAATCTCCCTTGCTGGGTTATTTTGCAATTTGTTTAGATCTTTCAAAAGAAATTACTCATAAACCTTGTTTGCTATTGGGTAGAGATCACTCTCTGTGAATGGGTTTTTTTAATGCCCTTTTTCACACCGGTGAATTAGACATTGCATTATCTTGGCAATGTGATTTTGTGACTACCAAAGAAAAAAGACTAACACAAAATAATTTGTACATGCACAGTGTTTTTTAGTTGCTTTTCAAAAAACCCAAAATTAATAGCTTTAAAAAAAAATCTATAGAACCTGAAATGAAGAGAAAAGACAAGGAAATGGCTGAGCACACAAAACTTTGTAGTGTTTTCTTTTTTTCTATGGCAACAAAAAGCAGAGGAAATCAAGCGAGGGCCCAGCCCAATTTCACTGCAGCGCTTTAGCAGAATTCTGTGGTTACGGTCCATATAGAATCCTGTGCTTTACAGAAAACCATTGGTGCAGAATTCTGTGGTAAGCAGTGACATGATGAAACTGGACCTATCTGAGTGGTATATCAACATTTGTTTAATTGGAGGTACTGTGAACTGAATGTGATTGCAAAAGTACTTGTGCAATTAGCAAGAGAGTTTTCTCTACCGGAAGTGGTCTCACCTTTCTAGAGAGATTTTAGACTTTAACTGTTAACCCTTACCCCTGCCCTACACAGTCTGAATAAATGAAATCTAACAGCAAATGTATGCAAGGTACAGATTAAACTGCAATGTTGGTTTACGATTGCCATGTGTCTGTAATGATCAGGCAGTACAGCATCATTCAAACTCAAGATTTAAGTAGACTTTTTTAGGATTATGGGGGCAGGCTGAGCATTCATTAACCAAAAGGAGGCACATCAGCAAAATACTGTTTCTTGTATTATTACAGATTTGACTGAAAGAAAAAGAAACAGAGAATTATATTTTCTTGTACTTGGTACACTTTATTTTTTTACTGACAAAGTAAGCTAAAAAACACCTCCTCAAATCAGATCACATGTTACACATTTTGTCTCCTTCCAATAAATACATATTCATTTCTTTCAACTAAAAAAGACCACATGACTGATGAATATCAAATGTTTAATCAAATTATATGATTAAATCTAACAGAATAAACTACATTTAAATGTGACCAACTAAAACAATATGCCAGCATGTTAGTTACTAAAATAGGGGAAAAAAGCAGACTGGTCTCCATCTACTCCATATCCAGAACAGCTAGCTGCAGTTAATATAACAATTAATACAATACTACAGAGTCTTAAGTGAAATCACGTTCCTGATTATCACATTCATGATTATTGCAACCCTCAAGATCCAGAATTTAATGAGGGAAGAGTTTAAAAGGTAATGACTATTACTTGGATTTATTACTTATTGGAATGCGTTCAGGATGTTAAAATTTAGACCATAATTCCTTGTAAGATTTGTGTGTTTGCACAACTGGTACAATCACTCATAGCTTTCTGACTTTATCGTCAAAACTTTATCACCTTTCACAAAATATTGTAAAGTTTTGCTTTCAAAGTCCACTTCATGTTATCGCAATGTAAAAAACAATGAGCATGTACTTTGTAATCATGGAATGAGTTCAGATAAATGCAAACATTTTTGGTCATCTAACACGATGTATTTTTAAGTCAATATTATAATGAACATCAAACACAAGAAAGGAAACAACACAAGGGTGAACAAATTCTAAAGATTACATTTTAACTGAATGAATGAATGAAATACAGTTCTCAAGGAAAACAGAATGTCTTATCTCATAAAATGTAACTGTGCAATTGTTTCCGAATTTGTTTTACATAAAACTTGTTAAACTTAAATGGAAAAGAATTGACAACTCAAGTGAAAGAATGTCTACAGATGTTCTCTAAAATATTCAAAATGTTTTAACATGGATTTCAAATTTCACGTTTGACACAACTAGGTATTTCATTTCTTTTGCATTGACAAGTGCTGCATTGATTTGATGAACCTAACAAATTAAGGGTTTAAGAAAGAAAATACAACATTTTACCTAATAAGTTTTTAGAAATGTTTCAAAAAGGAAATCGTTTTTTTTTTCCCCTTCAAAAATTTAGAGTAGACATTCGTTGGTTTTATCTGATTTCCCAGTCAGAATCGGCAGTCTTTTCTTATGGAATAAATGTTTATTATACTTTTAAGCCCAAGCTCCTCTAGTTTATGAATAAGTTAAGGTGCATAAACAACTTTTAAGGTTTGAGAGTGTGTGTTCACAAGTGGTAATTCAATAACCCTGAATTTTTTGTATTGGCCAGCTGTCGTCGAAACTTGAAATTGTACATGATTATGCGAAGTTGCTGAACTTCATGTTTCTGCCTTGTTCATTGTTGAAAATGTAAAATCTAACCAGATTGTGGCACAGATCATCAACAGCTTGGAATCACATTTCTAAGGATGTGAAGATAAGATATGTTAACTTGTTGGCAAAATGAATGGTGCAATGAAAAGAGCTGATGTTAACATTGGTTGTTTCTCCCAAGTCTTAGTGCTTTAAAATAAGCAAATTTGGTAAGCACAGACACTCTCTACCCAGAATTACAGGTTACTAAAGCCGGTATTGTGTGCCTTTCTCATGAGCACCTTTTTTCATACTTCTACACATTTCCACTTGGCAAATTAAGTACTTTAGCAATATTTGTTGTTTAATAGTTGTATGAAATTGGCCCAAGTTCCTTTCCAGTTTTGCTGTTCGATTACTCTTGCAGCTCACACACAAAAACACCATTAATTTGGTGGCGTGAGCCTCTAAACCTTGAATTAAACTACGGTGACTAAAATATACACAAAGAAACAAAAACTCTCTTATCTTAAATAATAACAAAATCCTAACTACGTTTTTTGAAGTTTTAGAAGTTTAAACATTTTCTAATCATCTGATTAAGTCTATAACTTTAAAAGACATGGTAAGAAATAACAGATTTGATCTGTGGATAAATATTAACATGTTATAAATGAAGTAACATTACAATCACTCAAATCAAAACTCACAGTTAATAACAAAATCTAATAATTTTTTTGGCAATTAAAAATTTAAAAACAATAACAAAATGGCCACACCTCTTGTAATCACCTGATGCCTGAGTTGCTGGCACCAAGGACAGAGGGTGGCAGAATAATACTGTGTTTTAACATTTACTCTCTTTAAGATTTCCTTCCAAGGTGGGCTTGCTAGACAGTGCAATATTGACATCTGTATCACAATATTCCCAACAGTAACAACAATTATGATCAATATTTAATGTTTTTGAGACATTTTGAATCATTTTTGTCCCAGTAAACATAAAAGGGAAGGTACATGTACATCATTGGAAGAGAATTGTTTTTGAATTTTTGGAAAACTTTATACATTTACAAGCAAGTGTCAGTTTAATTTAGCATGGTTTGTGTCTTTATGTACATGTACTTTCAATTTTTAGAAGGTTATGATTCATCTACCAGTTCAGAAACGGTTGATGTGATTGCTCTCTTAACCTTCAGCTGAAAATGTTTTAATTATTTTTTCAATGTGAAGGTCATGGGTTCAAATCCCATCTGATCATAGTGTTAGAGGGGTGTTCGGGTGTCTTTTGGACACCCTGTTTTAAATTTAGATACCCTGCTTTTTCTGACATTTACATGTAAATGTATTGTAAGTGAACAATTTTGACACCCACTTTTAAAATTTCCAGCAAATTTGGACACCCTTTTACCAAATCCTGGCTAAAACCTTGCATCTGATTTACATGTGGACTCAGAAGCACAGAATTATCACAGTGCTTATTGGTGAAAAGTTTTCAAGAGGAAAAACAAAACAGTTATTTTTTCCGAGTTGTTTGAAGATGCTGATCTAAAAACTTCGGAGGATTGGAATGATTGTACATTTCCAATATAAAATTCTGTACCTTCCCTTAAAAAGAGGGTGATGATGATCATTATGTATTTGCTATAAATAAATACAGAATTGGATATTTTCTTATCTTTCTTGAGACCTACATAGCAGCAAAACTACAAAATCTTTCTATAAAGATATTCCAAAAATACAGTATGAATAATCTTTTATTTTATGACTTTTTCTTTACACTTAAAAAACACTGTATTACTGCAGTTGGAATACACAGATTCCAATCCAATAATTCTTTAAATTTGTGACAGTCACCAAGAACAAACTTTCCCTCAAAAGTGGTCCTTCATTTAAATTAGAAAGCATATTGCACTCCTAAAGCCAATACCATAATACCGTATAGTCCTGATAAGTACTCCACACAGTGTTCTGGAACACAAGCATTATCTGAAGCCAGTTAAATGTGACTGAAAAATAGCGTTTGTGCACAACACCAATGTTCTGTTGAGTTACGATTTTTACACTCCTATTGGCAACTTTCTGTGTGTGTTTCAACCGGCAAGAAGATGCGAAGTCTTTGTTCAATGTCTGCTCGACAGTGAGGACATGCCTCCACCTGTCCTGCACAGACGCTGCACAACAAATGCCCACAGGGGAAGAAAGCTGTATCAAGTCTTGTGGACATACACACTTTGCACGTGAAACCGTTTGTCAGTGTTTCCAGTTTCTCTTTCAATGACTTTAAGTTAGTGTCCTCATCTATATCCGACATTGTACACGCACTGTTCTCTTGGTCAGGCAGATCACTGAATGTCACACGCTGCATTTCTGAGCACCCAGCGACATGCATCTTTCTCTTTGTACTGTCGTAAACCTCTCTCCATGTCCGCTGAACATCGAACATGAACTTTTTGCCATACTCAGTGTTCTCAGTGAAGATGGATGCCAGAGTTCCCCTGAAGTCACGAACACACTCAGCTCGGATCTGTTGCTGCACTGTGTCACAGATAAAGAACTCGTGCTTCTCGGTGACAGCTCGGTACACCGCTTCAGTCACCTCTCTACTCTGGAGTTTCACAGAGAGTGTCATTGGGCTAACTTCACCATTTGCCTCATGGGGGTACGTTACACTGAAACACTTTCCATTGATTGACTCTTTCAGGATCAGGTCAAGCCCAATTCTGCAAACAGAAATAGTAAAGTACATAAACGACTTGTAGAATAAATCTTTCAACAGAATGTTAGAATCATTAAAACCCTAACCATATTTTTTAAAACCAATACACGCATTTAATTACATGTACGTATCTTACTATCAGATTACAGTTAAAGGAGACACTGCAAACAATGAACACTCATGTTTCTGCCAGGGGCATACCATCAGGGTTTCTGAATGCAACAAATGTTTTTTCCTGACAACAAAGCACAACAAAAGTCTCCTGGCACAAACCAAGGTTTTGTTTTCTTTCAATAACAACAAAAGCCAGTGTTTACACTTCACTGATATTTTTCACAAGAGTTCATATCAGGAAGGCTTAGAGCTACATGATATGTAGGTATGTTTAGTACATTTAAATATCAAACAACAAATATGCCATGATCTGTCAAGAGGCCCCTACTACTTGTTTAGTATTCACTTTCATGTCAAGGCTGAGCTCCATGTAGATATAGGTGACTTTTTATAAAAATGCTTTCAGTGAACACCCCTTCAGGATTTTCTCACCATAAACTTCATTTTTATGTTCTCAAGTAGAAATTTCATGCTACCATATTCTATCAGTTAATTAGGGCTAACTTTCATGAGGTTAACTCTGAACACTCTACAAAGCATCAATAATCTTCCTAAATGCCATTGGGATGCGACTTTTGCATTCAAGTAAACTTTGATAAAGCAACCAAATGTGTTTTAATATGCTTATCTCATTGCCTCTACAAACAAATTCAGTTTTGTTGGCTACATTGATATCTCACCTCTGTAAGCACTCTACTTTGTGTTCATCAGAATAGAGATGTATACCCTGGGGCCCAACGCCAAAGAGAACACTGCCTTGACTGGAGTCCCTCGCATGATACAGCTCCATACCGTAACTGTCCAACATCGACGCCTCCTGCAGAAACTTATATTCTGCCTGAGATGGTTTCATCCCTCGTAAGCGTACATGCTCTGCCATAACTTGGGTAATGAACTCGTCACTGCAGATGCTGTTGGGCAGACAGGTGTAATGAGGGGTCTCTGGTCTGTAGTTGCCCTGCTCGGCCTGGGCAAGGAGGGCGGCAAAACGGGCAATTTCTTTCACAGAGGCCAAGAGCTTACCATTGATGAGGTCCAGTTTTACATCTTGGAAAAACAGCCGTCTGAAGAAATAACAAAAACAGAAAATGGGCTTAGCACTGGTTTACTTTATTTACATTTCAAGTCAAACACCTAAAGACATAAGCCAAACTTTTCTGACTGGCTGGATAGACAAAGTGCACAATTTTAACTGCGAAGAGTAAATGCAGCCAGGGCTACTTTTTCTTCAGATAAAAAATATTAATTTAAACCAGGCTGATTTGAACCAATACAGTAAAATCTGCCATAAATATTAATTTGATTGCTGCTATTGGATTTAAAAGTACCATAAAGTATAAAAAATACCTCTTCATATAATTTAACAACTGTACTAAATTACATTAGTTATAAGAAATACAAAATCAATTAGTTCTATCCTAAATGGAAATTTTGAAAAGGCATCTGATCCTTAATGGTTTATGAGGATGCATGTTTTTGTGCATTCATGTACACGTGTACATGTAGGCCTGTAGTTCAGAAAACAGACTAAATTAATATTCACGTTTTATCAAATGCTGCCCATTTTTGTTATCAAATGCTGCCCATTACACGGTTGCCATGGCCTCTGTTGCCCCGACTTATGGCATTACCCTCTCATCAAAGGTGAAACACAACATATGTGTCTTGCTGATGAACAAAACCCAATCTTGAATGCTCATTATGCATTCAATAACATTTTCCTCAGTACTACAATAGGCAAGTTTTTAGTTGTGCTTTCAATCAATGACAAAAAAATCTTACTAGAGTAGGCTCTGTATTACCATGGTATTACTGAATCGAAGGTTCATTTTAATTAAACCACACACCCCACACAGACACGCAAACACCATTGTCCATTGTATTCGGATTAAGCTGCCATATATTACTATCTGTAATTTGATTGATCAGCCAGAAATGCAGCAGTGAACATAACGATGTACAGTAATAATTGAGTGACTGTTCAACTTATTTTGAGTGATCATCAAATAGAGTCAACATAATCTTCATATTCTAAAAAAACCCATGCCAGATGAAGGATCATCCATCAATGGTAACTCATCCATCAATGGTAACAACTCTGTTCCATACACCTATTCAAAACGCATTCCTTAAGTCTCTTCAAATGTCATGTTGGTTCAAGTCCCACCTCCAACACCCCGAAAATTGTTTCTACTTGCCCTATTCTTAATATTTGCAGAACAAATAATTACAATAACGCCTACACAGCAACTTCTCTTGCTCTTCCCCCTTTTTTTCATTACCATGAGAAACATTTTCTCAAAAAGGTGAGAAATTATGATTTTTTTCCAGAAGATCTTCCTTGAAACACTCAACAGAGAACAAAGTTGTATCATGCCTTTACCCTGTAGCAAGTGGGTTCAGCTCTAAATAATATAGACACACCAGGTTGACATAAAGCCACTTCAGAATTTTTCAAGGCAAATTAATCCTCAAATCAAGTTTCCATGTCCTTAAGCCCCATCAGCATTCACTCATCAACCATAGAGCAATGCATGAACTCATACCTTAAACCTTTGCAATAATAATACCAAGGCCCTGGTTATTCTCTGTTGTTTGCCATTATATGCAAAGTACCATCATTCAGAGAACTGTTTAGCATTGAATACCGAAGTAGTCTCGTGACCAACCCATGCTATGGATTAAGCTTTCCAATACATGTAGTGTCACATGTAGTGTCACATGTACATATTGTGAGCTGAGCTGTACACTACATGTACATGTACATATACATGTACATGTAGGTCATGTCAGGGCTATTGCTGATGTGTTGTGTTCACACATCAGTGCCAGGCAGCCCCATTTGAGTGTGAGCGCTGATAATTTACATGGCAAAGGGGTTCAGCATCTCTTTATGTCCTCATTCACTATGCACCTAATTGAATCTAAATAACTTCAATTGAAGTCAGGATGAAATTATCAGTATCCCAAACTTTTTATTTTATTTAAAAAGACATCACAAAAAGTAAGGGTTGAGATGATGACATTTTGACCACATAATCCTGTAAAGTATGATTTAATTATTGTCATATAACAACTAACTTATACATCCTGAATACTTCCCCGGGATTTATTTCTTTAACACTATAATACTGGAAAATAGAAAAGATGCAATTCTGGTAATGCACACTTTACTTGCTTTATATTACATGTAGGCCTATGTGAAATTGTCAGCAGCTGCCATTTTAAAAGTTTGTTAACCTTGTTGGGCCAGCCAGTTTTAAGTTTGCACAAAGTGTATGTCAAACCATGGTCAAACAAACCTTAAATCTGAGTTCAAACATATTGGAGGCCGAGGTTGGGGGGGGGGGGACACACACCATTGGCAGCTTTCCAAAACTTCACAGAAATTTTCCTCAAAAGACTTTAATTTTTTTTTTATTCTACTAGGTTTAATACAAAAACAACAAAAACATTTGTGTGGAATTCGCAAGCATTTTTGCCATTTTATTATCCAAGGGCATATAGGCCTACACTGCACAACTGAACTTCAGCGATGTTGCAACATGTTTAGGCTAAGTAATAGGGGATTCACCAGCTTATATGAGCTCATTGCAAAGCAAGTGTGCAATACAGGTGTGTCAAACTTACAGACTGATGCAATAAAATGCAATGTAAAATGCACAGTTATCTATGCATTAACTTTAAATAACGCTGCAATACTGCATGTATCCGAAAACTCATTTCAAACTCTTTCCTATTGAACTTTAACGTCTAGCCACAAATTTAATTTAAATAAAATAAATGTTATTTCTTTTTAAGGTAGGAAAAAGCATTATTTTAATTTAAGAAACAGGATGAATGCTATAACCTTCTCTCTTTTACATTTATTGAGGAGAGCTTTTTGAATTCCTCAGAAACAAACTTCACACATCAGTCTAAAAAGTGAAATCAAAACACAATCTGACAACATCTGACCGTTCATGATATTAAATTTGAGCACATAAGTACATCTGTTGATTCATATGCATGCACCAGAAACTGAATGCTTAAATGAATTGGCAAATTAGTGGTATTCTGTTTGTTACATTAAAGATAAAAAAATAAAACGCCATACTCTGTAGTTGAATTTCTTCAGAATTTCTTCAGTGAACAAAATTCTGCTGTTTAGGCCAAGTAAAATAAATAACATGTTGCTCGTCCCCGCCCGCCTCGGTTTTGGCGGCCGCACCGATTTTTTTGTTATTTGTTATAAAAAAAAAATAAAAAAAATTAAAATCAATTTACATATTATTTATAGCTATTTCCAATGTACCCTTTATTTTTATTGAGCAGTTTCATCATCTGTCTTACATGTAGGCCTACAAGAATAGCTATTGCAACGCATAATGAGAAACTCTTTACTTTGAAACGTTTTGCCCTTCAGGTTTGCATGCCACAGTTCTTTGCACAAGGACGCGATGCCACGCACACAGAATAACTTTGGAGCAAAATCAAGAATGACTCTTTAGAAATAATTACAATGTATCAAAATGGACACAGAAACACACACAGAATTTGAGGACATACAGAACATACTCATAAAACCATAAAACCATCTTCAAATACGATATGGCGGCCATCTTAGACATGGTGGCCATCTTGAAAAAATAACAAAAAAATTGAAAATAACAAATAACAAGGACCTCCCTCACCAACTTTTTCAAAAAGTCCGGACGAGCAACATGTTATTTATTTTACTTGGCCTTACACAAATTGTTAAAAACCAACTTTAATTTTTTTGTCCACTCCTCGGTTAAGTTTAAATAGTGCAGAGGAGGGCAATTGCACCCACACTCCTTAAAAATGCTGGTCTGCAAAAGGTTGCTTTGGGGATTAAATTCTGGAAATTAATCTTAAAAGACAATCTCTTTCACACACAAAAACAAACATACAAAGAACATTATGCTGCTGCACGAACAGGTAACAAACCAAGATCTAAAAGTAACATTAACACTGACATTGTTTATTTATAACATCACTTCCTATTTTGGCAAATTACAGCTAATATTATTCCTTTTGATGTTTTTTAACTTCCTTAAAGGAAACCATGTCTTTAGATAAACATCAATTTATGAGTGGATGGTCTAGAAATCACTATTTATCCAGTACAGGACTGCATGCGGCTTGTGCATGCATGTCACATGATTGGGACACACGAGTCGTCATGTTTGGATCATGGTTTTTGTTGAATGGATAAATAAATCATGGAGGTAAACCATGCACAGTAGTTTACTGTGAAAATGTATAAGTTGTGACATTTTGGTCGAGAGATTGTCTTTGAATTTTCTTTTACTTTCCTTACCACACGTCACACGACAGCACCTCAACTCAATACAAACAAGACATTCAGAAAAATAATTTCCCTCTAAAAGAGTACCTCTCAGATTTATGTTAACATATTCTCACCTTGTTACTTCTTGTAGGACTAAATGTGGCTGAACATGAAACTTGACGCGTAACTGCAGTCGCAGTGGTGACGATCCAGTGACCTGTGAGTTGATGGGGTTTCGAAGGTTGAGCCACATAGGATCACTGCCATTTTTCCTTGTGAACTGCAGCCCAAAGTAATCACTTTCTATAGTTCCAAGTTTTTGGCACACCTGTGGTCAACAGAAAATGAAAGAATCAAATTGCTGTCATCTTACTTGAACTTTAAAAAAAAAAATCTGACAACAGGGCTTGAAATACCAATTGGGTGGCACACTGGCCAGAGTCTAATTTAAACTTTGGGCCAGTAACTCAACCAACAATGAAGTCCTGCGGTTTATCTTAGCACATACTGTACTCTGGACTAATGTAGGGCCATCCGGCCTATACTTAAAAGCTTTTTCATTTCAAACTTCCTAAACTTTCAAAGAAAGAGATATTTTACACTCTGTAAAAAAAAAAGAAGTCTGGTCCAGTTGCGATTTTGTTTACTTTACATCCATTATATCACTGTTTCTATTTATTTTGAAGTTTATTTTGCCATAATATTATCTGTAAATATTATATCACAATGGACAATTGTTTGTTTTTCAATTCCCCCCCCCAATTTTTGTTGTGTTAAAAATTGAACTGTTTAGTCATCATGTAGCCCTTTAACTTATAAAAAAGTGTGTAGGAGGAACATTTCATAATATTCAGTCATCATTTTCACAAAGAGGGCACTCTACTCTATTTCAGTGTTCATTGTTCGATGTTTCCTAACAAACGTAAGGATAATGAGGGTAAGAATGATTCTTCTTTTCTAAAAAGTTATTTACCAAGTACATAGGCCGCTACTACTAGACTACAGTAGTAATCACTAACTTGTGCCAGAGTACGAAGTGTTTGCTTTCGTTTGGGATGACTGAGGATGATTGTACAATCATAGTAGAATGTAGGAGAATAAAATGTTGAATTTGAAAGTTAACGATAAACTTCAGTCACAGTGTGTGAATCATTACACAACTCAAGTACAATTGTAACAACACTCAATCAATCATTCCAAACACTTGTTCTTTTATTTTATTTGGCACACTGTTGTAAATTTTTACTGTTGTCAATTTTTGCTGTAGTAACTGAAATGTTTGTAAGATAATAATATAGGCCTGTATGTAACACAAAATCATAATTTAATTAAGGACATGATCATGATCATAATGATGGGGTTTTCTTTAACTTTTGATTGACAAAACATTGAATGTTTCTCAACTAAAAGTTGATTGGCAAACACAACTCCTCCAAGTGCCTCTTTTCCACAGATACTTCAGATTTAACACTTAAGGAACAATCAGTGCTCAGCATGATAAACCCTACCCATTATTGCAAACGCCATGCCAAGCAGGCGGGGGGGGGGGGTGCTTTAGATTTGGAATAGATTAGAAATAATACTGTAAATGTAATGACAATATTATTATTAATATGTGAAAATTCCTCGCAATATCGATGGTGACTGATCGTGTAAACAACAAAGCAATATCTGGGATGGGGAAAAAAGGGAACAAATACACCAAACTGCCAAATGAAAGTAAACAAAGAAAACTTTACTTGAAATTGAATACAAATCTGGAACTAGCATAATTATTTTAAAAATAAAATCAGCTGGGTAGTTATTTAAAAAAAAAAAAAATTTAATAAAAAGGGACTACTGCTTACCTTGTCGAGGCATTCTTGTCCAAGCGATTTCGGAGAGAGTTCAATCTCACAAATGTTCTGATCGGGTTTAGTCACGAGGACCAACATCTTGACAGCTCGATGCGTTTGACTAAAATGCTATTAAACGCTAGCTTTTTCTCAGATCAATCCGATCATTTTCAGAGGAATTTCCAACTTCTTGCGAAATCCACACAATGGATTGACAAATACGTGCTCGGACATGCACAAACTCTAGGCAGGGAAGTATAATAAAGTAGCATCCAGCTTTCGATTTAACTCTAGGGTATACTACTATTAAAATGGGGTACCGCACAATTTACATTTTGATTGTATTTTGTGTTTGAGAATTTATGTGTTATATATTTTGTCATAAAAATACATCGATTTATTGCAGTTAACTTTAAACTATTAGTTGTTGTAAATTTTACAATTTATATTTAAATTTACGTATTTATTCTTTACTAAACAATTAAACACCCCTAATTGAAATGGTTTAATCTTTTTATTTTTCTTGACAAACAACCTGGATCATGCACGTGCTGCGTGAAAAAAATCACCACGAGCCAATCAATCCACCCGGTGACAAGGGGCTAAATACTCTGCCCAATCAAAAAGGGGAATCCCTCCAGCTGGCATAATACGTCATACCTGTTTACCGCAGGAAAACCCCTGCACGACGCCCGACACGTCCTTGCAGGCTGACTCCTGTTGGGTTTCCAGGGGCCAGGTCACAATTTGCTTAATCAAATCATTGTTTATCGTCGCTAATTATATCATCAGCAAACTCAAGAATGTTATAACGGTGTACAGTTACGGGTAAATGTTTTAACATAAACGTGTCCCCTTCAAAAAACCTCGTAAAAATAATACTTGCGGTTTGAAACTGTGGGCAAGATACACATTGTATGCAAATGACCCAATGTCAAGGTGACGGTTGATCGAGCAGCGCATGCATCACGTTTCTGGCGTGCATACATTACTCAAGCTGCTGTTTCGTAACGTAAGTGGGCGTACTGTATGTGCATTTCGCGGTGTAAACGGGCAGCGGTCACGTTTAAAAGGCGAAGGTCGGCCGTCGGTTAGGGTTTTGAAATGTTTTTTGTGTAGGACCGGCCATGGAGCTTCATGGTAGGACCATAGAGTAAGGTAGGACCTATCGCATCGTCGGAGGATTGACATTCCTGTGACGAGTGAGAAATAGGTCTATTTGGGGGTTTGGGGCATTTCAGATCGTCCGAATCATCTGATTATCTCCCTCGACTTTCTCAATAATGCTTTTAAAAAAACTAACAAAGATTTCAACTAAAGTCGTAACACTTCCATTCTAAAAAATCGTCTTTTTCATTATGAAAGTGGGTTGCTCAAAGAAAAATCCTACATACTTTTCCATAGAGCAAGGAACAGAATTCTTTCTATCTTGGAAAATCTGTAAAAATGTATTATTCTTTATCTATTTATAAATCCCCGATACATTTCTTATTGCAGGGTAGCCTCATGGTTATGGCCATAGGAGCAATTCTGAAACAACTCTAAAACTAAAATAGTAAAACTCTGATTCGACAATTAGCTGCGTTTTTGAGTTTGATCAAAACCAGTTCCTTTCGCCGAGCGAAAACAATTACCCCAACAAGAATCATGCTTATTGTTATGGAGCGTATACTTTCATTGTGTAGGCCTACATTCCTACCGGATGATTAAGCCATAATACAGTGTTTAATTTCATACACATGAGAAGCAATTATTGCTAGTCACCCAATAGACTGTGCAAGTCTCGCACAACATCCGGGACCATAGTGGTCCCAACTTTATGGAGTTTTACGTGGGCGATATTTTGTTTCGTCAATTATTTTAGTTTAACGTAGTTTATGAGTATGAAAATTATATGTGTTGTTGGGAATGTAATACTTAGTGATAAAAAATATGAAAGTAAAATCAATTCAACAATGTAACGAAGAAAACCCGAGAATTAAACTTGACCTCAGCTTCCGGTTACTGCAAAAAATTAAGAATTTTGTGCTCACCTCCGATAACAAAACTTATGTAAACGCTTGTTTTGGATGCGCGATGATAATCGCCAGATTCTGTAATTGCAACGCGAGGCCTTTTCATAGCAGTCTATGGTTGTTGAGGCATCATCGACCTTTATAAACTGCGCCAGCGTTAATTTTACGCCCGTGTGACCTTTGCGAATCCGCGTAAGGGGTTTCTAAAAAGTTCAAAGATCAAATAAGCATCCTTGTCCAAGAGTTTGAATTATGTTTAAATAATAATTAACACATTATTTGTGTATTTATTATAAAAGCTTAGAGTAATTTTATAAACATGTAATGAGTATTTTTGTTGTTCAGATTTTGTCGTTAGATATAATTTAAAACACAGATTTGATTTCAGAAAAAAATAAGTTCTTCGGTTGACGTGTTTTCTCGTTCCGATACGCGCGAGACTTGCACAGTCTATACTCATAAAAGACTTTTACTGGCAGGGTGTTTTTCTGTTTTTACTGTTATCTGTAGAAAATAACGAAAGGGGGCTTTACAAAGAGATCTCTGAGTGGTGGGGCGCAAAACGCCGCGGGTGATGGAGGGCAATCGAAATATGAATTCCAACATTCACCGTGGGTTCGGGGCAAAGTTGATATTTTTTTATTTTTTCATTATTTTTTTTATTTTTATTTTTTTGGGGGGGATGAAGTGTACACACAATCATCTGCATGTTATTTGCAGGTTGTGTGTGGTTGTGTGGGCATGGAGGAAGGAAATCGTTAGATTGTACGGCTCCTGCTCCCGCGTCTTAATTTTTAAAGGCATCGTACACGTTTGGTAATTGTCAAAGACCAGTGTTCTCATTTGGTGTATCCCAACAAAAGCATAAAATAACAAGCCTGTGAAAATTTGGGCTCAATTGGTCATCGAAGTTGCAAGAAAATTATGAAAGAAAAAACACCCTTGTTGTACAAATTTAATTTGTGTGCTTTCAGATAAAAACTTCTTGCAAGAAGTTTTTATTATTTTAGTGAGAAATTACCTATTTCTCAAAAAATACGTTACTCAGAGGGAGTCGTTTCCAATGTTTAATACTATCAACAGCTCTCTGTTGCTCGTTACCAAGTCAGTTTTTATGCTAATATTATATATTTTGAGTAATTACCAAACGTGTACGATGCCTTTAATGTGAATTCAATTGAAACTATGGGGGCTACTTTTGGGCATGCGATAATTGCGTCCTCGCCTTCTAAAATAGCCTAATATTAATGACGCAAAGAAATGGGAAACAAAGAAAAATACTTTTTTTTTTCAAACAATGCATAAACAGCAAGATGGAACGAAACGTTCGAATTAACGCCATGAATAAAATGTTTATTGAACACTATTCACTAATAAGGTGCACATCATAATTTTAGTGAATTCCATCAGTAGGGTCTCGATTTTAAAAAAATTACAAAACTTTTTAGGATATTATTTTTTTAGGGATTACTGACTCGTTTGCTTCAACCAACTTTTGCGGCGCGCGGATGCAAGACAAACGGCAGTCTCGAATTGAATGCTGTGTGGGAGGCGTGGCGTGGGTAGGGCACTTTGGCCAACCAATCGCAAGGCTATAGGGACAGGGTGTGGTGTGGTGGTGGGGGGGGGGGGTGTGCAAGCCTTCCTCCATGCTAATAATGTTGCCCCTTGGTCATAGCCCAAGTAAACTTTCATTCAATGATGTCTCATTGAGGATAGTGAGTAATTTTTGCTCCGTGTAAAAATGATTTATTTGTGTTTTTTGAAAACTACTCGAAATCTGAATTAGTTCTCAGGGATTATTCCTACCTCCATGGTTCTAACTTCTAGGCTAAAACTCGTCCATCATCTGTATTGAGTTGTAGTTTCTTCAAGTTCTTCAACTTGTGTCCTAAGACCTTCATAGACTACTTCGCAAATACTCCGTGCGCATGCGTTAGCCGTGGAATGAGGTGCATGCTGGTCTAGGGTGCGTTTTGGCGGCGGTAACCAAAAACTGTTTCGGTTGTTGGTCGTTGGTTCTGCTGTTCAGACTGAACGATAACCGAGCTGTGAGCTCGGTTACCGTTTTGGTTATGACGTCAGAAACAATTATTGGTTACAGCCGCCAAAACGCACCCCTAGTTAGCGATCAAAATGTGTCGCTAACTAGACCAGCATGCACCTCATTCCACGGCAAATGACCGCGTACTGAGTATTTGCGAAAAAGTCTGACGCACAACACGCACAGCGCATGCGGAATCTAGGATACATGATTTGATATTATGTACAATAATAATATAGCAAGTGTTATACGAACTTCGAACGAAACGCGTATCGAAGTCACCGGTTCACCGAATTGAGTCCATATTATTAATATACGAACGGATATTTTTTGACAAAGTTTCCAAATTCAACATGGCATGTCCAAGAATTCTTTCGCAATCTGTTAACCTGTGTTCTAGAGTATGCAGGGCGTCTGCTTGGTCTTCTGCACGTCCGCATTTAATGAATTCTTCATCAAAAATAACAAGGCAGCAAAGTCTTCCACGACAATTTAGCACTTCAACTTCTGACCTCGTGAAAGAAGGTAAAAGTAGGGCCCATGTATGATCATGTAAACACTAAACAGCCTGCATGCATGTCTAGGGCTTGACCCCTGATCTGGTTCATCGATGTATCGACGCCATTTCTATGAATTAACTAGGTCATTCGTTTGTTACACTTTGAAACCATTAACACTATTTACCATGAAGCTATTTACTAGCATTTTTAATTTTATGTCGAGAAATTCTTTGAGTTTGTTGAATGACCAAATTTGCTTTTTGGTGGTTAGCCCCATTTAAAACAGTGTAAAAATGGGGCTAACCTCCGGTTGGCTTGACTTTGTTGTCAACTCAATCCAATGACTTACATGACTTATGTTGATGAATTTATGTTATTATTATACATTTAAAAAGTAAGCCCTATTTTTTATTAAAATGAGTACAATATTATCAGCTTTCAGGCCTATAAGTAGAAACATATTAGGCCCTAATATGTATCTACGTACTACTGTACTCCTCCTAGCTGCCTAGAACTTAACAAGGTTCGTTCTGCTCTCGTCTCCATGGACGATAGCGGAACAAACCTCATACTCATAAAAATAGTTCTTGGAGTAGGAGTATTGTATCACTCAGTTGCAGAAACCACATTGGCATAAACATTGGGGTAGAGGGAGGGTGTTCAATGAGGTTACTTATTTGGTTGGAGAGGGGAAAGTGACTGATGAGGGATTTGAAGGTATCAACAGAGGTGGCTTGGACTTGGACCCAGTAAGTGGAGCACTGTACTCCTTATTTAAACAAAATTTGACAGCTGCAGTCATAGCGCCCCAGTGAAACTCTGTTCCAAGACCGGTATATGGTGATTTGCTATGGTTTTCCGAACACCAAATAAAATGCTCAAGAATGACAAAAAGACCAAGCAAAATAGCTTGAAAGTTGCCTACTGGCTTCTCAATATGTCAAAGATGCAACATCAGGCATTTATTTGTGCTCAAAAATGATTTTTAAGCCCACAATCGGAGGAACCATCTCTATATCACGATCGACTTTATTTTACACTCGGAATAGACTGGTGCCCCTATACTGTTGCGCAGTGCAGTGGTAGATCATGTGGTCACGTGTCAGGTTTGCCGCTGATGCATTAAGGGTAGTGAATTTAAATCATTGACTGTTCAAAGACACACTGGTTACAGGCTCTGCAGCGAGTGCACACGGTCAATCATGAGAAATGTAACTTCTATGGAGCGGGTTGTTTGAAAGAATGGTCCCTCAGATTAGGTCTCGTCAAACATTTTTAAATTCCTATTAAACCATTCTTACTGGGTCTATCTTGGACTATCTTTTCCTCTAAGTGGTTCCATTCAATTATTGTTCTGTTGAAGATGGAGTTTCTTTAATTTGGTCTGTAGTGCACCGGGAGACTTGAAAGCATTTTGAGTTGACAGCTATGGAGGTTTCAATGGAGAGTGTTGTTGCTGAATTGAAAAGTGTCCTTGGTCGAATTCTGCCAGTTTTTTTCCCCTTGTGTTCAGAAAAGTTAAGATGGTGTAGCTGGTACCAGCCTACTCCTACAATTGATTACCAGCATACAGGCTTGCATGTTGGAGAAATGAAACTGTAGTGTTAGTATACTGCATGAAACGCTGGTCCACGACAATCTGTAAACCAGCAGTTTACATTGTTATAAATGGAAGCAGCCAAGCCCATTAAGGATTCTGAATGCTGGTGAGAATATTCATCATTTTTTGCAATTTATTGTTTGTGGAGTAAATTTGAGAATACAAAGAACACATCGACCCTAATTTTGGCGAGAAGCTGTTTCAAACAAGAACTGAAGGTGCATAAACGTGGCAGGCAACAAGTTTCAAATAGTATTTATTATGTAGTCACCTATAAGGTTCTTGGAGACAATAGCAGAATGAACCTCATAGTTCTAGGAGTAGTACCAGCCTAGCCCCACTAGTGTGGCGAAGGTGTGAACCATTATTCACACTGCCAGCCCTTTCAATGAAGCTTACATTGAACGGCATCCCCTACGAGTGGGTTGGCAGTTTTAACCAACTTAATGTGTCACTTTACCTTCCCTCCAGTGCTGTGGCTGTTGAAATTACCCACCTTTAAAAAAGTTATTACAAATAAAATCTTTTTCAATTTGCCAAGGATGACTTCCTTTCCTTATATGGATTTCGACCATTTTGGAATGGACCCATAATTCCATCTTAAAATACATCACCCGGTGTTGAGGATGCGAACAAAATTTAGCTAAGTGAGCTGCATACAAAGGCGTGTACCACACGTACACAGACTGGAATCCAACAAAGAGCAATTGCATGCATCAAACTATAATATACGATGTCTTGTCAGTATACATGTAGGAGGCAGTCTTCTGTGAAAAGACGAAGTTGGGAAGTAACGCAATCTGGGAGGTCAATGATATTGCGGAGGGACCAAGTACTGTCTAAGGAACTCCGAGTCGACTAACACTTCTTGGGTCGTTACTCCTTCCAAAGTTCCAATACCACTTTCATAGTGCGTTAATTGAGGTAGCAGTAACCACCGATGAAGAAGGCAAATGATGCTGTAGCTAGTTATGGAGCTTGTGGAGGAGTTTATTGGAGGAGGAATGGTGTCAGACTGTGTCACATGTGAAAAATTACCAATTTGACAAGGAGAGCCAACATGTTTAAAAAGGAACAATTCAGTGTGACTCCAGGGTTCTTATGTCAAAGCTGGAATTGATAGGTCTCCCAACATTAACTCGAGATTGGTGATCAAGGATAAACCTGATTACTGGCAAAACAATAAACTCAGTGTTGATGGACACTTCAAACTTGTTCTGGGTGTTCATAAACATCCATCGTAATTCATTTTGGAAAGGTTTGACTGAGAAAGACGTCATCCGACGTGAAATGGTTAAAGAACGGATATCTTTCAAAATCTTCACTCATGTTTACAAAATTTAACACCCAAGCTCCTTCATATCTGATTGAATTTATTCTCACAATACTAATATTCCTGACATACAGACACCAACATTCGCTCATCATCTTAATCAGACCCAACTTTCTGTTTCTAGAACTAGAAGGAAGGCCGGGGATAGCTCATTTCTCATGGCTTGCCCACACTAGTAGAATAATCTAACTGCCTGTCTGAGAGAGGTGGTCTCAGTGCCTTTATTCAAATGCCTAGTCTGCCTAGGCCCCCATCATATAGGACAGAATTCTTAAATGTTTGGTATTTCCCTCTTTGTCCAGGTCGTCTGTTCTCCAAAGATCATGAGTGGATTCTACCTGAAGAAGACATACGCACAGGAACTATTGGTATCAGTGACTTTGCCCAGGTGAGATTAGTCAGGCCTATGATTCCCAAATAATTGTCCTGATTTCTTTGTGTTTTTTTTCTCCTAGATTTCACTTTAGCTCCAAGTTTCCTCAAGGAGATGCAGGCCTCGAATTAACCGATGGCCCCCACCAAAATTGCTGAGGTGTCCTGTGCTTTTGTTGTGGTACCCCTTGCAAAGTTCCATACAAATTAATTTACACCAGAGGAAAATTGCCATGCCCCTCCAAGAGCGAAGTTCAGGGCCTGTAAATTTAATGTTGTTGCCACCAACACGTACACACTGTATAAGACAGCTAGTAATGTGTTCATGTTCAGATCTTTAGTTTTCCTTTTTTTCTGGAGTCTGGAAACCCTTCCAGTGGTATAAACTCTTAACACACTTGGGTTCTCTTGACTTGGGGTCAAATTTAATGGAAATACAATTTAGAAGTAAAAGCAGTTAATGATTATTGCCAGCACCATCTGTATACCCAGAACTCTTCCCCTACCAGTAAGCAGTTGGTGACTCTTCCCCCTACCAGTAAGCAGTTGGTGAAAATCTTAACCAGTTATTATTATTTTGTTTTAAAATATTAATCTTCTATATTGTGCTTGTGTTTTTCAGGAAAAACTAGGAGACATAGTGTATATTGAACTGCCCCAGACTGGGATACGTCTAGCCAAGGGAGGTGAGTTTAAACTTTCTTTCATCATGGATATAGCATGCTAGACGGCTCATAATTTAGTTTTGGTTTCAAATATAATATGTTTATTATGTCCAGACTATAACAACAACTTCCATTTTAGATTGCCTAGTAGGCTAGTAACAAATCAGTCAAAAGTGTGCTTATTTTACGTGAAAGTGTCACACACAAAGAAACATCACAGGCTAGTCAACATTTATGTGGGCTTGTCAAATACCCATCTGGATATTACCCATAGCCGTAGCGAGGCGTTTGATTCAAAAAGAGCTAAAATTGATCTCAATATATATTCTATTCTTCAGGCATGAGATTTCTCAGGAATTTTGTTTATTTCAGGATTTTCCCCAAATCTTCTTGAGCCTTCAAAAGATATAGGAAACATTGTGTGCAAACCTGTAGTTTTGTCTTTCTGATGATGCAAAGAGTCCACAAACCTCGTGAATTGTAACATCTGAGAGGTTCTGGGTCTAGAACTAAATGGGAATCCAGGCATGGAAGTAATTGAAGCAAAATGTGAAGTCATGACACAAATCACTATGGTGATATTGACAACTCATCTTAAAGAAGAATCTTAGTGTTTAGTGAAACAGAGCCTAGGGCTTAGTACCCACTAGATCAAGGCTCAAGTCCAGTAGAGTTAGAATTCTGCAAAAAACCTCACAACTAAACAAGTCCAGTGGTGTAGAAATTATTCCAAACAAGTACAAACAGTATAAATGTTTAAGATTTGGTATTATTTTATGACTTAGGTTTTAAGATTTGGTATTTTAAGACTTAGGTTTTATGTCTGAATATTTTTCCAAAAAGTTCAACAAGAGGCAGGAGAAAGTGAGCTTTTGCTAGAATTCCTGAGGTCTAGCGGAGAGGTTTTTAAAATTATATTGAGGAATGTTTGTGGCCAGGTTTGGATTAGAGTTATAATGTACTGTGTGCGATTGTTGCAAGATCCTGCAAGAAATAAATGTTAAGTGTTCATCTTTGATCTTCCTCCTGCTAGATTCCTATGGTGTGGTTGAGAGTGTGAAGGCAGCAAGTGACTTATGTGCCATGATCGATGGTAAAGTCAAACAGACGAACAAGGCATTGGATAAATCACCCGAATTAGTCAACAGTGATCCACTTGTTGCAGGTATGTTGGATTGTGTCACTATATCAGATAAATTAGGTGTTGCCCGGTATCCTGCAGTTGTGATCTCAATATTCACTTCTCAATATCCACTTCTTCAACAGTGTAACAATAAAGGGAAAGGATGCCGACATATCATTTCTATTTCACAGTACTCTTATAAAATACAAATTTATTTAATAATTTTGTTTAATTTACTGGTTTGTTTGCATTTTAGGTTGAAATCATCAAATTATTTATTGTATACAAGGATCATAAACGATGAATATGTTCTCATGTTCTCGCACTTTTATCTCGATAGGGGTGTTTGGATATTGTCGTGACAGATTGAGCCCAGGGCCCGTTTTGGTGACCCTGACAAGAAACATGTTTGTGCTTGGGTCATTGGTTAAGTGTTTTTTGTGAGTTTGGTTCTGCCACGGCGATGTAGCTGCTCTATCCAAACCATACGCTAGCTGTACAGTTGGCTCAGTTGGGCTTAGTTTAAAGATGGAGGATTTTACAAATTAACACAAATTTTCTATACAAGCTTACTAATCCAATAATGTTAATAAAATTCTATAGACTAAGTTCCATTACATGGAAATGAAATTAACGGCAGGATCAAGAGATTTACCTATTTCATGAACTGTTTGTGGTTACCGACCCATTTTTGCAGAGCTCATGGAAATTGTTTCAGTCAATGAAGTTTATGTCAGAAAATTGTTTCTGTACAGGTTTGCCAACTTTCGCCCATGTGAAAGGGTAAAGACCAAGGGCCTGTCATCACTGGAGTACTGAACAGCAAATTTCAAAAGTCAATTTTGTTTTGTTTTTACTATTCCTTTCAAGGCTGGTGTTTGCATTTATTGTGTGCTTTCACTTCCAAGCAATTTTGAACTCCAGACTCTGCCAGTCGTGTATTAATGTTGTCCACAGCAGTCTAAATACAGAACATTCTTTTCTTTGTTTGCAAGTTATCCGGGGCATTAATTCATTATCCCATTTACTCTTTGCACATGGGACGCAGAAGTGATCAATTTTTCTGTATTTCTCTTATAATATAATCATATGTTGTCATATCTCATACTTTCATTGGACAAACATAAATTTGTTGGTGTATGGCCCAAGTTTCGGGTTGTAATAATGTTTCAGTTGAGTGATTCCAAAGAACAGCGATTTGTAGAATAAAGTTGTTGAAGTCTAATTCCTAGGTCGAGTCCTTCCTTTGGGTCCCTACAACAATACAACAGATATGTAATGTTTTCAAAGTTAATTGTACCTTTTCCAGTAAGTGATTATAGATGTGATCTTGATTGCCATTTGTAGAATTAATTTCCTCTTGATAGATATTCTCTCCTCTCTCTCTCCTCCCCACCGAAGGCTGGATGTTGAAGATGACAATAGATCATCCAGAACAATTAGAGGACCTAATGTCAGAAGAGGAGTACCAGGAATACATCTCCAAGGCTTCCGACTCGTAACCAGAAAACCCTAACATTGTACGTTGAATTTACCTTGTTGCGTAAGTTGGAGTTTTGCGACTAATTCTTTTCGCAGTGTTGTTGAAATTTTCACCCCGAGATTGATTGGTGTCCATCTCTAGCTCTCCACCTAATGTCTGAGGCTAGTAAGATAGGTGATAAGCTCCCGTTGATGCTGTCAGGCAAACAGCTAGTTTGTAAAATTGTAAAACAACCCCCCTTTATTTTAGGTGTATTGAGCAAATGAGGAAGTTGCAGTTGGGGGCAGTATGGATAAATCATTGGGCTAGTAACATTTAGATACAGCTATGAATGTTTGACCATTTTCAAATGAAGAAAGGCCAAGGGGACAACATCAAGACTACATCACCATTTTAGTTTTGTAAACTTAATTTAGAATTTTGTAGCAAAATAATATGTTGATCAATAAGTCTTGAAGGATTAATATTCTGAGATTGAATTACTTTCTCATACGCTGGTTGTAGTTTTACCAACTCTATGGTTACAGTCTCCATCCCTTTTGAAATCTTTTGAACATTATATTTTATTATTATTTTGTGTACACATGCACCTTAGGATAGAACCGAGCAAAATTTACAAAATGTTATTAGTAAAGGTTTGTTCTTTTACTTATCTCCCACGACACATTTGATTTTCATTGCTCATGACTCAAACGTTATGATTTAAACGAAAGTATTGAGTCAAGGGGGGCGGGGGGTTCTATCTATTACTTACATTTAAATTTTAATTAAGGGTATTGTGTTAAAAATAGCAAGCATACAACACAGTGCCCTCTGGAAAAGGTGCAGTCTGTTTGAAAGCAAAGAACAATGCTGGCTTTGCGTTTAGTGACTCGCTAATAATTTAGATTCCCACTACAGCCACTAATCACCCTCACTTTAGTGGAGTCTAATTTCATCTTCTGAATCTGCAAAAAAAACGAAGCATTGTTTTGTGATTTAACCAACATGAAATGAAACAATTATCAGATTAATTCTATGCAGTTGAAGACATGATTTTCATTCAGTTTTACAACTTCTGGAGCAAAGTTTCAGAAGTATTTTACATGGCATGTTTTGCATGGTTTGTACTCAAAAAAATTGTTCCGTTTGTGGCAGTTTAATATGCCTTGTCCCTTTGAACTTTGTATTTCTCAGGTTTGCAGATTTTCTTATTTGAACATTCTTACACAATTTAACAACCAGTTTGTCTTTTGTTTTTCTACTTCCAACTCTTTAGTGCCTGTATGCTGTATTCATAAACTTGTATAAGCACTACAACATTTGATAGATTTATTTCCCATATACATGGCATATTAATAGAGACCAAAGATGGTTGAGATAATCCAAGGACTGGACTACACATCATCGTAGTCTTGACTGGGTCTATCAATACCGTAGCATTTTGTCTGTTATCTTGACAACAGCTATCAGCTTTTTTGCTGTCCTAAAAATGTACATGTATGTCTTTATTTTTTGGAATTGTACTGGTGACTTAAACAGGGACTTTTAAAGTGTTTTCAGCAGATAAGTATATGTATGGGCCTGTAGGAACCATTGGTTCTCTTGAATTCCCACCGTTTGCACACTGTGGTAGGCTGTCAAATCTCAGCTGTTAGAGGGCGCTCTTGATGTCAAGAAGTATCAAAAGAAATCTTGGTTATTATCTTTTTGTTATGATGGGATGTGGATCAGCTGCTGTACCACAACATAATTGTAAAGAAGATGCTTTGTGGTTAGCAGTTTACATAAGGCTTTTCCCTTCAAAGCAATTAATGATCATTTAGATTATACTTCATGAATTCCTCCTGAAAGAGCAGAACATGGTTTGTCTCCGTTTATGGAGCAGGGTTGTGAATGTATCGTGACACAAGTAACTCTTTCGGTCTGAGATTGTTCATGTATGTTGATGAAGAAAACTGTGTGGCAGTCATAACAAAATGTTTTGGGAGTTTTTGCTCCAACAAGATAATCGGAGACTGAGAGAAGGTTGCAGACCTACTAGGTAATGTTGAATTGTATAGTATGTCTCACACATTTCTAAGAATAACAGAACATTTACCAGGTAAAGTCTGCTGCCACTGAGAATCTCTGACAGTCTCCCATTAGATCATTTTAGATTGTTGTATTTGTTACCCTCGAGTTCAAAAAGGTGTTTCTTGCCTTGTTTTCGATACATATTTAATATGTACTTTGTCGTGTTGGCTTTGAAAGTATTAAGTTATTTGACGAAGATACTCAAAGATAGAAATCAGTTTAATTGATTGTGGTTACGGGACAAGTTAGCAAGAGTTCATCGATTGAGTTTTAAAAATGTATATTTCTATTAGTTGAACTTTGATTAAATCCTGTTGTTCAATTAATGTTTTGTTTGTTCTTGACTACTGCTACTGCACGGTTTAATGTTGCTTGTTTCCCTAAGTCAAGGGTTAGATGCATTTATGGTCAGTCAGCCTGACTTGATTGCATTTGACCATGCCTCCTGGTCTTAGATCAAGTTCGAGTCAATCTTCCGGTGCTTGATGTCAACCATGATTCTGTCCTTCATAGGCGAACGCCTTTAACCTACTTGTAATATCTTTTTTTTTTTGCAATTTTACCAATGATTTACAGAACATGACTAATATCAAATTTGAGACCTGTCGAAATGAGGAATCATGAATATTTACCTTTAGGCAAAAATAATGAGCACTTTGGGGCGTGTGAAAAGTGCTATGTAAGAACTGCGCGCTCTTATTAATTTGTTTGTAATTGGAGATAATTTGAAAACGTGGATCCTCGCTTCTGATTGCCCCCCCCCCTGTACATCAAAGTATGCTTTACAAAATTTAAAAAAACACGGAATGAATCAAGAATCCCAAAGACAAACAATTGATTTCAATCATAAAAATATTTACTTCACATCACACCAAGTACGTAATATACAGTTATAGTTGATTCCATTTTGAAAAAATATTAATTCCATTAAAAATTTATAGTATGTTAATATTCCCTGCAGAAATGTTTTTTGGTCTGGGAATGCAGATAAATTGAAGCTTGTCACTTGTAATTATCGGTTTACTTGGCTTCAAGACAGTCTTGAGTTGGCCAACAAACGTCATAGGAAGAGACCACACTTAAAATATAAATGCATTCTCCAGCAAAAAGGTTGTGTTTCCGCCTGAATCACACACTACTTCTATATAGTACTTATTTAATAATAATGCACAGTTAAGAATAAGCAACTCTCTAAATTCATTCTCTTCAGTGGAGAGGAGATTGAAGCCTTTGATGTAATGCAGACAAATGTGAAACTTCTGAATTAGATTCCATTAAAAAACCTTCAGACTTGAGGGATAGTTAATACAATCAACACGTTGGTCCCAGTTTGGCACATTTCCGCGGTAAGTCTACTGCCACCTAGGGTCCTGGAAATTCTCGCATTGGTGATGAATGAGCTTTCCCTCAAGTCTGAGGGTAAATGGAGTTTCATTCTATCTCCCTGATAAGGATCTTGCCATTCTGCCCTGTTGAATTCAGAAGTCTTACAACTGTCTGCGTTCATTAAAGACCTTTAATCCATGACCAATATATTTATTTGCAGGTCCCCAAAGTCTCACAAGTCATATTAAAAATAGCTTTATGCATTTTATGTTTTATTTGTACACATAGTGTAGTACAATTTGGGAATTTAACATTACTTCTTGTTTTCTTGTTCTTTTCGGGATTTTTTGCTGCTTGAACCAAGTTTCCGTAAGATCTTCAGAAATTTGTAATCAAATGATATAAAACCTTAGTGTTATGCAATCCCTGAATATAACTGAAAAAGTTTCCTTTGTGAAAACCAATGTTTAATACGCTTATTTTGCTCAGTTTGGTTATAGGTAAAACAAATTATACACCAAGTATAGACGATGTGACCTCTGTTTACATTCAAACCGCCCTCTGTTGACAAAACACTCGTTTCCGCCGGGCCAGAAGACGCGCGTACTCATGGTAACATTGCGTGTCCTTTATAGCTGGCTGTCAGTACACAAAGGTTTTGCCCGGCGACATGTGCGCGCATCATGTTATGGTTTTCGAATGACGTAAGAGGTCACATCGTCTATAACCACTAAACCTGCCATAAATACAAAAAAATTCAGTAATTCACCCTGAAAGCAAAAATAAAATGCCCACTCCAAGAATGAATTTATACCAAAGATAAGATAGTGAGGTCAGGAATCAGAGTACATTAAACAATTTGTCTAGACCCCTGTCAAATGTCAGTTGCATCATGGCAGATGATAATGTTGTGTACACTTCAACCTATAAGTGCAGTAGGAATCACTTAATAGCAAAATTGTCACAGAATGTAATGAACCATCTTATGTAATGATGCAATGGTACACTGGTTTGTTTTTAATGTGAATCATTAAGAGATCTGATTTCATTGAGTTGCAAGGAAAGGTACAATCCTTCTGACACCATATATTTCTCTAGTTGTGAGGACCCTTCTTCACCTTATTACGTACATATTCCATCTGCTCCTCATTCAATCCAAAGTTGTCGATCTCCATCTCGAGGTTCTTGGCCATCCCGAATCCTCCCATGTAGCCATTGAGGCGGGCAGCAACGTGTGACGTGATCACCTCCTTTGGGCTCAGGGCAAGACTCTTCAGAAGACCCTGGTGATGACGAAGCATGTACTTCTGGTGGTAACTAGTGAAAGGTTGAAAAGACAACTTTTGTTCTTTAACTCTTGGTAAAATTGTCCAGCAAACTGATCAACCATTTGAAAACCTTCAACTGCATATGTTGTGTATGGTGGCACAACTGAGCACAGAGGTAACTGTGTACTTAAGTGTATGTAATGTGTGGATTATCATACTTAAGTCTAGCATAGTTTATCAATCCTTCACAGTAATAGGGTTAATTGGAGGATTTAGCATTCTGGTTAAGTATGGACTAACATGGCAGTATTTGTGATTGCTAAAAATTATATTTCTATTTGGAGAATTATCCATTTCGCAAAGTTTCAGCATTGGTTACAAAATGATTTCAGAAAGTCAGTGTTTTTACATCCAGGCCTCTTTTACTGTTTGTGAAAAGTTGATTCATGTACATGTACAAATTGTACATCTAAAATTTTCTTATAATAATGTCCCCCCTACCACAAATAAAATAAAATACGACACAAAATAGGCTTTATTTTTTGTCAAAATAAGCAGTGTTGTTGTTAAAAGGCATGCAACTGCAGTTTGTAATGTCACAAAATGAGGAATTTTACAGCAAAGCAATAATCTGTACTGAGTTTTACTAATTTTCAATGGCACAGCCTGAGAAACCATAGGAGGAAATCAGCTGAAAAGTTGCACGCCTGGGTCCATTTGATCATGTATCCTATAAAAAACAACACTAATGAAAACTGTTTCTTACTAAGAAAAGTGCCATTTTCTTGTTCCAGTTCAGCTGTTTTGAAATGAAAAGAAACAAACAGTTTGCTGTGTCAGAGTAAAGGTTTAAACTCACTCCTCTGCATTGTAGAAGGTCTCTGCTTTCTTGATTCGCGTCTGGATCTTACGAGACACTTTGGATTGATGTTCTTCCAGTGTCTTCTCTGCCAATGCTTTCTGTTCATCATTGTGAAAGAAGATGGCAGACATGTACTGACGACTTGTACAGGCTGTGCTGTCATGGTTGTTCCAAAAGATGGTAAGAAGGGTATCATAGCTTGTTTGCTGCGGGTCAAAATCAATATCTATGGTCTCCGTGTGGTCACCACTGTGAATCAGAAGTTGAACAAATTATGCTGTTATTGTAGATTGCATTAACTATTCCTATGAAAGATTTAGGATTTGGATTGGGGCTTGATTCTCAAGAAAATAGCCACCAGGTTCCATTTTCATAGGATTGCTCAAGCACTGAATAATGCTAAGCAATTTGCTGAGAAGCGAAAATGAGCAGGACACCAGTCACAGGTGGTACATGTTAAAAGGTATTTTGGTTGGTTACCTTATTCTGGTAAGCATACTTTTGTTGTGCTTAAGAATTCTCTATGAAATTGGTCCCTGCAGACTGCAGGTATCGTCGCTCAGAACTTTCACTGGACTGAAATATTTCGTACAAGACCTCAACAATTTCTTTCTTTGTTGTATTTGCTGATTTTTATGGAGGTTTGGAACTGACAAGATAGAGTATACAATTAAGTGTTGGGGGAAAAAAAAGACTGCATGACTTGTTGGGTTGTGAGCTTACTGGCCCTATGCTAAAATTACTGCACTCTCGCCAGTGGTTCATAAGCTCTTTGGATAAAAGGGTATAAATCTGTTACTGGTATCTGGTGTCCAAATGGTATCCAATTACTGGTACTGTTGGGCGCAATCTTTGAAGATGGCCTTTTTAAAATTCGCGCAAGCCAATTTTAAATTTTGCGCGCGCGCGATTTTTGAACTGAAGTTTGCCCACCCAAATAAAAATTGCGCGGCTGGGACACAAAATTGACACGAACTACACGGTTTGCATAAACAATTTCCTTCAGGACAAGCGCCCTGACGCAGTTTTTCATCACATCGCGTCCGTCGTCAGCTGTCGTCAGCTGTCGTCAGACACGGTACCCCGGCGTCAGACAAGCGGCTACTGCAAATAATTATGGAGGAAGTCTTTGATGAGTTTTGCAAGGGAATTTACCGATCAGATTCGACAACAAGTTTGACCATAAGACAACAAAAAGGGGAGAGGATTATTAAATGGGGAGAAAACAGAGCGTCGGACTCATTAATATTTTGTAGGCCCTCAAAATATTCTATAAATATAATAAAAAAATAAGACAGGAGTCCAATTAAAAGGGGGAAAGTGTAAAACAATTTCCCAATTGTGACCTGGGGTTGTTGACTTCCAACTTGAGGTATTTTGGATGGCAACTGAAATAAAGGATATTTAGCATTTTGCACTGTACATTGTGGGAGTTTATTTAGTGGGGTGCGGGTGCAGCATGCACGTACAGTTGTACACACGGAATCTACCATCGCCATCTTCATGGAGGAAGGAAATAATGTAATGTATGTTCCGCCCCAATGTATACCAGCATCCTTTTGTCAAAAGGATTTATGAACTTACAGTTCGTGGGCAACCCTGTTTTTTCAACATTCTCCATGTTTTTGAACAACAAAAATTACTTCAGCCATAAGTAAAGATCCAGCATAATGCTATGAACCTACCCTTTTAAACTATTGAGGTACATTTTCTTCATACAGCTTATAATTTCACGACAAGTGGTGACGATACGGTTGAACGAGCAAAGATCGCGCTGTGTTCAAAATTTGCGCCAGAGCTACCCTGCGCAAATTTTAAACTCATGCAAGGAAACAAAGTTTGCGCAGTAAAAAAATGACACACCGCGCGAATTTTAAAAAAGGCCATCTTCAAAGATTGCGCCCAACAGTACTGTGTAATCTCATTATTGCTAAATCGTTTACAAATGAATATTAGATAAGACGCCACATTTCTTTAAAAGAGAATGAATTTTAAAATTGATAGGTAATGGACTGACTCAGTGACAGTCAGATATAAGTAGGGCCTCTTTGACAACTAAGAAGCACTTACAGGCTATGGTATGTAGGAGAACTCTTAGTTCCTCCTGTGAACCCAACCCTGGTACGGATTATCCCCTTAGCGCAGCCAAACTGCGCCTCGGGGAACCAAAATCAGCTAAGTGCGAAGGTGGCCTTCTCTGTCGGCATGTCTGGCTCTTTGCGTGGCATTGTGGAGCGTGGCAACTGTGAGAACACAAAACAGATAACAAAAAGATTGAGTCACATCACAACCTGGGAAGCGGCAGGAGACGAATCACCTTAAAGGGACAAGACGTTTTATTTCAAATATCAAGTAATAATAAACCACAAGGGTTTTTTTTTCTGGACATTGTCCCTGTACTTTGCTTTGTAGGATATAAGCGTCCAGGATCTTTAGGTGAATATTTGGTACATCTGGCCTTTCCTGATGAACTCTCATGAGAGTTTGTTTCTTTCTTCCTCTTTTACAACAAGGCTAATAAAAACCATTCAAAGAATAACAGTTTTTGTCCACTGTATACAAATCTACAGTGCTACTATCAAGCAAAAATGTAAAACCCCAATATGCAGCCTGTACAAGAAGGAATGTACGTATATCAAGAGTAAATTAATTCCCGATACTGTCCTGTAGTTTTAAATAAACACAGCAACCTTCTTCATGTGTAGTCTTGGTTCCAAGACCTACACCTACATGTATGCACCGAAATGGATCAATTCCAACAACAGTGAGCGTCACTATCCTTGGTTCGATTTCTAGTAGCGTCTTGGCCCGAGACTACAACCTGTACAAAGTTCATAAAAATTTGTAAAGTTCTCTTGGTCCTGTCCAAGACCACGAATGGACCATACGTCAAAATTTTGCAATTTATTTTAAACATGTTTTTAAAAATAATTTTAATGTACCCATATTAATGAACTGATATATAATGTTGGCAAAAAGTTGCAAAATTCCAATAGTTATAACCCTCCTTGTCACGGTCCAGAGGATTGAGAGATAGGGCTTGGTTTTTTATCAATGTTTTTTTGCCCACTGAATTTGATGAATTTTTCACAGGTTGGTTGGTTCCAACTTCCTTCCTCCATTGTATGCTGTGTTTATTGAAAGCTAGAGGATGGAAATGAACAAAATCCTAGAATGACGACGTACATGTGTACCGTTTGTTTGTGTAGGCGCGCCTATACTGTAATTCATATCCCTTGGCTTTATTACTATTTATTAGCTAACTTGAAATTTTTAAAACGAACCCACAAACACAAATCAATATTAGTATCATACATTACAAACAAGCAACATTTAATCTTCTAAAAATAAAATAATACAATCTCAAATTCTCAGTTAATGAAAACTGGGTCCAAGCCAATTTCATAGCTCTGCTTACCGCAAAATTATGTGCTTACACCACGGTAGGCGCCTGTAAAGCACATAATTCCATGGGCCGTAAGCGCAGAATTTCACGGTAAGCAGAGCCATGAGATTAGGTCCTGTAGTGCTGAGCCTGTACCCATCTAGCGTAATATTCTACGAAGTGTCCATTAAAAAATAAACCCCCCCCCCCCAAAAGAAAACCCCAAACAATAACGAACAACTTCAACAAGTCAATACTGAGTGAAACAAAATATAAAAATAAGCCTCTCTACGGTGTATCAACATTGCCAAAGGCAAATATCTGCATGTCAACACAATAGGGAGGAAGGAATCAACATCTGCAGTCTCACAGTCACAGTCACATAATTTACTTACCGAGTCCGTAACTCCCATAAGATTACTGAAACTCTGGAATGGAAAAAACAAACTCCCCTTGTTGATTAAATTGAAGCAGGAAGAAGAAAAATACCTCGGCCTGGCACAGCCCCGGAAAGCTACAAAACTGACGTAGAGGATACTTCCCAATGCCGTCATACGTGAACAAAGTTGAAGGATTTTTTCTTGTGGTTCTTTTTAACAGTGTTTTGACAATAGAAAATGATTATGCAGTTTTATTATGCCGGTTGGCTAAACCATTTTCCAGTTTCTGTCGTGTAAGCTACTTTTCTGTGCGTAACGTGTAGTTAGTGTAAACCCAAACTACGGAAGCCGCCACGGTTCATGTACTTCCACAGTGAAATAATGAACCAACTTCTGTTTGCATGCCTTTTTTTCGAAATATCTGTGTAGAAGTAATTGAGTGTTTTGTATCACTTCCGCAAATTATGTTTGAAACCAGGCTTCTTTTTTAACATGGTCGGTCAATTTAGGGAAACAAAAATAATTATAGTTTTACACAAATTGTTTTTTACGTGTACACCAAGAGAGTTCTTCCTGATGGTTGTATTTATTATATTGTTGTCTCCCCTACTTTAATCCATGCAAATTATTTGGGGAGTTCAAAAATATCACCCTTTTATATGAAGGTTTCCAGTCTTTGTGTCAATGAAAATCAATTCCTTCCCATATAGCTTCCCATTGAGCATACATAATGGTACAATCTGAAAACTAAATTATTGGACCATTGAAGACTGAAATAAACGACACGTTGAAACCAAAAGTTAAAACAGTACTTTCTGTTAAACTTCCTGAAGCAACATTTATTTCATCACATCAAACAAAAACAAGGTAAATATAAACAAACCCTGAAATGCAGATTATTTTTGTTGTATCACTGTAAATAACATACACAGAAGGTAACAAGACTTACATACAATTAGGCACAATTTTTGAGGTTACAGTTAAGCTTAACCCTTCTTTTTTAATGCTTTTCCAAGCTTAAAAAATGCAATCTAACATAATGCCCCACAACAAAAGATTGACTGTGGAGAACAAAACTTAGTATTTTCTAGGCAGGCCGGCAATGGCCACCCTGCCTAGACATTTACAAAGAATTGAGTTGAAACTTCATGTAGCGCACAGAGAATCCTTTTACTACTTTTAGATTGAATTTCAGATGAACCAGATTTACAAATACATGATTTCAGTTGTTATATGTTGAAATAAATAGATACAAGGAAGTACAGATAAGTTTTAAACAAAAATAAAGATGTATTTAAACAAACAGATAGTTGTTTGAAACTACAATTGATACACTGAACCACATCCTTTTGCAATGAAACTGCAACTAGTCTTACTTACAGAAAGAACTTTGGTGTCAAATAAGCCAGCTTTATTGGCATAATAAAAGTTAATTGTTCCTTTTCTTGCAAACTAAGAATATCTGGAGAAAATTATTGAATTAGCAACAAGTACAATTCAGTTTTTTAATTTAGTTTAAGTGTGCTTGCAGTTTAACAGAAAGAACGTATCACACAGTTTTCAAAAAAGTTATTGTACTACGAGAAGTATGGGAAAAACATCAATGGTTTTTTCTGCCTACAATAATTTGTGAAAACGAAAACTTCCTCCCTTATATGATAAAAGTCAGTATTATTTGTTAGCTTGGTAAAATCTGCTGAATTCCAAAAAGAGGTTTGCATAATTTTAACACTGATTGCATGAAGGAAAGATGTGGCCATTTTCATTGAGGTGCTAAGCATATTAATGACAAATTTTGCTTGGCTGTGGCAGGAAAAGGTTACCATGCAATATATTGACTGGCTCCCTGCGAATCCGTGAAGTGATATTTTCCATTTACCAGCTATGATAATGGCATGGGTCATAATTTTCCCACACAATCTTGTTCTGGTTTGGAATAAGCATTAAACCATTAGGGCCTTGTCACAACTGGCAGCTAACTAACCCCAGCTGCATTAAAAAACGAACACTTCTGTTCCACTACAGATATTTACTGTCCCAGGATTTTTTGTGTGAACATCTAAATGACAATGTTATTTCTTCTTTGAGATTGCCTGGAACTGGTCTCCTTGTCAAATGCCTGGTGTGACACGGCCCTGTGCTGTATTGCCTTATTGAACGATGATATCAGCATAGGAACAGTCAGTTTCAATGCCCAGGTTGTATTGGTTTCCTACACCATTCTTGTATTGGCTTGTGACAGTCCGGTACCAGCCAGATTCTCCCTGAGTAGTAGAGAAAAGATTTGAATTAAAGTTTGTTAATGGGAGTGCATCTGATTAAAAACCAGTGCACATGCCTTAGCTTCAAAATACAGCTCACATGTGGTTTGTAACGACCAGGGCCACACATCATAAAGCCTGTAAAATGACATTTTCTTTTTCTGCATACGGAGCAGCCATTAGCAGAATTTCCATTTCATAAACACTGCAAATTAACACCATAAGCAAAGCAAAATGCACTCTAATTTTCTGGGGAATTCTGAAAAGCAGATGAGTGACGCATGATGCACATGTGCTATCAAATCTTCTCGATCATTTATGAATTACACTTTTGCTCGCGCATGTTTTTCTGCTATAGTAAGCACACAAATTTGATTACCAGTTAACAGCTTTATGAAATTGGGCCCAGGGTAAAACAAACTGGGCAAGTTTTGCATGTTTTCGAAGGGTCAGTTAAAGTGTGCTAATTTGTTTCCTTCCAAAATTAAAGCAATGTACCAAAGCTCCCAAAAATTTATGTGCTATACTTGGCCATTTTCATTTATCTATCAAACACACAAATGCACTTAGCAAAGATTGCTCAGCAAATACAGGCTACTAGCCAAAATAATCTTTTTGTGTGCAATTTTTGTAACCAGTACCCCACATATTGCGCAAATTTTGCTGCTCAAAAGCTTCATAAAGATGGTCCCAGACTTAGCCAAGAAGAGATACTCTTAATAATTTCAAATAAATGTGACAGATGGACTTAAGGTGCAACAAGATGCAGAGTATTGCTGAGAGTCTGTTCTCCACGCTAGTATATCAACTCAATACCTACCCATGGTTGACCCCATGAGTTACGGACGACCCAGAACTCTACGCCGTTCTCATCCACTCCCCATCCTGCTACAGCGATAGCATGGTTCAACTGATGGGAAAACAACACGTATTATAACCTAATCCATTACTTTTATCGTCATCCTCAAAATCAGTGTATGAAAAAGATTCTTGATAAATCCAATAGCTTTCCTGAATCATCCATGAAATGAACCATCAGAATCACTCAGTAATGGTAAACTCAGCTTGTAATCCTCTGGCATTTGATAATAATTATTAGTGTTCCTGGCCTTGTTCTGAGCATGGTGACTTTGGCTATGCAGTGTGGAGTCCATAAAAACAAAGTAAAACAAGGGTACTCTTTTTTTCTGGAGGGAAAGTTAATGTTAAGAAGGAATACTACATCATACAGTTTCAATCACAAATGTGTTAGTTCCAAACTAAGAAAGAACAAGGGAGAGACATTGAAAGAGCCGATATGCTAAGCAACTTGTTTTTTTCTTAGCTAAGTTAAATGCAGCTCGATCAACTTGGATAAAGGAATGCTAGCCCCTTGAGACTACTGTTAAAAAGTCCTTACCGATGGACGAGGTATGAACTGTGAGTAAACCTTTCCACCTTTGAATTGCTCAAGTTCTGCAGTGGCTTCAATTGCACAGCTACATGAAAGAAAACAGTTTTTCTGTTAGAACCCACCTTCAGCATACTGATTACATTGAAATTCAATACAAAATGCAAATGGTAACAGTGTACATTGTACAGACATAGTTTCAATATTGAGACCCCTTGCACTGATATCGCACGTGGCTACAGTCTTCCCTGACAGCCTGCCATTTTGGGAGTCAAATAATACATAATGTGAAGATACAGTGAGTGCCTAACTGCACACGTGGCGCCTAAAAATGCGCCCTGCACTGTAACACACAGGGAATTTGATTCCCACACTGGGAGAACCAGTCGGGTTGGTTCATTACTAAGGCTTGTAATGTGGATTGGCATACAAAAAGAAAAGATTCATAAACTATGTGTAGAACTTAGAAGGCCAAAATGATGTGGTTTTGCACTTCACTGATGTATGATAAGTGTATACTAAGGCTATGTCCGAATCGGCGGCTACGGCTAACTGCTGCGGCTACAGCTAACTGCTACGGCTACGGCTGAATAAACGCGTCATTATGTGTTAAAGTATAGGATGTCTTTAGCAACACCCTTCGCAACAATCGCAGCCCTAGCTGTAGTCCCCAATTTGGATACGGCCCAAGATCATTCCGAGTCCTGTGGAAAAAAGAAAAACCCAACTCCCCCAAAAAATAAAAATCCCACAAAAAACACACAGGAACTTAGGGTAGGATTAGAACCTGCTACATTTTGCATTCCAGAAAGATTATTCATCGTACCTGATTGGTCCATTTTTATAGATTTCATTCATCATTTGATCCCGGCCAGTGATTCTTCCGAAGTCTCCCACCATCCAACGGGTGTAATTCTTCTCTGGGATGACGAAGCAGTCTCCGAAAGTTGAACAAGTACCGCACTGGTTGAAGGGAGTGCAATCTGTAAGTGGAACAATTTAAAGAAGTGAAAGTTATACAGCATTGCTACATGGAATAAGATCAAACTCTTTCCTTAGTTTTCCTTGTTTTTTTATGCAGTACTGGATAGTCAACCAACAGGCTCACCACCAGTTTCATTAATGACCAACTGTTAACTGAGGCTGTCATTTTTACAAGAACCCTTTGTAATTTACTTGCTGCATGTCAGTAAATATTTCCAATAATCTTGACAGTTGAATGGTACAATTTCATTCCTGGCTTAACAAATAGATCCTTTGCATATAATGTCACACTCTCGAACAGTGCCCTCACAGAGGCAAAAGGAGGCAGCTTATTGGAAGATAGCTGCTCTTGGTGTGTAAAAATGTGCACATGACCTCAATGTACCAGCAGTGATGCGCTGGTAAAACTTTGTATCAGAAACAAAGATGAGGACTTGCTTACTCTGATTCTTAGCTTGGTAGTTGTTGCAGGTTTCATCTGGGATACCCTTTTTGTGGGCGTAACTGTAGACCCCCATGGCATCGCCACCTTCACAGCTACCAGCGTCTCCGCAGTCTATGACATTTTGGGCAGACAAGTAGGCAGATGGCCATGCACTCTTTCGCTTGATGTTGATGCGATCTGAAGGATCCAGAAAAACACATAAACTAAAGTCAGATTCCTCATTCCTCTGGGGACATTCCCTTTAGTTTTTATACATTGTAAAAGTCTGATCCATTAGGCTCTCCAACCATAGCAAAGTCTGTATATCAACAGCGCCCCCATGACATGTGTCTTGCTCTGCCCTGCACCACACAAAAGGCAGCAATCCAAATGGCAGAAACTTACTCACATTTTGTAATGGGATTTCAACCTGTAAGACTTTTGTCAGACTTTTGGGCGCATGTTTGCAGTCATGATTGGTCAATGTATTAACAAACAGGCAGAACTTTATGGATTTGTCTATGGTTTAAATATGATTTCTGATTCAGAAGCATGTTTCTTCATTCCTTCATCATACACCAACAGCTTTCAAAGTACTCCAGTACACACCGTGACAATCTTACACATTTAAGCCACTTGGAACTAGTATTAGAAGTCATTCAGAATTTATCAATGTTTATAATTTGTTTGGTTTTTTACAATTTATTTTTTACTTTACTACCATCAAAATTTTCAATATCAAAACTTTTTTTTCTATTTCTCTTTCATTCTTTAAAAAAATTAAAATTCATCATGCATTCCTTGTTATCACTCTCTCCTCTTCCTTATTAATACTTTCTAACTTACCGGCCAACGAGCTTGTACTTGCCATGCACCAACAGCTTCCACAGTACTGTGGTATATGTTGGTTACGTGTTGCGCTGACATAGTTGACCCCACTGATGTTGCGCCAGTCCCACTGAGTAGGAAGACCTGAAGTCTTGATGTCCCAGTGAGGTCTTGGATAAGTGCTGTATGGGAAATGACAATATATACATGCATAATTAAGCTGATGTCAAGATATAATTGAGTAAGACAAGACATTATGGGATGCACTCCCAGGCACTTCAACAGGTTAGAAATATAAAAGACAGGAAATAAACAAAGCTCCTGGTTTACATATATATCAACTACAAAAGGCAAATGGGAGTGGCATTTCCAAAGTTTTAACCTGCGGTTTGGGGGTGTTCCGGAAACATCGTCGGACCCTCCACCCTGCCTTACGAAGCTGTCAAGCGGATCCTGGCAGAAAAATTCAACATGCCAGGAGCAGAGATTGAGGCCGCTCACAGAACTGGCAGAGCCCTGAAGTCTTCTACCGACAAACCCCGCCACATCATTGCCAAGTTCATTTACCGCCATGAGCGCCACTCAATTCTGGTGAACGCCAAGACAGCCCTCAATAACTCTGATGTTTTTGTCAAACCCGATCTTCCAGCAGCCGATGTTTTGAAAAAAAGGGCACTGCGAGATGTTATGAAGCGGGCATATGACGCTGGCCACCATCTCGTATTCCGCAACGGCGATCTCTTTAGAATACAGGGGAGGAAGTACGAAGCAGCCAGTTAAGTACACCAAACCACTGTATATCAGAACTCTGCCATTCATGTCATTCCACCACAAATTTCGAGATTTTGTTTTCTTTTTCACTTTTGTTTTTGATTTTATGTTGTTTCTGTGTTGTTTAATGTCCTGGTGTAAGACAGCGTATCACAATGTTTATTTGTTTGTTTTTTTGTTTTTTCCAAATTCTGCCTTCTTGATTTTCAGTTTCCAAAAATTATTTGAATGAGTCATACAACTCACGGTTCTTTTATGGATTATAATATAGATCCAGATTTAAATTTGTTAGCGGCGGATATCCAATGTCAGTATTGTGACCAAGATGAGTTTAAGAATACTTTTTAATTCAAACACTAATACTAAACTGCTGCATATCAATGCACGCAATTTACCAAAAAACATAACAAGTACATTGTTCATTATCTGAAATTGTTGCAAACCAGCTTTTCAATCATAGGGGTCTCGGAGTCCTGGTTGGAGGACGTCCGTGATCCTTTGATTCAGATTCCTAATTACACAGTAGAAGGTTCCTGCAGACCAAACAAGAGAGGTGGTGGGGTTGTACTTTATAAAACAGGATCTTGTGTATAAAATACGTCATGATTTGTGTATTAGCAACTCTGAAACTGAATCATTTTTTATTGAGCTTGTTCATTCCAATAAATCTAATGTTATAATTGGAATAGTTTATAAACCCCCAAGTGTTTCCTGTAAGGTTTTTATAGATGACATGGATGAAATGTTCGGTCGGCTAAATGCCGAGAACAAAAAATGTTACATTATGGGTGATTATAACGCAAATTTACTGCAATCTGATACCGATAATGCTGTGCAAAATTTCATGACTATTCTTGATTCTCTTTCATTCTATCCCACCATAAACAAACCTACTAGGATTACTACTGATATAGTGCAACTTTAATTTATAATATCTTGACAAATGATTATTTAAACCACACTGCAGGGGTTCTGATAACTGACATCAGTGACCACCTACAGTATTTTTAATTATTGATAATTTTAGAGAGAGTTCTCAGACTAATGTGAAATGTAAAAGGCGGATTTATGATAACGATAATATTGACAAATTATTATTCGTGATCTGAATGCAACTGATTGGGATTGTCTACTGTCTACTGTCAGTAGACAATCCCAAGTGAATGATATCCACTGTATGTACGATAATTTCTTGGCTCATGTTAAACAACTCTATGACAGGCATTTTCCTGTGATTGATGTTAAATATCGTTATGATAAATCTAACTTCTAAGTCTCCTTGGATGTCCGAGGGTATCTACAATTCTATCAGGAGGAAAAATCACTTGTACAAGAAGTTTCTTAAAACCCATACTTCACAAAACAAATCCAATTATACTCTGTATAAAAATAATCTGAACTCTGTTATAAAATTGTCTAAGAAGAACTACTTGTGCAAAAAATTTAATCAAGAAAAAAATAACATCAAAGGTACTTGGAAACCAGCAAACCCATAAATTCATTACTCAATAAGCATAAGCAAAAACTGAACCCCACTTATTTTAGATAGAAACAAAATTACTGATAGCAAAGACATTGCTGATGCTTTGTTGACATGGGGAGTACCCTTGCCAGCAAGCTACCATTATGTAACACTCCTGTTGAAACATTCCTTGGTACGAGAAGATGTTCGAATTCACTCTTCTTGACACCCATTACGCGAGAAGAGATTGTAGACACTCTTAACAAGATTCTGTCTGAAAAGGCACCTGGATTTGATGAATTGAACTCCTGTGTTATTAAACAGGCTAAGTACTCGCTGGCTAAGCCGCTGACTGCTCTATAACAGCTGGAGTTTTTCCAGATGGGTTAAAAAAGGCTCAGGTTATACCAATATATAAAAAAGGCTCCAAGCATGACATTGGAAATTATACACCCATCTCTGTTTTATCAACATTTTTCGAAATTATTTGAAAAGTTAATTTATACTCGATTGATTTCGTTTGTATACAAGAATAACATTTTGACTGAATCACAGTTTGGCTTTAGACGTAACCGCTCGACTGATTTAGCTACTTCTTATGTTGTTAACAAATTGTGTAATGATCTACTATGTAAATCATTTTTAGTTGGCATTTTTCTGGATTTATCTAGAGCATTTGATACAGTTAACCATGATATCTTGATGCGTAAATTATGGTGTCCGAGGAATAGCCCTCGACTTGTTTAAAAGTTACTTATGTGATAGAACCCAATATGTTTTGTATAATTCTAATTCTGTAAAATCTACAGATCGACCTATTACTTGCGGTGTACCACAGGGCTCTGTCTTGGGTCCCTTATTATTCATCTTGCACATTAATGACAATACATCAGAAAAAAATACATTTTGTTTATTTGCAGACGACACAAGTTTGTTGTATACTGATAAAAATGTAGACTTGGCTGTGCAGAACCTTAATCTTGAGCTCCGGGAAATCACTACTTGGCTTTTCCTACTTGTCTGTTCCTTTAATTTTAAATGATGCCAATCTTGAACAGGTTAAGGGCACTAAATTTCTGGGAATACATATTGATGAGAATTTGACTTGGAAGAAACATGTCAAATGACACTATAGCAGCTAAAATATCAAAAAATATAGGTATAATGAATCGTCTTAAATATTTCCTTCCCAGTAGCGTATTACTGACCTTGTACAACTCTTTTATATTACCCCATCTTAATTACTCAATTTTGACTTGTGGTAGTCCAACTTCAAAATGTAACAAACTGCTCACTCTCCAGAAGCGTGCAGTTCGGGTCATTTCTAAAGCTGACCATTGTGAGCACTCTGGGCCGCTTTTCGATAATTTAAAACTGTTAAAATTCGTTGACCTTTATTACTTTAACTTAGGAAAATTTATGTATAAATATATGAATAATGTTTTACCTGCTTGTTTCAACTCCTGTTTTACACTAACCTCAAACATCCATTCCTATTATACTCGCAGCACTGCTAGGAAAAATCTTTTTGTTAATTTTCGTAGAACCACGTTGTCCAAAAATGGTGTTGTCCAGCGTGGCACTTTATTCTGGAATAGTCTGGATGACTCTTTTAAATCATTACGAACTCTTTCTATTTTTACTAAAAACCTAAAAACTTGTTTTTTAAGTCAACGCTAAAATACTGTATGTAATTTTTGTATATTATGGAAATAACAACGGCCTTATTTCTGTCTTACACCGTTATGTCTTTTCATGTGTGTCTGTCTTTTTTGTCTGTCCGCCCATAGGCTGGGGAACAAAAGCTGTTGCTTCTCCCCGGACCTAGATGTTGCCATTTGTTTAAAGTTCACTTTTTTTTTTGGTATCACTTTTATAAAATGTATATGTACTTTCATTTTGACCATATTTTAGCATTCTGTATTATTCACTTTGTATTACTGTTATTTGTGCAACATTGAATAAACGTATTATGAATGATTGATTGATTGATTGACATTTTCATTTGGCGGGGGCAAGCGTGGCCAAGACATAATTTGGGTTGGGGAGGGGAAGCTCATGGATTTGACATTTGTTAAAAAAATCAATCAATCATGTTTAGAACATTGGTTTACTATATTAAGTTGAGCAAACTCAGAGATGCCACTGTGGTAGCGAAAAAAAACCTGAATTTTTTTTTCCTCCGGCCATAACAAAAATGTTCTTTTTCCGGTTACCGACCGACCCCCAAAAAACCAAACATTATAATAATAATAATACAAAACAAACTTAAAAATGAAGGTGCCATGGACAAAATGTCACACTTTGACCAACTTAACATGTTTTTAACAAAATTGGGGGAAAAAATCAGAACTCATCAAGACAATTTTACCGATATCTCCGTGATTTGAGTCTCATGATTTATAGTCTGGTTCCCAGACCCAAAAATCTCCGACTAGGCTCTGTCGAATTTAGGGTCCGGTATCACCCAAAATCACGTGACCAAAAAGGAGGAATTCCTCCTTTTTCGAAGTTATCCAAAATGTTCCGAACGTGTTGTCGTCAACATTCGGACAGTATCGTTGATGGTCGGGCATTTCCGTGTGTTTACGGTTGCATTGTAAACAGAATCCATGGAATCATAATGTCAGTCCTGTCGGCCGTAGATCCAGGAGTTTTTGAGTTTACGCTCAAGTCAAAGCTAGCTGGCCTTGGCCAATATCAATACCAGGCGTAATGCCAGCTATTGTTATTTAAAGCCAATGCAGGCGTTGTGCCTAAAAAAAAGCGATTACAGAGGATACTCTCGCAGTTTTCAGATACACATTGTAAGTAGGGAACCGCACACAATCAATGTCAAACGTTTTCTTACGCAGCATCTGATTGGTTAGGAATCAGAGTACAGTTAGTTTGATGCACAGTCTGACCAATCACGTTCGGGCTCTCATTTTACAAGCGAGTCATACCGGACAATTCGATTCTGAACGGTTACGCTGACGAAGACAAATTCTGTAAGTGTTCTTGACTGTTTCGAGTTTCCTTAAAAAAAACGAATATAGTAAAATACTAGATGAATAGCGTATAACGAAAATTATTCTGCCCAATGTCGTTAACTATTAAAAAAATGACTTTTACGGAGAGCCTTATTTCTGCACAAAATCCGTTATGTTCTTGGTCTCATATTTCTTTATTTGTACCACAGAAAATTGTTTCATAGATTTTTTAGGTATAATGCAACATTATTGTTTAGCTGTGTGAAGGGTTTTTTGCGTTACATAGTTTAATTTTCCCGAAATGAATTTTTGAAAAAGTGGTCTCCAAGCTCATTATTTATACAAAACCGCGACGGTCATGCATACGCTACAAATGAAAGAAAGCTCTTTTCGGACCCCTGCTAGTATGCTGCGTACTGACTGAATGAATAGCTTCCGATCAGGTGCAGACATGGTTTCCCTGGAGATGACCCCCGACCCTAACAAGTTGCGTCATGCTCTATTTTTAACCGTGGGTGATACCTGACCTAAGATTTTTAACAAGAGACGTCAAGGAATCTTTTGTCAGGGAACCAGACTACATGATTTAGTGATCCGCGTTCGTCGCATCGTGTTTCCTAGGGCTTTTCTCAAACCTCGGCTTAGGCTCCGGCTCAGGCTCCGCGTGCTGGTGCAATCAGCGATACGCGCTGAAAATGCAGGTTAAAGGCCGAGCTGCGTACACAGCGCGCGGAGCCTAAGCCTGAGCCGGAGCCCAAGCCGTGGTTTGAGAAAGGCCCCTACCCAGCGAAAAAATACCCACAATTCAAAGCACAGCGCGCATGTATTTACACGACGGTGCGCAATCTGAATATTGTGCAAACTGGTGCTCGATACGCAAATAGAGCTGCCTATTCTGCATAGCGCAAACTTCAGATTGCCCGTATGTTTGTCCAATTTGTTGCGGCGCAAATCTGTTGATTGCGCTCGACAGATGAACGAGAGATCCGAGAGTGGGCTCAACCTTCTCTCACTATGCGAACTTCCTACACACATGTCGGCAGGGTGTTTGCGTGTGCTGTCGATCGCTCCCCCGCGCGCTCGGAAAAAAAAATGTTGCCGTTTGTTTCTCTCTCCGGTCTTTTAATAAATGGACGGCCCGGAAAAAACGGAAATTGAGGTGGGGTTTCTTTTTTAACCGGAATTCCGGGTTAAACCGGAGAAGTGGCATCTCTGCAAACTAAAAAGCTTTATGGTTTCTTTTCACTTGCGAATGTAACTCGGTCATCTTATTCTTAGAGTTTATCAAAAAGCAGAAGGATCAGAATATTTCAATTAATATTTCAATTTATCACACTTAACAGAAAAAAAGCAGAATCCAACCTGCACTTTTTTACTTGTTAATGTTACAAAAATAGCACATTTTTACCAAAATATAACATTTTTTCATCATTCATATAAAAAATAATGAATTACAAATCAAATACAGCACTTTTCAAAAGTTCAGCAATCTATATTATTATATTGATATATTTTATGACAATTTTACAAACTTTAATGTACACTACAGTTTTCATATAAAATGACTAAATTTCAGGAAAGTTTAAATTTAAATAAAAAAAAATAAAAAAAAGTTCTCAGCGAAAAATTACATCACAGCCACATTTCAAAGCCATCACAAACGACACGGAACATACATCCATGGACTCCATCATCAGAGTTAAGAACCAAAACATAACGAATTTAAAGAAAAATCAATTATTACACAATGTAAAGTTACCTCACTCCTTTGACATTCTTGCCGAATTCAGGTTTATAACACGAATGCCTTTTCCCCTGATGAAAATATTTCTGTGCCGAAATGCAGCTTGCAGCACAAAGAAGCACCAAGGAAAGTGTAACAATTTGCAACTCCATCCTGATGTAAACTAAATGACGAATAAATGGTACGATCTAAACCTGATGATGATATCAACTAAAAAGTTACGTTTTCCTTGTTTGGTTTGTTCTCTGTCCTTTCTCTATGGTTTGTTCAGCTGGTATTAAGTTGAGAAGAATAATCATGGAGGAGCCAATAAATTATGATGACGAAGCGCAATAGCTGGTGTTTAAAAATAAACTTCAGAACATGTGACAAGTGTTATATCTCGACAAGTGTTCATCATGTGACTTTCGATTGCAGGTTGACTGCGCGGTGTAGTCTGGTTTCCTTTTCGACTGGATATACAAATGCTGTATGTGACGGCGAGGAAGAGAACTAGCGAGACGCAATAGGATTTGTACGAATCAAAACGTGTAGATGGGGTAAACTATGATGGCTATTGAATGCCAATCATTTTATAAAGTTTAAATTCATTGTATAAATTTCCTTCATAAGTAGGTAGTTAGACGAGGAAACTATCAACCAACAGTGTGTTATTTTTGTAAGGTAGCGCAGCAGACCGGCTGTAATCTGAGCTTTTTGTAAGGTAGCGCAGCAGACCGGCTGATCAGAGCTGTTTCTAAAATTGTATCTGTACACATGACATATTATGGCTGATGGGGCTTCTTCTTCTACGATGAGAAACTCAAATAAAATAAAAAGCTTACAATCAATCTAAATCTGATTATGACGACATAGTGCGATTATAATCTTGAGTCCCATATTATGTCCCTCCCCCGCCCCACCCGCCGCCAACCCCACCCCTCTGACACAGAGAAGGGCGCTTACTTTAAAGGTATCGTACACGTGGGATTCAAAATAATATTATCATAAAAACTGACTTGTAACAAGCAACGCGGAGAGCTGTTGATAGTATAAAACATTGTAGGAAACGACTCCCTCTGAAGTAACGTAGTTTTTGAGAAACTTAGGTATTTTCTCACTAAAATAATAAAAAACTTCTTGCAAGAAGTTTTTATTCCTATCTGAAAGCACACAATAAATTGTACAACAAGGGTGTTTTTTCTTTCATCATTTCCTTGCAACTTCGCTGACCAATTGAGCCCAAATTTTCACAGGCTTGTTATTTTATGCATGTTGGGATAAATACTTGCTGAAGGCATGAAGCCACAGAGGCTTGACTCACCCGCACACCCACCCCAATTTCGACTTTTAAACAAACTGAATTTCTATTTTCGGGTATTTTATTTGACCACCCAGCCACAATAATCATTGACATTTTTAAACATTGACAATTATTCTGAATGGCCTCTTTGTATAAAATAATGATACATTTATGTAAAAACAATTTAATATCGGGAAAAACCTCCACACCTAAACCCAAGCAATTCCACCATGGGAGTATAGATCCATTGCATATAGTCACACTCTAAAAAAAAGAGGCAGATCATTGGACGATAGCTGTTCTCTGTGCGTAAAAACGTGCGCGTGACCTCAGCGTACTTGTATCGTTGTACCCCTTACACAACGCGGAACGCGCCTCCGAACAATGCGCGTTATTTTTGGTGTCAACTCTATACGATTTTGACACCCAAAATGACACCCAGGATAGGCGCATGTGAGTACGCTGCGCGTTGTGCAAGGGGTCTATAAACCTAAACATCATCAAACTGTTAGACCAATCACATAGCGCCATATCAGCGACAATCAGCTGACCTTTAATGTGACGTCATTTTCCAGAGAGACTGCTGAGAATGAGACTGGTTTTGTTGTTGTGTACTGTTCCCGACAAAACGCGAGAAAGTTACATCAGTATTTCGGCGTTGTCGATTCATCTGCCCTTCCTTGTAAAAGCCTTTGTCAAACAACACGTTTTGGAAGAGCCAGTGCAGCTTTCAGCCAGATACCCAGGCTTGTAATATTCTCTCTTTTTTGATTTGAAAGGGACTTAGTTTTGTCCGGGAAAAGGAATTCTGCACACGGACATACATTGTACATTGTAGGTAGGTATTGGGCGTTTACTGAACACGGATATTGAGTCGTTGGTCGAAGGTGAATTTTTTGTTTACATTCTTAAATCTTATGTATTTGTTGTTTCCATTTTTTGTGTAATGAACCCATTCATCTTTTTTTTCTTCTAAATATTTTTTCAATGATGTTTTGAGTGTTACACTCAAAAAGGAACATTACAGAATTGGTTTTTAAACAGTGTAGGCCTATAAGCACTTAATATAATCCACCATATACATAAACTGACAAACCTGTAGAAGTTTGAGATCGATCGGCCATCTGGGTCACAAGAAAATAGTGAAAAACCGATTACACATTTGCATGTGTTATACAATGCATGAATAAAACGCTCATGAGCGATGAACTCCAATCGGAAATTAGTTTTATTTATTTCTCATCAAATATGGCATTTCAGAGAGAAATATTTCTAGGGATATCTACTCATCATCATTAGACCGTGTAAGTTTTATGTAAATCTGTGATCTTAAAGAAAATTTTAATTACCAGTTCTGTAACATTCCTTTAAATATCACATTCGGGTTAACGGAACTATGAAATACTTGACAACGAACAACACAACTTTTGTTACAATCATGAAAGATGTTTAAAATTGTATCATGTAATGCATTGCAGAAGGACACCCTTTAAATCCTTGTCACAGTTTTTCTATATTACACTTAATACTGAAAGCCTAAAAGCTATAGTGTTCAGTTTGCAGCCGGCAATGACTCTAAATAATCTGTTTCCTCCCTGTAGGGGCCTACTCCTGTAGCTTTTGGGTTGAACTGATGTTGTTAATGGCTGACAGAGTGTGATTTTGAAGAAGAAACACTCCATTAACAACGAGACTTCCCATCAAGAGAATCTTTGAAATTCCGACCACGATGGATGAACTAGCAGGGACGCCTGTCACAATATCCATCAAGGCCCCAAACCAAAAGCTTGGAGACCAGACTGTGGAGTGCTTCCTAGATTGGAGTGTACTGAAACTAAAGAATCACCTTGCCAATGTATACCCTAGTAAACCTGTAAGTAAACACTAACTCTGACCACATCTTATAGTTACATGTATCTATTGAATGTGAGCATGTACACGTAGATAATGAAATAATTTCTACTGGTACGTAGGCCTTAAACTTTGTTTTTAAAGGTATTATACAGGATTGGTAGAGCTGACAAAATAGTCACAGACAGTATACATGAAATAACAAACCTGTGAATATTTGGACTTCATCCGTTGTGAGTCAGGAGAAAATAGTGAAAAACCATGCACAATTTTCAGCATGTAAACACATTGGCCTTAATTTTGGTTGTAACAACTGAAATCAGCAGATTTTGTTGCGTTTTTTAAAAATAAAAAACAAAGTTTTTAGATACAGTTTTCTCAAACATGACTTCATTTCAGAGGGGAATATTTCATGGACAAAATGGTTCTAGTATGAACTTCATAATATAAAGTTTGCAGACTAAATATAAACAATGATGTTTTTATCCTGACAAATCCTGTATGATACCATTGATGGGTCTGTGCAACTCTTCTAAAAATTCAAGGGGCAAGGAGGCGCTACCTTTTTCATACTATTGTGGAATTTATTGATTGTTTATAAAGTGTATTTCTAAATGAAGAAAATGGAACGCTTAAAAAAAAGCCCCCGGAAAAAACCTTGACTTTATTATTCATTTCAATCCAGAGGTCGCAGGCTCAAATCCCACTCGAGTAAATTTTTCTTTGTACCAAAATTAAATAAAATTTACCCAGTCAGTTTCCCTTGTGGTTTAGTCCCTATTACTTAATATTTGAAATAAAATATTGCATCCCCTTTTAAAGGTGATCTCTCTCCAGCCACTTCCCGGGTTGTATTTTAATCTTGGGTGTGATCCCTGGTTATACGGCAGACTTTACAGATTGAATGGCTTCTGACTGGCACCCCTGAACAAAGATACTGACAAAATAGGTAGAGCGCCAGCGCCAACGCCAACATTAGGGCTAGATGGCTCAGGTAGTAGAGCTCCGGCACGATGTTAATCCAGAGTTCGCAGGTTCAATCTCGCTTTAGTCAATTTTTCTTTGTTCAGCCCAAAATTATTTATTCATTTGTTACATTTCTTTACACAGTTTGTCCAAACAGTTAAACCTGGTTTTCATTTGGCACCTTGCATTCATTACTGCAAAAATTTTAATGTTTACTGCACGCATGGTTTATACCACATAAATCTGTTTAAAATGGTGTTAACAAGACACACTGATCTTATTAAATCATGTTTTCGTTCTTGTTTTTTTCTTCTCAGAATGCAAAGACTCAGAGAATAATTTACTCTGGGAAACTTTTAAAGGACAACCTACTGCTTAAAGATGTACTACGCCTGGTGAGTTTCAGCATTTGTTATTTAAGAGCCTTAGCAGTGTCCTTGCAATGTAGCTAGAATTAGTGGAGGATTAACCTGTGTTTGGAGCTGGGTTTTGGGATGGGAATGCTGTTCGGTGGTTGACTTTGCACTGACTGTGTTATTCATGTTGATCTTATATGTAACTAAAAAAATAAACGCAGGGGAAATATTTGTGCAGAATACAAATGTAATTGTACAAGTTATTTTACAAAAAGCTGAATGCAAAACATTGCCAACTTTTTTCAAAAGAACATAAGTTAACAAAAAACAATTTTTGTTTACAAACTCTTTACAAAAATGTAACTGTAGGTATCTACACAGGGATAGTCATTTTTAATTCCAACTAATTTAAACAGGCTTAATTTACAGCTACCATTTGGTACAATCCTTCAATGTTCGAAGTCATAAAAGGCTCTCTCATTAGTGTTGGAAATAATTGTTTTCAGCAGATGTGAACTGTGAAAACTACTGTATCCACGTACTTTACAGAGAATATTTATTCAGCCAAATTCCGCTTCATCTCTGTCCATCCATATGCACACCATTTGGTTACATGTTTACATTTCACATGTTCTGAAGATTTTAGTAACACAAAAAGACTATTGGAGATAATGTGTGCCACCTACATGTGTAGTAAACACCCGCTTGTTTTTTCATATTGATCAGTCTGTTTAAATTGTTCAGTTTTGAATGGTAAGGTCATTGCTTACAGTTCAGTTAAACTCATTACTGATTTTAAAGAAGTATTGTCATAACTTAAACATACTTGGTAACTATCACAACCGGTTTATTGGTGAGATAAAGTTACATTCACACACTCAAAAGAAAAGCTAACATTGTTGTGTATCATTCACATCTGAACAGAAAAAAGTACTAACATTATAAACAAGTAGGTTTGACAGTTTTTAGTAGACTAGGGCAAGTTGAGAAATGGTGTGTACTAGCCTGTAGCAATTTTTACTAGTCAGTGTACACTGGGCTAGTGTTAAGGGCAAGCCCTGTGATTAATGCAAATACTTTACAGGTAATCATGGTAATTTGCAATTTAAATACAAATTTTCATTCAAACTATTCATGTTGTTGATTCAGTGGGATTAATTTTCTAATTTATTTGTTTTGTTTCTGTTCAGACTGATAAGTCTCTTCAGCAGCACACTATCCATCTTGTTTGTTCCCCAACTCCTGAGGAACTCCTCCAATCTAAACTCCCATCTTCCGAGAAGAAAAGAGAAACCTCCTCACCAGTACCTACACCAGCCCCAGCGAGTCCACCCAGCCAGGATGGGGCGTCCTCTTCCTCATCCACTAGCCACTCAAGGAGGCAAAGCACGCCAGTGGAGCCGACGTTACCACCAACAAGTGGGCTCAGACAGAGAACTATCAGTACGCCATCGTTCTCAAACTACTATCCTTACAAGTAAGTTACTTAGGATGTGTTTTATTAGCTTTTCCAACGTTACGTACCTGGGTTAGTCACAAGTGAAGCCCGACGAGCGAATAAACACCTTGTATGTAGTATAAGTTGTGTCGGGCAGTGGAAATGTCAAAGGTTAGTGTTCATCAGTTAATTTAATTTTCACCCAAAACATTAACAAAGTATAGTTTATCAGGTGAGGTTTTTTTTTCTTCAGAATTAGGCACACATTATTTTCGATTTTAAATTGAGTGACCACAACTGCCTACTGTTCTTGAAGTACAACTTTCAAAAGCGGTTTAATAATTATTTCTGCTGCACGTTGTCATCTTTTGTGGTGTCACTAATCCATGGTCTGCCTCTATTACCCATTCACCCCCTCCCCCTTCCCCACTTCCTCTAGAGCAGGGTAGTAGGGAATGACATTGGTTAGCCACCAGTGTGATGTCAAGTGTTACTTGAAAGACACAGGGAGACCCTGGGCTGACTCGAGGGAAGCTAATCAAATTCATCCTTAATGTTAACTTCTTATAGTCGTTCTGGCATGGCATCGTACAGTATCCTATTGCAAATTGTAACTCAACATCAAAATCTTATAGCAGGCTTTATGCCAAGATGCAAAGTGTGGGTGGACCAGTTTGAGTCAATCAAACCAGGCAATCAATTGTGAAAGTTTTTAGGTAGATTTAAGTTTTAAAAGATTAATTTTAAACTCTCCTGAGTGATTTATTAGGATCCTTCCTCACTCCAACAAATTCCTAACACCATCTTACATAATGTAACTCAACATGCAAACTGTGGCGGCTTTGACTACGATGGTACACATACATGTACATGAACACGCATGCCTGATCGTTCTTGAAGCATAATCAGTTTACTAGTGCAGTGGTCAGTCCAACAGAATCAAATAACATGCAGTTGAATAATATTAATAATAGTGGCTTCTCATCTAGTGCTCAAATCCATCACTCAGTGACGCTCATGGCGCTCCAACACTATTACCTTTGGTCACTGGGCCATTTATTTCATTCCTTAAACAATCTGGGAGTATGAAGCCTGTGTTGCCAAATATGTAGCGCACAAAGCTAAATCAATCACAAGAACAATCTCTGACCTCACAGGTACCCATTTACCCCTGGGTTAAAAAAAACCGTATTAGAACTTTAAGTGTCTTGCTCATAGACACAAGTGTCATGACTGAGATTCAAACCCATATCCTGATGATTTAGCCACCAGATTTGGAGTCCAAACACTAAATCGCTCGGCCATGACACGCCACAAGGGTTAGAGATGGGAAGGGTTAATCTCTGGAAAGTTATCAGTGAGACTAGAGAACCCTGCACAGCAAACAACTTGTATGGATGTAAATTGTCTTTGTAAAGAAAAGAAAAACAAAGAAATACTAAACAACTGGAAGTAGCTTATACAGATATATCTGAAAGTATGTATGTGCCAGTAAAAGCAGGTTTAATAAAAAATAAAAAAAATTGTCAGGAACAAAGTGGTTTTGTTTGCATATCAGATTAACAATTTATGTAATGTTTTCTATACACAAAGTGTGGGAGTCTTTCTATTGTTATTGTGATACATATGGTTGGGTTTTTAGGAAGTATTGACATCTGGATATTGATTACCTGTATTTACGTCCTTGGTGCACTGGAAACGTTGGAATCAATCAGTAGCCTACTTTATGACAACTGTAATAAAAAGGGGTTGTGTTGATGCTGATGAAATGCTTTTTAAAAGTACATGTCAGATAACAATGTGTTTGAAAGAATTGTATTTTAATTTTAGTCCCCATGTTGGTGGTTTTCTCAGGAGGAGTGAATGTTAAGTATTTATTTTGAGTCACCGTGTACCTTTTAATTATGTAAATAGTTTTTACTGTTTACATGCACACTTGAATATTATTTTTTATATTTATTGTATTTTTATGTTGTGCATAAATTACATGTGACTTTGGGCCCTGCCCTTACCGACCATGTGCACTTAAATATAGCAAACTCTTCTAGTGGTAGCTGGACTTTGACTCATTGCATCAACTACATGTTTTAATTTTGTTTGATTCAGTTATGGGAACTATCAGTATGGTCAAAGAGCCAATCAGCAGGGCTTTGTGATGGCTAATCAGCAACAGCAAGCGTACTGGATGCAACATGTGTACGCACAACAAATGGCACAGTACATGCAGTAGTAAGTCAACTCAATTTTATATTTTTCTGTAGGTAGTTAATTAGTAAATTATCCCTTAAATAGTGTTTGTGTGGGGCTAAAATTACAGCAAATGTTATCTAATCATGATGCAAGAATTTGATTGTTTCCTGCAAGTGGAAGACTCTTAGACACTAGGTGGCAGCAGACATCCAAGTAATTTCCATTTTTTACATATTCTTTACATGATCACGCCTACCATGTCTACTGCTATTTAGCTTTTTGAAAGTCTCCCATTGCAATTTGCAGTATCTTTCCTGTATAAAAGATCACTTCTGAAAAAAATATCTGTTGGTACTTCATCTAATACTTGGTTTTCTCACAATTTTCTACCTGAAAAAAACATGTTAAAAGTAAACATTGCTCCTCTTTATCGATAGTGATCCCCCAAAATAACCCAGGATTTAAAAAGCTCATTCACCTTACAAACTTATAACTTTCATGTTAAAAATGATTTGTTTTTGTATTTTTGTTTCAGCTCTAATCAATTTGCAGCAGGTGGAGCTGGCCTTCAAGCTAACCTACCCCAAGCCCATGCCCCCGTTGGCGTACCCCAACCACAAGTCCCTGACCAACCCGTAATTATCAATGCTCCTGTTGCCCCCAACGTGGCAGGCCCCGATCAGAATGTCAGGATGAACGCTGGCCTCGGTCCTGCTGTAGATGACGACGATGAAGACAACGTCCACCGTGATTGGCTAGATTACATTTATACGTTTTGCCGATTTGTTGTTCTCCTCAGCTTGGTGTATTTCTACTCATCAATCAGTAGATTCTTGATGGTTACTGGCTTCATGATCTTCATATTTCTGTGAGTTGTTTGTTTAAATAAACTATTACTTACGTAAACCAGTCTTATGCAAGTACTTCAAAGCCATACTGCTTTTTCAGCTCTAAGCCTAGCTATGAGTCAGACATCTCTTCTAAGTTAAGTTATCCTCCTCTCCGGAAAGGTTCTTCTTGAAAAAAGTATACCCCCTGGTGAACGACCAACTTTGAGTTCATGAACCTGGGTTGAAATTTTTGCCTTTTCTTTAAACAAAATATGTGGAATAACCAAAGGCCTCAATGTTTACCTTCAACACAGATCTAACATTTTGGTACTGGACAGGGTTTGATGGGTTTTTAAACTTTTTAATAGGTACCAAAAGCGCTGGTTTCGGTTAAGACGAACTCCCATTGCTAGAGATAGACTTGAAGAGCATAGGAATCCTGAGCAAGGAGATGGTGCCCCAGATAACAATAATGAAAGCAATCCAGAACAGGTAAGATTTCATCATGCAAGTGTGAAGATTACAAACATAAAAAATTTAAAGGGTTTTTCAGAAGAAATTGTATCTACTTTTAGAAATGGTATGTATCTAACTTTTTTGTTGCTGAAGTTAGCAGTTTGACAGAAAAATGCATATAGTGTTGTAATTGTCGTCATGTATATTGTTGTGAATTTACTTGTAGTCAATAATGTTATGCTAACTAATGTTAAAAAAATGGACTGTTCGAGTACTATTCAAGGTTCATTTGTACGCGTCATAAGTTTCAGTGGGTGACATCACCAATGGTAAAAATCTATTATTCTGGAGCACAGTGCCATGACCAAGGGTTAATTCTAACCACTCCCAACCCTTCCTAATCCAACTGTTGTGTTTTGTTTGACTATTTTGGACTGAAGATTACACTAGTAAACTGAATATGGACAGTTCCACGCGAAAGTTGACATAACTCAAAGAATTTCAAATAGGACTTTTTGAACTTTTTTCACTTTTGCAGGTGACACTGATACCTAAACCTTATGAAAATACATTGATATGACCAACATTTGCTCATTTTCATTTTTTCCCCGCTCATTTGAATATTAACGCATAATTAAACGTCAAATTTTCACAAAAAATGAAAAAATGGGACTTTTTAAAATCTTTCATTATTTATCAACAGCAACATTTAAAAAAAAATATTATATGCAAAGTAGTACTTAGGATACCTTCTTTAACAAATTTGGGGGAAAAATGTTTTTTCTATTTGCATAAGTACACTGCACATGAACGTATTTTACGTTTTTTTTTTCCACGCAACCATGTAACGTCCGTAACATTTTGGTCATCTTTTTCCTCTAAAACAAAATCTAATAAAGATTTTTTTTGTATACCACATATTCAAAGCTAAGTTTTGATGGGTAACTCTATCCACAATGAAATTTGAAAATCCAATAATTAGAACGAGGCTAACGAGCGTTACGGACGTTACAAAATTTTGTTACGGACGTTACGTTACGGACGTTACACATTTACAGTGCACAAGTACATGGCAATAAATGTACACACCCCTATTTAACAATGAAAAGACCCTGATGCACATAGAACTAGGTCAGTTGAGTATAAATTGTATCAGTTTTATGCCTTTTGGTGGGAATGTTAGAAACACATGTCCAAGGCAGGCAGTATACAGCATAATGATCTGGGGTGCGTTTTGGCGATGGTAACCAAAAATTGTTTCGGTTGTTGGTCGTTGGTTCTGCTGTTCAGACTGAACGATAACCGAGTTGTGAGCTCGGTTACCATTTTGGTTATGACGTCAGAAACATATATTGGTTACAGCCGCAAAACGCACCCCTGTTCACCTGGCCAGCCGAGGAACAGATTTTCAGCCACCCAAAGGAGGATGTTATTACAAAACTCGAGCAACCCAAAATCATAATGCTGGGGAGCCGTATTACTTTGACTTTGATGTCAGCAAAACCTGAAATGATTTTTAATCATTCTTGAAGTTTTCAATTAATTACCTAAAACTTAAAGGGACACGTTGGATCGGACGAGTTGGTCTTAAAAAGCGTTTGTAACCGTTGTTATAAAATGCACATGGCTAGAAAGACGTTATAAAAGTAGAATACAATGATCCACACCAATATGCCTCGAGAACTAACACGGTCGCCATTTTGTGTGTGGAGTCAAGTTGACTCCACAAAATGGCCGACCGTGAAAGGAAAATGTGGATCATTGTATTCTACTTTTTAAACATCTTTCTAACCATGCATTTTATAACAAGCGGTTATAAATGCTTTTATAGACCAACTCGCCCGATCAAAACAAGGCACCTTTAAACATTCCCTGTTTGGCGACAATGCCTCGTCATGAACCTTCTGTCCTGGACATTTTGTCCTGGACATTCTGTCCTGTACATTCTGTCCTGATTCTACATTTGGTTATTGACAGTTGTTCAGTGTTTATATGAAATAATTGTTAAAGTGAATTGATTATTGATTCAATGCAGACACTGATATTCTTAATGTGATTCCCAATTTGTTTTCCTCAGAAAATGAGTAGGCTAAAGATTTTTAATTATTCTTGAAGTTTGCCAATTAATAACCTAGAATTTAATCGTTTCCTGTTGGGCGACAATGCCTCTTTATGGGCATTCGCCTGATTCTACATTGTTTTTTGACAATTGTTCAGTGTTTATAAGAAGAGTGTTTAAAGTGCACATCCTGATTGATTATTGATTCCATTAATGCAGGCATGATAACATTCATATTTGAAAGAAATTTTTGCCCTCAAAAAATGAGTAATATTTTATAAAATAGCCTCAAAAAGCCTTTTAAAACATAAACCACATATGTATAGGCTAGTGGCCTTTGGATTACCATGCCTTTTTTTTTCAAGGTTCAAATATCATCTCTGATCAATGTCCAGATGTCTGTAAGGCTTATCTTACATTCAACATTCAATTTAAAGCTGAGAAAATCATTATTCTTGAGTTTCTTCCCACGTTATTTCACATCCGTAACGTCCGTAACGCTAAAATGTAACGTCCGTAACGCCAAAATGTAACGTCCGTAACGCCAAAAACTTCATATTTGTCCATTATCAAAATGATTTTTTTCTAAATTGTCAATTATGTTTGTATAGAGGGAACTTATATCTACTACTGCATAGTTGTTTTAAAAACCTCTGCCCAGAAACTTCACAGAGTTTTACCAATATGTCAAGGAGCTTGAAAAGTCTCGTCAGAACATGTAACGTCCGTAACGCTCGTTTGCAGTGATTATATCTAATTAATAAACCAAGCTAAGTACAGTTTCACTATGTCATGTTATACACTAGGGCCTATAGTAATGATGTGCAAAATAAATAAAATCTACTTTGACTGCAAGTATGTTACTTTGTTTTCTAAAAATTGCTAGTCACCCATGTATGTAACGTCCGTAACGGTGGAATTGTCCATATGCTTTGCGTATGATTAAGAGTCCTCATGTGTTGTTGGATTTTGTTGTAGAATGAGGAAGGATCCTTGGATCCTTTCTAGGGAGTTAAGTCTGGTTCATACTATAATGCGAATTGTGAAAGCAACGCAAATTTTCTTACGTCCTAACAGTGAACTGTTGTAGTCATCGAGACTGGTCTTGGTCTCGAGACCGTGGTCTTGGTCTAAAGCCCCCATGGTCTCAGACTTCCTGGTCTAAGTCTTAGTCTCGGACCTCAATTCGGCTCAAGGCCAGATCGAAACCAATAAAAAAAAATGCACTTTGATTACGAGCAAAATGTCTAGTACCTTGAAATTTTTTCCAAAGAAGTCCTGCAAGAACATTTGCGTCGTTTCATTCACAAAAAATCCTACACCGCAACTAACTCACTCCATGTACTGCCCCCCGCAAATTTAGAATTTAAGAAAGCAAATGCAGTTTGCCCCATCAAAAATTGCACATTGCGCAGCATTTTTTTAATTATTCGAGTCTTCTTTAATAATTGCGCTCAACAATACACTGTACTGCATACACCAACGATCAAAACTCGAAATGGGAAATAAGATCCATCCAACCGCAACACGCTTGTGCTTTGATGCATGCTTGCTGGGGCCCCTGTGACCGTCTGTAACTAGACGCTTGTCTGTGTTGTATGCATTTTTGGTTAATAGGGCACCATCCCAAGTATTACTTGTGTCCAAGCCGCGTGGGAATTATTACTGCTGACCTCGTGAAACCGTTAAAGTAAATAAAATTAAGTTCGTCTCTCTTGTTGTTGTCACTTCGTCATTTTGTTATGTCTGCCAATTTGGCAAATACAGTTTGCATATAAAGACTACAAAGATGCTGATGTTTCTGAAGTGCATAGCTGTGCTGCCTGCTGGACTGGACACAATTTTACTACTGACATTAGGGAACCTCATCCTTTGAAAACCACGAAAGGAAAGATTGTTCAGTATTGTTTGGTAAAATAAATAAACACACACGTAAAAAAGTATGTTTTTTTTAATGTTGGCCTACATATTTTTGAAATTTCTCCAAATACACTTAAGAAAAAAAAAGATGGGATGTAGGTGGGTTAATTGTCATGATGAGCACTAACCTTTGGTTCCACATTGTGTGAGTCAGAGGGTTATGGTTATTTGCATACATTCAGGGATGAACAATTTGAGATCTTTAACCAAATTCAGACTTGTATAAGTCTGCCTGGTAAACAAAAATGTTGTATTTTTCTCCACACGTTGGGTTATTTGATCTACTTCTCTAGCACTGAGGATACTGTTTCCAAACGCTTCTTGGAATCTATATTCCAGTGGTAATAAAAAAGGTTGAACTGCCATTTTACACCTTTTAAGATCCGGATCCCTGTTTCAGACTTTTGAGGAAACAAAATGCATTGTGGAGGAAACACAGATTTGTATCCTTTATTATAGCTACAGATGGCCTCCAATTATATATGGTACATCATCGTTGTCAAGTGCTAGGCCTACAAGTGACATTTACACCACCAAACAACATTAATGAAGAATCAGAAAAAAGGGATCTCCAAGTTTAAAATGATTATTCAAAGATGATTCGTAGGCGTTATTTGCAAGCCCTGTCTTGGTCTTGGTCGTCTTGGTCTTGGTCTCGGACAGCCTTGGTCTTGGTCTCGGACTATCTGGTCTCAGTCTCGGACTGTCGGTTTTAGTCTTGGTCTTGGGCTCGGACTGCCTGGTCTTGACTACAACACTACGTCCTAACGTGACGTGAATTCTCTTCGCTTTCATGTGAACTATGAACCAGGCTCTAGGGTTTTAATGCTCAACTCGAACATTTGTGTATGTTTAAAAAACGTCTGGTAGAAATTACTTCTAAAAGACGATCAATTCATATTTTATAATATTACAGCAGCAGGAACAGCAGCTACCAGGTGATAATGCAGAGAGAGACAGCACTACAGAGTCCCAGGAAGAAGGGGAGACAGACTCGGACTCGACAGAAACAGCGCCACCTGAGCCACCCAAACCAGGGGTATTAACCATCATGTGGATTTTTGTCTCTACATTCTTCACGTCGTTGTTCCCACAGGATCCAAATGCCATTGCTGGAAATTAAACACACTGGACTGACAAGAAGCCACAAGTAAGGCTTCCATAACGTTTGTAAAATAAATTCACAGAGTACATACAGTCTTCTTGGTACGTTACAGTCAAACCTTGAAATTGAGGCTATGGGGTCAACGGAAACTTGCCAGATGTTGCCAAAGTTGGAAGTATTTCAGCCTCAAATGGTTAGTTAATTCCATCACACTTCCCCATGACCATGATGATTCTAACTTCTACAAAAAAAGAGAACCTCTATGGCAGCTCACTGCTACTTCAAGAGAATACAAAGTGAATTATGATATCTGCACAAGTTAGAATGAGCTAACTTTTCCGAATCATTTACCTATCGTTTGGTCAGATATGAACCAACCCGTAAGTTATCGCATCATTTATCTATGTATTAGCTTATAGGCTGAGATTTAACTTCCAAAATGTTTTTAAAGTCTGGTATGTTTTATTTTATTAGAAGATAATTTATTATTTAAACATAAATTGAAACCAGACTCCATGACTCACCTGGAATTGGGTAAAGTTATTAAAAGCACTTTCATCATCGGCATGCTACAAATGATTTCTACACTTTTTGTTTCTGAATGTTACTGAGGAGCTACAAACAAACAGACAGTTGAAGTCAGTGACACCTTCATCTATCACAAACTGCACGTTTATTAATTGAACCAAACAAAACATGAAATTTGTGCAACACTTTGGGCTTCAAAAATTTACAAACTTGAAAATGTAACTCACAGATTCTTGGTTGCAGAGATAATACCCGACATGTACACCGTTACTGAAGTTGGTCCTTCATGTTGAATTCAGTCAATTTAGCTTGAAATCTGTCTTCTCCCAGTTTGTAAAAAGACGAAGATTGGGATGCCATTTATTTTACCAGTGCATGCAAACTTGTACAACATGGGCACATGATTAATATGCAAATCAGGTCTCCGATATTTACTGAATGCTGTGTGTAATGGTCTAAAAAATATTGAAACCCCTTAGTCCAGTTCTCTCTATCATCTGCATAGATCGTCATGCAGTACGTACTTTTTTACAAATTTATAAGAATAATCACCGTATATTAATTAAAAATTGTTGGTTTTTAAAGAAGTTCCAATGAATAATGGTGTGATAAAGGTGATGGATAAAATTAATTAAGTAAATTAGTAAATTTTCTTGTAGGTGTTCTCCATGTAACCTTTTTGACTATTCCATTGTAATAAAAATGTTCAAAATGCCAAAATGCTTTTCAGCCACTTGCGAAAATAAAGAAGAAAACAAAGTGTGTCAATTAATCTTATGCTACATTGTAGAACTAATCAGAAAGCCAAAAGTTGTCATACACTGCATGATTATTGTTTCATTTGTGCTGTTTTCGGATTTGGTGTATTTAAGAGAATGATTCGAATCAAAATCTATTCCAATCTAAGGGTAATGTACAACATTGGTTACGGAAGTGGTCCTGGGCTGGACTTTCACAAATTTATGTCATAATTCTAACAATTTATTGTTTTTAAAATAAGTTTACACATGGATTAAAAAACACCATGAAAGTGCCCATGATAACATGTGCATATAGAAATAAATGTCTTTTTTCAGTGAAGCGTTGCTTTGAATGTAATTTTAAATTTGAGCAAATGATAAGTTCCTTAACAATAGAAGGAATTCCTTCAAAGCTTGCAATAATTTCAAGATACCTGTACAGATGATACCCCTTTATTTCAATGCTGCTAACCTGCTTTGCACCATCATTCCTTTCTGCATAAAACTCAAGCTTTGAACATGTTGAAAAAAAAAAAAAATCCCACAGTAGTTTTGATCAAAGATTATAGAGCGCCTAGGGAGCAAGATGGGTTACTGGAGCTCTATCTAGTGTTGGAACGTAAAATATGCATGGCACTGTTTCAGCAAGCAAATGTTTTGTTATATCACTGATAGCAAATGGCATCCAGTGCACATTTCACATTTCAGCCTGAGTTCCCAATCTTTTGCCTTCGACGCTCTATAATCTTTGGTTTTATCATCATCAAATAGCCAATGTTGTACCATCCCTTAATGAAATAAACCAAAGTGCCTCTTTTTACACTTGTGTAATGGTTTATTTATTGTGCTGAATTGTGACAGAACTAAACCCAGATCCTCCGCTGAGTAAAAGTTTGCCAGTGTAGCTTATCACAGTCGTGTAGGACCTAGTGCGAATTCCAGTACGCCCCTCAGCAATCTTGTCTGCCTGTCTAGGGGTAGTCTAGTTGTGTAATCACAAATTGTACATGTAGTCACAAAAAAACCTTGTCAACGCTAGAGGGTGCTATCATTCCTGGGGCGATAGCAATTAAGATAGTGGTTAGGTTTCATGACTACATGGTGTTCATGACTTTAGAAGATTATTTATTTGGATGAGGTGATATTTAAAAACATTTTAGGTGAACTAGCATCTCAAGGTTTACCTTAGTGAACAAATATGAAGAGCAGATATTATGGCTGTTACATGTATGTCTTTTTGTCTGAAATTTCACGTCAAAATATACAGGATATTCAGAAACCTAATGCACACAAAGTGTTCTATACATGCATATATTCATGATTGGTAATTAGGAACAGGATATTCTTTCCTGAAATTCAATCAAGATGTTTCATTTGTTTCTTAAAACCACATTGTTATGTTTAAACATAGATTGAAAAGAACATCAGATATCAAAAGTAAGTTTTCCTTCATTGTTTAACATTGCTTTATATTAGGACAAACCAAGCAATGCACTTTACGTTGGAGTTAAACTGCAGAGTTTGGTAAATTCAAACAGCTAGAGAGCAACTGCAACTCTAGAATGTACTTGTCTATTTTAAGGTCATCTGAGGGCTTCCAATCTTTTATTTGATTGTACAGTTTTATGAAACAATGTTCAGTTAACAGTGTTGAAATGAATGTGCTGTTTACGTACTTGTACTTTAGTTTATGGCTCAGATCAAGTGGTAGGGCCTACTCGTTACAAAGACACCATTATGAACAATGGCAAAATATTGACTTAACTCTTTAGTTGCTGATCCTGATAAGCATGTTCAATTCTTGCTGACAAAAAAGCTGGATAATTGCTTAAAAATTAAATGTAAATGTAAGCTCATTATTGTTATTTAAAGTCTGTTGTTCACAATGGGACATCAGTCACCATTGAAAAGGCACGTACCTGTGATTTGCTGCCTTGCACATGACCATGTATTGTTTACATAATACCTGTGTTGATTTTGTTGAGCTGTACCAGGTGTTTTTTGCTGATATTCAGACATCCAAACACATTTATAATCTATTTCTTGTTTTTGTACCAATGACGGCATTGATGTAATCATGTTTGTGCATGTGCTGTAAAGGATCAAAAGTTCAAGTCGAATGCGAATAGTGATAAACCTGTTTTTGCTTGATAGAACTATTAAAACTTATTTGTGGCATAATTTCATGTCTGTCATTTGAACTCAAAACAAAATGCAATTTGATTTGTTGTATGTCCAAGCAGTCAATGTTGCCTCAAAAATTTGTGGGCAATTGGGTCTTTCTCATTGAAGTGCGCATCCTCCAAAAACAAATTTTAATGAAAAACTGTATATTCCATCTTTTGCTTTATTTTTATAAAATGATTTTTAAATATTTATAACAGTCAATGTTTTGTTTTAAGTCAAAGCACCATTTTGAATATCAGTATATTTCTAACACTTGATTAAGATTGGCCTAAGATTGGCCCAATAAATCAATCCATTTTTATAATGTTTCAAAGTTTGGATACTTTTATCGAAGCCTTCACCAAGCTCCACCAAGCAATAACAAGGTTTAATGGGCAATCTTTGTGTACAAGTTCTCAGCATTTGTTTTTCTTTGTTAACTTTAACCCTTTCAAATCCTCCAAAATCATCTTCAGGAAGTTGTCAGATCCTGGAGTTGAGGGCTGTAGACCCAAACAACTGTTGCTTATCACTGGGCCAGGCGTACCAATCTTATCCAAGTCCAGATATTTGGGTGTTATGTGAAATAAGAGTGGAAGAAAGTGGAGGATTGAGGTCGCCTGTGGGCAATTAGTTGCCCTGGGCAGCTTTACCATGCCTTTTGCTTGACATTGCTAGACCTAAAAAGGCAAGTAAAATGGTGCGCCTGGCTGTGAATGGCATCACAGAACAACAAAATGTAAATCCTAAGGTTTTTGGAAATGAGGGCTTGTGGGAACAATTGTGATTTCCTTGGAGTGTCTGCTTTCACTGGTCTCAAAGATTAAGTTTTATTTACAGTGATTAGGACTATAGTTTTGAGGTTTGTAATGCTTTGTCATGCACTCTGCCTGGTCTTTGAACTACTGAGTAATGTAGTTGCCATCCTAGGCCGTGTCCGAATTAGGCGGCTATGGCTACGGCTACAGCTGGATCGATAGGACATTCTTAGCAACACCCCTAGTAACAGCCATAGCTGTAACCATAGCTGTAAGCTAGGCTTGTCAAATATTTGGAATTGTCAACCTGCAACTCCTTATTCTCAAGGTTTTTCTAGAGTTTGATGGATTCAGTCCTGTATTGCCAAATCAAATGTGCTAGATATAGCACATGTTTTTGTGCATCCTACAGCTTGGATGAACTTACCATAGGTGATAGGGGGCCTTTGGTGGGTGCAGGACCATCATTTCAGCCTAGTTAGTACAGGTGTATTAACTTCTTCATTGCTATTGTATAAGATGTATTTTGAGTCTCTTCCTTTTTTCCCCAAAATTTCAAATACAGAACTTTTAAAGACAGCTACATTTGAATAGATTGCAGTGTATATTATTTTACATGAAACACTTTCTTTGCTTGGGTTCACTGCAGAAAATATTGACAGTTAAATGTTGTCATCAGTTCTTTATAATTAATAGTTACTTTTTTTGAGCAGCCAAGTTAACTTTGGTGGATGGTATAATAAAGAACATATTCAAATATATTTTATGTTTTTTAAAGTATAATCTCAGCTTTTAAGTATTCAATGTGTTCTCCCAATTTGTTTTCTCTTCTCCCAACAAATATATTTTTGTATGCATACAATAACTAGAAAAATTGTTTGCTGTGTTGAGATACATGTACATTCTTTAGTTAGAGGCAGAAAATAATTGTCTCCATTTCTTTCTTTTGATTTGTCATCTCGGACCAAGATGGGCAAAGAGAATGAAGAAGAATTGATTGAAAATCACTTTGAAAATGTAATTTCTATCAATAATTGTTGTAAAATACATGTATTAATATATTAATTGTATCACATGTATATTGACTGTACATTAAATCTTATACAATGCTATATGAATACTGTTTAAATTGTCAGTCTTCACATTACATTATGGGTAAAATAACAGCTCATTCTTATTTGAAATTTATCGGACCTTGTAGTGTTGCTCATTTCAGTGTTTTTGTTTGTGTCATGATCAAGTCAAATAAGCGAGTATGTAAATAAATGTCCAGTTGTATAATGACTGGAGAGGCAGTTGCTATTTCACATGGTTTTGGACTTGACTTACACGACTTATATAGCTTTTGCATAGTACATAAGAGATGGTGACCCCCCCATGGCACACAATTCTCAATCAATCAATCAATCAATCAATCAATCAATAATTCAACATATTTATAGTGCCTAAATCAAAGGTTTGCACAGAAGAAATAAATAAGTCATTGACGGTTAGCCTCCTGAAACACAAGTGTCTTAAATGTGTTGAAGGATATGTTGTGTCCCTGATGTGATTAAGTAATTTATTCCAGAATGAAGAACATTTTGTTAATCTGAAACTCTCATTAATTGTAAAGTTCATCTGAAACAGGGTCAAATTTGAGGAATTGGCGATTGAAGACCACAATTAAATCACTGTTGCTTACGAAGCCTGATAATTAATATGATGCCCGACAAACTTTGTAGATCAGATGTTGTGCGCGTCAAGAGAAAAATGTGCATAATGCCGTGGGAGGGGGGCGGGACAGGGTTATCAAAGATCAAACTATGATTAAAACTTAACAATGTTTTTTTTATGCTATGACAAGACCAAATTAATAATATGTAAAAAGTGTGTGTTGAATTGAATTACCGGTAGTCATACTTGGGAGTTTGTACAGTTTGCAAGACTGTTCTAACTTCTACCCATGAGTTCCTCCATTTTCTACCTGAAAATGAAGTTAATTAAGACTTTATTTTCTAAACAGAGCAAAAAGGGGCTCTAATTATAAACAATAAAGCCTACAAAAGATCCCTAAGAAAATACAGCGGTGTTGTGTTGGAGAGTAATTTTAATAAAGTTCCACATTTCACAAACTATTAACCACGCCCTCTTGTGTTTACATTTTGTATTTTAGAAATGTACCCCAACGTCGATCTTCGTAACCCACGTGCATTATTAATATATTTTGGTAGGGTACCATGCTATTTCGCTGGTTTTTCAAGTATTGGAAATCTTCACGTGATGATGACCGATGATGATGTTGGTTACCAATCATGTCATTTGCTATATTTATATTGCAGTAATACTGAGATAGAACATCAACATCATTCAGTCATTATCCTCATCGGTCGTCAATTTGTTAATTAAAACAATTCTGAAATTATCTGTTTCTCTGTGTAGGCAGTAACTTTAGTTGTAAAAATGTCGTTTTTATTTGGAAAGAAAAAGCAAGAACAGGCGCCGTCAACTGGCGAAGCAATTCAGAAACTCAGACAAACAGAAGAATTGCTAGAAAAGAAACAAGCGTTCATGGAAAAGAAAATCTTAGAAGAAATTAAACTAGCAAAACAAAATGGTACAAAAAACAAAAGAGGTAAGTTTTCTTGTATTTCACTGTTTAAAAAAATATATTATAGTTTGATGAATGAGAACAAATGTGGTGTTTAATTAGTCTTGCTGACCTGATTAATTGTTTTTTGTTTCGTTTTGTGTCCAATTCTAGTATTATTTATGAATTTGCCTCCCCTTCCCCTTGAGCATGTTGAGCCAACTCGATCGTGAGTCGACTCATTTATGAGGAATGAAGTCCAATGTAAACAATCATCGCAAATGTCAATGTGTAATTTACTAATAGTTGTAAGGGAAGATGCCAAATTAATTTTTTTGCTTGGTGTAAATGTTTTCCATTCTTTTTCCATCCAAAAAATTATAATCTAAAAATCAATAGTTTTAACTTTTAGATTTGTTGGAAAATTAACAATAACATTATACAGCACCATTTTTTTTTACTTGTAATAAAATGTTCAAAAATCCTTTTATAAATTAATGAATTCATTTTTATGACGTTATATTCAAGGTGGGAATTTACCAGCGCGATTTTGGATTACTTACACAAGTTCCCCGGCATCCTAGCTTTGTTCCGTGCTTTGTCAAATGAAATTCTTTTTGTGGGCAGACTTGTTTTTCGGCATTCTTCTCAAGTTTTTGAACAAAAGTATCACTTCAAACAGAAAGTAAAAATCCAGCTGGACACTACTTCGAACTTGCCCTTTTAATCTCTTGACGTAAATTCTCTTCATACATACAGCATATATTTCACAACATGTGGTGAAAATTATAGTTGAAGAGCAAAGAGCTATTCCATATCAGATGTAGATGCTTTTCAATGTTGAACTGGCCAGTTGGACCACTTGGAGAGAATTTGACTGAGTGTTATTGAGACTTGAGTGTTTTAACCAGAATTTGTTTTATGTTTTTTGTAACAGCTGCCATCATGGCCCTAAAGAGGAAAAAGAGGTTAGAAAAACAACTAGCACAGATAGATGGAACACTGTCAACAATAGAATATCAAAGAGAAGCGCTGGAGAATGCAAACACAAACACAGAGGTTCTGAAGACCATGGGATATGCTTCAAAAGCATTAAAAAGTGCACAACAACAAATGTAAGTGGAATAATCGGATAACTGTGACCTGCAGTCTGTTCTAGATTTTGCCAAGCAGTTGAGATTCATTCAGATCATCATGTTTTTCATAATGACGCAAGACAAACGACATGTTAAAATTACATGTTTTTGACGGTTTATGGGTTGTCAGGGATGTGAAGTGTACTCGTAATTGACCATATTTTTGACCGAATTTTTGACCGCTTTCATCAGGGAATGTCTTGCATCAGGGAATGTCTTGCATCTTAATTATTTCATCTTATTTTAATTGCCTGTATGTAGTTTTCTTGCATCAATGACGAAATACATAAACATAATAATACCAAAAATTAAAACCCCCCAGTTTTTTTTACTAGTTTTCATCACGTGAAATTGGTCCACATACAGTGAATTATGTGTGTCCATTCTTAGGCCTATGTTTATTGAGAAAAGACATCTTTCATCAAAATATACACAATATTCATCGATACAAATCATCATTATAACAAAACAAAAAACATAAGAGGCCTACCTGTTGGAGTTTGACGATAAAGTTTAAGTTGACGAGTAGAAAATACGGACAGTACCAAGATAGATCAGGTAGCTGTCGTTACTCCGAGATCTTTTACGCTTATCATACACAACGCGTGGTACACCTTCATCAGGCCGCAGAGGAGGACCTTAATTAATGAGTTACGACAATACATATGCTTATTTGGACTTGGCAGTGTTGTAGATGTCACTTTCTTTTCTCTCTCTCTCTCCCCCTCTCTCTCGGGGTATTGTATTTCAGATTGAATTAACAAATGGAACTGGTTTCAAGTTTAAAAAATAATAATAATTGAGATTTCACATCTTTCTTTGATCTTTACCAGTCATGTATATTTTTTAATGCATTTAAGATTCTTAATTATTGTGGGGCAGTGTATAATTGGTTTTCTTTTCACTTTGTGATAAATGTTTAGGGGAGTGGAGGATGTTGATGACATGATGTCTGATCTCCAAGAGCAGCTAGAAGTAGCCAATGAAATCAGTGATGCAATTTCAAATTCCACAGGTTTCGGTCAAGATTTAGATGAAGTAAGTATGAATGACCATTATCTGACGACTGACGTTCAGAAGCCTTGAAGTACATGTATGACATCAGAGCTTGATTTCACTGAGTGAGCACTAAGATTCATCTTTAAGATGAGTTGTCAGTATTACCATAGTGATTTGTATTGTATTGTGACATCACACATTGCTTTAAAGCAGTAAAGATTGATACACATCTTGAGATCAATCTTGTAAAGTGTTTGTGAAATCAAGCCCCAATGTTCTACTTATGTAAAAAAGGGCATTTTTATGAAGCTAGTCAGTTTAGAAAACATGTGTATACATTGCAGCAATGTTATTTCATCTTTCTGTCTATTTTTTTCTTTTAAAGGATGAATTATATAAGGAACTTGAAGAATTGGAGCAAGAAGAACTTGATGAGCAATTACTTGATGTTGGACCCAGTGTTACCAACCAGCTCCCAGATGTCCCAACAGCCAGACCTGGTAAAACAATTTCTCAAACAAATTTTTTGAAATTATTTTGTGCTTAATGAAATTTTACATCTCAAAACCAAAAACGGGCCATTGACTGTTCTACAAAAGTAAAAAGAATGATAACTTAAACAAATCTTTGTTTCTGAATCTAAACTTTGACATTTGTTTACTTGTTCTTATAGCCAAAGTTGCTGAAGATCCAGAAGATGAAGATATGAAAGAGCTTGCCGCCTGGGCATCCTAACTATCAGGGATGAACTAATCCGGTCAGATATTGTATGAAATTTATATCATATTCTCTATGGTACTGTTATTTTTATTGTAATAAAGGGCAGCACACTGAGTACACTAAAAAGCTTAACTCTACCTGCTATCCCAAATCTATGAAGATCTAACGGAAGGCTTGGCTGGATTGTGAGTATTGCATGGCCAAATCACGCATATATCCAGTAGATTCTGCAGGTTAGGCAGTTGAGTTAGGCCGTATCCAAATTGGCTGCTTCGGCTACAGCTACGACTGTTGCTAAGGGTGATGTTAAGGATGTTTTATACTTCAACACAAAGACCCGGCGATCCAGCTATAGCCGCCAATTCGGACACCCAATAGCCTGTTGGATTCTGAAGTTACCAAGTATCCCCTTGTATGCTGCTTGTTAGTGCATCAGTTCCTTGGTAGATTCCATGAATATATGTAAAGACAACTATTTTCTCGCACTTTAAAAGCTTGAAATGGGTCTGGTGATCCTTCCCAGGTGCCGGGCAGGAAAGCTTCTTAGTGTATCATTAATCACAGAAAAATACACTGTTGGATCATGTCTAATGGTGGACAGAGCCTCAATGAAAATGTACACCATTGTTGTTTTTTTATTATATATTTTGTTTGCAAAACATCCGAGAGAAGTTTATTCAATTTTCACCATTGGAAATCATGTCTGTACTCAGCCATTTTTAGTACGGGAGAACTATTTTTTTGTCAGCGAAAGACAGGGGATTGTCAGTGTTTAAAGTTGTTTTCAAGACAACCTTAAACTTGCTGGGTAGTCGTGTGAACTGATATTATGTCGGTGCAGTGCATGTAATCTTGAGCCTTTTAGGGGGTCAAGTCATGTGCACTGTGTGGGCTTGTCTAGGCAAATTGCACTGTGTTTGATTCTTTAGTGGAAGCCATTGCTAAAGTGGTTAGGCCAGCAGACTGAGATTTATTAGTTTTGTTTTGTGATCAATTTCAAGGCCATGTATGACTCAAACTGTTTTCCAGGCAGCCTCAATTTAGATACATGTGGAAAGCAATATGTATGTTACATCATTTCAAATGCCCTTAGAGTACCTGGTGGCTTTCATCAAACAAGGGGCATGGATAAAATTCAAGATTGTAAAGTAATTATATAAAAGTAAGCATAAGAGAAAAATATAAATATCTGATAAAGTAGACAGCCTTTCCTGAATGGTGTCAAATTCAATCTTTGTTTTGTTAACTGCGAATTCAATCTTTGTTCTGTTACTGCTAACCCCTAAAATAGCTAAGTAGGAGTGACGCGCTGTGTTGGAATGTAACATACATGTATGTACATGTGAATTTATGACACACATTACAAATAATGTGTGTGTCGTATCATTTTTAAGGGTGTCATTTGCTGGTCTTTTTAAGTTTGTATGGTTTATGTGTACATGCCTTCTTGGTATTAGAATTTGATGGTAGGAACATTGTTACAACAGCATGAAAACGCAACATCACTTTGAGTGTCATATCAGTTACAGACAGTTTTTACTGAAAGTTAATCAAACAAACAAGTAATATTTAAAGAGCACTGAAAAATTGGCTTATTCTCTTGGTAGATGGTTTACTTAAGAAGAATTGTAAAACTTAACCATATTTTACCTTGACTGCCAAAGGAATAAACCGTTTTCTTTTTCTCTGTGGAAAAAATAATGTGACAGCAAGCAACTGCCCAATGTAAGAAAAATTGAATAGATCTGTGCACTGAAGAGTTCTGGATGGGGCAAATTTGCCTGGGAATATGGCCCCTAAAAGTGGATAGCTGAAATTGAAAGAAATGCTCCAAGAAGCACCAAGGCTAAAACCACCTATGCTTCTCTTTAGTTCATGGTCATGTTCAAAATTACTTGTGCATAGATTATATCAAGTTCAAGAGGCCTATGGGAATGTAGTATCAAGAGGTAAATCAAAACAGGCTTTAGACCAGTCCTTTTATGGTCACTTGCTCAAGCCCCTTGCCAGACGATTCCACATTACTGTGACGCCTGTCTACGCATCATACGCAAGATTTCTCTCACATGATGCTGGTGCTTTGTATAGTTGCGTCATCATCTTTGGTCAAAGGTGCCTGTGATGTGTAAACAGATTTAAACCTTGTCCGTGTAATAGTGCCTACCCAGTTATGGCGGCACAAATTTGTTTCTCAGATTCATCTATAGACCCTGTGTGCTGGGAGACATTCACCCACCTCATAGAGCATTGTCTGAACTGTATGTGCAGATACAAAATTATGGTCATACAAAATTACTGGCAGGCCTGGTACTTTTTGTTGGGGCAAGGCAATTTGTCCTTACTACAGTGCACCTTCGTGCCAAGGGGCACCAAGGCAATGACCAGGGCGGTGAACTGTAAGTATCAGGCTTTCTTAAGGCTCTGTACAGCATAAGGGAAGTAGATACTTTTAGTTTCTTGATTGAGTATCTACTGTTAAAGCAGAGCATGAAGTGTCCTTTAAAATGCTGCATTTTTGTTTTGTTTCCTTTTATGCATCAGCATTGATGAATATTGATGCGAAATATGGTGTTATCCGGAGGGGGTGTCTTAGTGTCTTTTAAGACACACTTTTCGGAATTTGGGTGGCATACTTTTTCATTTGTGTATTGTGAAAGTGGCTAATATGGAAACCCTTTTTTATTTTGTCAAGTTAATATCAGGCCTGGAATTACATGGAGGCTGGGAAGCCAATGGCCCCTGTTGCTCTAGTCTTGGCCTTGATGTCCCCATCAAAAGGTTCCGAATTTAAAAAAATTCAAGGGAAGTGCCCTCTGTTAGATGAAATTCCGGCCTTATTTCAAAATTCTTGCTTACTATACAAAAAATGAGGCCAGACAAGTACAATCTCAGTTTTGAATTATCGAGAGGAGAAGAAAATTAAAGAACGTGGCAGCTTAGCAAATTTTTACTAGTAGTCATGGTGGTTGGCATTCTTTTTCGGACATCCAACCAAAGTGAACTTTTATCTTATTTAGTTTTGTTGGTATTTAAACAGACATTGCTAACCATTTTCAGGCCACTCAGCAGATGTGACTACTATGGACGCTATTTACCATGTCAGCAGAGCTTACATACTTGAGCTTTGGGTAATCTATTTGTAACAGTTTCTGTAGCAATTCACAGCTAGAGGTACATCTTGTATAAAGCGTAGTGTTTGACATTATAATGTAAATTAAAATAAGTTACAATCAAACACAACTTATAAATTACTTTTCATTTGTCCCGTGGTGGATTTACTAAAAAAATGTTTGACCTGCAAAATATGTGGGTCTGTAATACAATGTCCACTTATTAATAATGCAAGGTCATGTTAATTACATGTATTTTCAAATTGTCGCCAACACTTTGTGGAAGAAATTTACCCAATTTGGATTGTTTTTTGGATGATAGACAAGTCATCTTTGCAACATACATATTACGTATGGATGATTGCATGAAGGTATTTCTTTTTTCATTTTAAAGTTTGTAAATCATGTGGTTCAATGCCCATCGTCCAAAGCATAATTTGTCGTGGAATATTTCAAGTAGTGACATTGTTTTCTTTTTCCCCCATGCAGTTTCAATATAATGTATTTGCTTTTTATTTGTTAAAATGATATTTAATTTCTACTAACCATAAAACTGTACAATTTCAACGTTTAAAATAAAACAATTGTGTGTTAACTGTATGCAGTATCACTCTTTTAGACCCAGCCTGATAGACCATGTCACTTTGTTTATAAAAAGAGTGACCTTGTACAATGAACCACAGCATTTCCTGGCAGGCGACATATTATATGGTGAAAATATTACATTTTGTATAATAAAAAGTAAATTTGTTAAGTAACAGCTGAACAAATTTGAGATGTGCCCTTCATATCAAAATTTGATTTAAACAATCATAAAAGGTTAGATTTTGTGCCTGCAGGAAGTCCGGGCTCGCTGGCTCTTTTGTAAACATGTGATGTCACAGGTTTTACAGCAGCCTCACTTTTCAATTCACAAATTCAAAGTGAATGGGTGACGAATCTACATGTTAAAGGGGCTGTTTCGTCATGATCAAAGCAGGAGTGTGGCTGTACATGGAATTATGAACTGTCACCCAGTTAATACAGCATGCTCGGCACGCTCCCCATAGATATGATATAGAGGGAGGGCACATGCGTGCAGGAAAATGCCAAGATATGCATTGGATTGGTTCAAGGGAGATAATTGGGCATTATTTTAACAAGACTCACAAATAGCTCCAGTCTAGAGTGTCCTACATTTTGTACATAATTATGTGTAGATTAAATCATCAAATGGAAATAATAAAATGGTGTACTTCTATAGTGTTTTTATTTCTCCATAAAATTTCCTGTTTCTTTATTTCTATTATTCTATTGTATCTACAAATGTGACCATACTATTCATGTACAAAATACATCAACATTATAAAAATACGAACTGATTTTAATTGCATTGTAAAGCAGAAGTGAGAGAAAAAAAATCACTTCACCTGATGAGAGGAACGGTTTGGTTGGGCTTAAGGTGAAAAGAGAAAATGGATTAAAATCATCCAGTAAAAAACCCCTAAAACTAATTATAAATTATAATTTTGTCAAAATTTAGCACAAACTTTAACCTATTGAATATATAATGAAATTGGAAGACATTGTTTTCAGATCACAATGATATTTTTTATAGCATGCTGGGGTAAAAAAACATTTTAAAAAAATGTTGAAAATTCAGTAAAAAATTAAATAAATATAGACCTGATTTTGAACAGCTCCAAACAAGAATCGTTGGTTTACAAAAATGCTAACCTCTTGAAATTCTGTACGACCTTCAAATTACATACATGTACATGTATTTATTGTCGTGTCTGTGCAAAAACGTTGTATCTTGTACCAAAAACCCCTTCATGCAAAAACGCCATTTCTTTGCTCCAAATGGTTTTGTGTGTGTACATTTGGGTTATTTTAAGTGAGGGACAACATTTTGACACTTTCAAACTTGTGTGTAACTTGAATGCTATCTTAGGAGCTACAACAATGTTGCACTGACATGACAATGTGCCCTTGTGTGTAGGCCTACCCATTAAATATTTACAACTAAAAACACACATCAATCATTTGAGTACTTGTCATAAAAATAATAATACAAATGTGTAAGATTGAATACAAAGGTACTTTACAACTTTGTTAATGACTAGTAAAAGAAGGGAGAAAAAATGTCCTGAGCATTATGTAAATCTGAAATACGGTTATACCCCTATGTTCCGACACCCCTTTGTTCCGACAACCCTGGTGTATTTTCCTATTCCTAACCCTAACCCTAACCCTAACCCTAACCCTATGTAAATCATGAGGGGGTTGTCGGAACATAGGGGTGTCGGAATATAGAGCAGTCCCCCTGAAATACTGCTGTTTGTACACATGTATGACAACATTTCCCCCAGCATGCCATCACACAATAGACTGTGCAAGTCTCGCGCATATTTGAACTTCCGGGACCATTACGTGGCAAGATTTTGTTTTGTCAATTATTTTAGTTAATGGCTATGAAATTATACATGTTGGGAATGTAATACTAAGTGATTAACAATATGAAAGTAAAATCAATTCAACAAAATAACAAAGAAAACCTGAGAATAAGACTTGCCCTCCGTTTCTGGTTACTTGTAAAAAATTAAGAATTTTGCCCAACTGACGGTCATGTTGTCATTAAACCTATGCACACATCCGGGTGTGATTGGCAAGTAGGGTTTCTTACAGTAAGCATTCTCGTTCTTATTTTGTTTCAACGTCAATTTGAACAGATTATTTGAATTATACAAAAAATTGTAAAAGTATTTATAACAACTTGCTATGGCAGTGTATGGGTATTTATTTCAAGAATTTTGTATAAATATAATTTAAAAAGAAGATTTGATTTGATTTCATAGAAAACTATAGTCTTTGTTCAAGTTTTTTCTTGTTTTTGATATGCACGAGACTTGCAGTCTATTATTACTTTGATTTTGCTAAATTGAAATAAGCACATACCTTTTACAACAGTCGAGTGTGTAAGATACTTTTATATATTTATTGGAAACCTGGTAGTCCTGATTAACTTCGAGATTTGACATTAAAAACTTAAGACTTGACCTTAAAGACTTGAACCTTGACATTAAAGACTTGAGCCTTGACCTTAATAAAGACTTCATGACAACCCTTGTAACTTCAGATGAATCTTTGTGAAATTGAACTTTCCAAATTTCATTGACATAAAATCAAAAGGAATGACTGTGATAAATTTCAACAACTTGGTGACTTTCATTTAATACAAAATCTATATCAACATGTATTTACACAAGGCATAACTGTCAACAGATAATTTAACTGTACAGAAAGGCTAAACTAAATTTTAAAAAGAATCCCTGAAATGTCCTCCGGCAGTTAGAAAAAAACAATAATACCCCAGTGGTTATTTCCATTTTTCCATAATTTATCAAAGATTTAAATGCAGTTTCTCCTCAAGGAGCTTGAACTGGTTATGCATTTCATTTAAGGGCTTGGTGGCATCAAGAACCTGAAAAACAAACACAAAAATGTTTTATTAATTTAATTTTAAAGCGAACTTGGCCAGAACAAGAAACACCAGCTGTAAACTAATAAGATTGACCCGCATGGAGATTGAGAAGCTTGGTACATAAGAGTTTAAACTTTGTAGTGTAAATGAGAAACTCGCTGCATATGGCAGCCACCCCTGCAATTAGTGTCGTCCCAAAGTTTAAGGCTCAGCGAGAGGGCAGTATGCAAGGCAGAAACTGACCACTGCCAGTGGAGACGAAGTGCTGTCCAACAGCAACGTCACAAGCTAAAAAGGAGGATGGGAGATCATCCAATCTGTCGGAATTGAAGGTGGAACCATTAGACCAGGATGAAACTTATGTAATATTATTCTGGCACCCCTGAAAAAAGTTATTGACAAAAAAGGGAGAACGCCAACATTAGGTCCAGATTGCTCAGTTGGTAGAGCGCTGGCACGTTAATCCGCTGCAGTCAATTTGTTTTTATTCAATCCAAAGTTATGTTTATCTATCATTGCCAAAAACACTTTGATAATGGACTTTTGTGCTAGTCAAATGTATTTGACTCGTTCAACTAGTCAGGCAAAAATTAGCACAGGGCCTGCCAGTCACGTGATTCATGCTTCTTGAGTGTTGGTTTAGAATCAATTACAGGGATGAGATTGGATCACGAATGTGAACATTCCTGAAAAATTACTTGCAGGTCTGGGTTCCTGTTTAACTCTAGACCCAGAACCTCTCAGATGTTACAATTCAGGAGGTTTACATCACCAGAAAGACAAAACTACAGGTTCGGACACAATGTGGACTATTTGTTTTAGGCTTTGGTGACTGCTTTACTTCTTTCTAAAAAACTTGAAGGCTCAAGAAGTTTATTTGAAAAATTCCTGAGAAATCTCATGACTGCAGTTAAAGTGGCAAGGAAGTTAACTTACCATCACTGGTGCTGGAAGTTCAAATGTTGTCTTCCTGATGAGCCAATCCTCATGCATCTCATGGAGTTCTCTGAGATACTCCATGGGTATTCCGGATTCCTCCTTACGACTCCGCTCACAAATCCGCCTCTCACATTGCTCTGGGGTGCTACGAAGGTACACTGGGAAACGAATTGATTGACATGTAGCATTGGTAAACCATGCCTATTATGGGTGCAGAGGGTACCCCCAATGTTCCCAAACTTTAAAACACAGAAGTACCCTCCCCCCATGTTCCCATACTTTAAAACACAGAAGTACCCCTCCCCCTAAAATCCTCTAAAGAATTCCTGAGATTCCAAGCACAGAATAAAGACATAATAGGGGGGGGGGTACCACCATATCAAGCACTAAATGAGCGTTGGGAAGCAGTGGACTAGCTGGCAGGACCACTTGATTGGTCTTTGGGTGTTTTAACTGGCATTTGGATAGATCCAAAGTGTTGTTACAAGCCCCACAAGTATATCAAACGAAACCAGGTACTAGACTATTGACTATCCAATGAGACCTTACCAGGGTTGAATTGAAGCTAGACCAATTTTAGTGGTGGGCTCTAAATCCAAATTGTCCACCAAGGACAATTGCGGCGACATAAATGTTGGGGGTTCAGGGGTAACACACCCCCTGAAGCTCCTGAATTATTTTGACATAAACGACTGCTGGTGCCCACATTGTTTGACCACTCAAGCATGAAGCACACATTCTCACACATCAGAAAGCTTGTGTTCAAAGTTTGATTTACAAACCCTATTATTACCTTGAAGATTTCATTTTAGATCATAATAAGTAATAAAAATGGTCTTATTGAATTTCCTTTCACATAATCAAAAAAACATTGAGATCGGCAAATAAATATTCAAGTTATTGGTCTTTGTTTCCTCAGTGTGATCTGTAACACCAAGAACTATTTTGTACACAACCATAAGGCATTCCGTAGGTGTTTGGCATTTTTTAATCTTTCCACTCCAATTTGAAGGGATTGCATAAAAGCAACACTGTACCTTACCTATATGATCAACATGAAGGTCTTTTGTTGTTAGCAGCCAATCAAACCACTCGCTCAGTACATTGTATTCTGGGGTCTTTAACTTCTTGCTGTAATTGTAAACAAGAAAACAACTCTTCAGTGTTTAGAGACTGAAAACCCTTGAATAATTGAAACCTTACTAACCCAAAATCCTACCAACCCATGCTTGGCAATGGATCTGGGACAAACCAAAATGCCATGTGATTCATACCATTGTGAAACTATATTTTTGCTTTGTGTGTTTACATTTGCAAAGCAACAATTTCTGCTTTCATGGCACTGCTTACGGAAAAAAAGAAAAACAATCAAAACTTGACAATAGCATAAAATTAAAAAATAAAATAAAATAGGCGGATTTGATAGGTTAGCAAAAAATTATTTTCTTGTATACATGTACTTGTATGCACAGTTCACTTTACTCAGCATTTTTCACTTTAACACAAAGCTAGTGCAGAAATTTGGTTCTAACCTTGATAAGCAGAGAATAACCATAAGTGCCATAAAGTGTTGTGAGCAATTTGAATGCCTTGTAATTGTATATACAAATTGTATTGCAAACTTGAATATCCATTGAAATTCTGAGTAAAAACAGAGTTACAAAATACATCCAAAACATTTATAAACACGAGGTACATTTTGTAAGAAAGTTCACCTTTGGTAGAGGTTTTCTGTGAAACAATATTTCCCACTGTAAATGGACCTTTCCATCATCTTGAACTTTTGTTTGGTCTTGGCTTGGTGGATCTCAAGCCTCGTGAACTGAGTGTAAGATTCAAAGGCAAAACTCCAACGATCCGGGTCCTGGTAAAACAAATCCTATCAACAGAAGAATGTTAAGTGGTGATGATTACAAAAAAGTGCAAGGCCAGTTGGTTGTCTATGTTTAAAAAAATAAATAAAAATTGAACAATTACTGTTTTCCATTGTACTGCACAGCTTTGCTTACATATTTTAATTTACAAATTGAAACCATTCAACTGCATGGGTTGTGTATGGTGGCACAACTGTACACAGACATAAAACTGACTGTAGGAGGGTTGATTTTGAGAGATATTTACCAACATATTTTGTCCTCTTATATTCCTCCATTTATCTACTGGTTCTGGAAAGATTTCAATGGTGTCCTTTTGGCCAAAATACTTGAGTAATGTTGACTTTCCACTGCCGATGTTGCCCTCTACAATTATCTGAATAAATAAAGAAACGTTGTGATAATTACATTGTAACAAAATTCTCACTTCAACTCAAATAGAGACAACAGTATATTGTGATTTCTGGTTTTGGGGTGCTAGTTGACATTATATGCCAGGCACAGCAGGCCTTTTAAATTTAGTTACTAAATAGTATAATTACTGGAAACTATATAGCGTAAACAGGCTAAATGTAACGTTAATCAGTTGCAATACTCTCTGGTCCTTCACTAGAGGGTTATGGATACGCTTTTAATGCAGCCAGGTAAAAAATATATAAAAAGTAAACTGGACTTAAAGGTATCGTACACGTTTGGTAATGACTCAAAACAAATATTAGCATAAAAACTTACTTGGTAATGAGCAACGGAGAGCTGTTGATAGTATAAAACATTGTAGGAAACGACTCCCTCTGAAGTAACGTAGTTTTTGAGAAAGAGGTAATTTCTCACTAAAATAATAAAAACTTCTTGCAAGAAGTTTTTATTCCTCTATCGAAAGCACACAAATTTGTACAACAAGGGTGTTTTTTCTTTCATCATTTTCTTGCAACTTCGATGACCAATTGAGCCCAAATTTTCACAAGCTTGTTATTTTATGCATATGTTGGGATACACCAAGTGAGAGCACTGGTCTTTGACAATTTCCAAACGTGTACAGTGCCTTTAAAGGGTGTGTACAACATTGGTAATTGCCAAAGACCTGTTTCCAAACTCAATGTGACCCAACATTTACATGAAATAACAAACCTGTGAAAGTTTAAGCTAAATCGGCCTTCGGAGTCATGAGCATGATGAGAAAACAGTGAAAAACCCCCTTATGTGTTTTAACTTATTTTCAAACATCGGAATTTATCCTGCAGGATGAATACTATTATTTTACTCATTTCGTTATAACTATGGCATTTCAAGCAAAACTATTTCAAGGGAAGTTTTCTACCATGACCATCTTTATATATACCATGTGAGTTATGTGCAAATCTGTGAGCATTTATATTCATTCTTAACAATGTTGTACACACCCTTTAAACAAACAGCATGCACAGTTCTGTTAAAATTCAGACGCACACAGGTCAGTCAGTACAGTAGTTCTAGGAATCTAATTCTAGGCTAGATGAGTGATATGAAGTTCTTTAACTCCTAAACTTTGGCTGTGCAAACACTAACAAAGGTAAGATTTTAGATGCTGTATCATCCGATCTGACCACCACTTTTCACTTGCACTATTTGTACGGCCAAAAACACAATTTTGTTCCAACTATATTTATTTAAAATTATAAATAAGGTCCTTTAATCCCTTTATAAAAAATTGTACTACTTTAAGTATTTAGTAATTAGTGTAAACATGGTCAGGAAGATGGTGTTAACTAATATTGATACTAGCTAGTACTACTACTCTAGTCACTATTTAGCCTGAAAAAGTAAACTTAGGGAATAGTACTGCTGGTCTGGTGTACTTTTATTTACTTCTTGAATTGTTGAGTTGTGGTTGTACTCTGTCATGTCTGTGTTCTTAGTCTACACGGCGGGTGGGTAGCTATAAATTTAATAATATATTGGATATAGCCTATAATAATATAGCTAGAACAATAACTTCGTTAGTATTTTTGGTCAATGACTAAGTAAAAAATACTTGGCAGTCAGATTTGTACATACCGTTTGATGCGTGTCAGGAACAATAGTTCCATTTCCAATTGTAATGTCTCTATGTGTAGAGCTAATGTCGCTGAGTGGCCGCCTATTTGATTTCATGTTTTCACATTTGGCTCGTCGATCCTTGACGACTGTGGGGGTCGAACTGGAATTTTCAATGTTTGCTCGCAGCATATTTGCTAAAGTTAGATATAAACTAATATAATAAGACAGATTTTTTAACCTGGCTGGATTCAATTTGAAAATGCCGATACAAAAACGATTTTTTTCGAGATATTTCTTGAACCTTGCGATAGACATGAACAATACACACCACACGGAAATCTAGAGGTAGTAGATGAAATTCTGAAAACCGCGCGGATAATTTGAGTCTGGCTCCCTGAACTTACTTTTATTATGCTATGCAATAAGCCATTCGTCGGGTACTTGCAACGTCACGAGTTTTTGCTAACTGAGGTTGGAAAACTATGGAAAGCTATAAATGCAAAATAAAAAAGATAGCCACAGTTTGTAAGAATGTAACATAAATATTCAAAACAAATATTGAATTTGTTGGAAACAAAGCAACTAATTATGAGAGGTATTTTATTTAATTGAAAGTTTGCAGAAAATGTTAATTTTGGTTAAAACATCTGTTAACACGAGAGAATGTTTGTTAACATTCGGCCGTCTATGCCAACCAGCGCGGTTTGTTTATCAACAATAGAACGGGGTTCAGCACCTCGCAAACTCGGCACCAACCATTGATCTCCACTATACTAGTATAATGGAGATCAATGGCACCAACAAACTCAGCACCTTGTAAACTCGGCACCTACACACTCGGCACTTACAAACTGGGTACCCACCAGCCTCGCTGACCGAACCACGGGGCGGGCAGCGCGCCGTATCGCTACCTCTCACCACTAATCGAGCAAGGCATTCTGGGAAAGAAAACAAATGGCCCGGCGAGATCGTACACCATGGGAGGGTACCCACAAACTCGGCACATGCGCGCACAAATACAAATTCGGCACCCAGTGCAGTCCAAAACGGCCGATTTACCGCTGCATGCGTGGTACATGAAATAGTTCCATTGTGTAAAGTATCTGGTAAGTTGGAGTGCGTAAAGGCACACACTTGTATAATTGTTCCGCCGCTCAGGCACTTGTGTCTTTTATAAATTTTTGAAATAGGATGAATGCAATCATAATTCTTTCTTGTTCTTTGTTTTATTATCCTTAAAAACTACACCTCAATTTGTTTGTTTGAGGTACTTGTTTGTAACTGGTACAATTAAGTCTATTTAGATTTACAAATAATAAATATGCATGTATACATGTTCTTGTAATTATTTAAGTTAAACTTTCAAACGGTCCAAAGTTTTGCCAAGTCTTTTTGCAAGTGCTTTGGATTTTTACTAGGACAGTGGGGGTCTTCAAATTCTGAAATCGGATCTATGAGAAATTCTGAATCTAAATTGTGTTTTAACATACATCAGTGGAAATAATTATAACGATTTTGCTATGTTTTTTGTTTAAATTGTTTAATATTCAATTTATTGTAGGCCCCTATGTGTAAAAAGTTTTGATTAGGCACTAGAGTGCGTTTTGTCGACCCCAACCAGAAACATGTTTGAGCTTTGGTCATTGGTTAAAGGCACTGTACACGTTTGGTAATTACTCAAAATATATAATTAGCATAAACTGACTTGGTAACGAGCAACAGAGAGCTGTTGATAGGAAAACATTGTGAGAAACGACTCCCTCTGAAGTAACGTAGTTTTTGAGAATTTCTCACTAAAATAATAAAAGACTTCTTTTGTTCTTATCTGAAAGCACACAAATTTGTAAAACAAGTGTTTTTTCTTTCATAATTTTCTTGCAACTTCGATGACCAATTGAGCCCAAATTTTCACAGGCTTGTTATTTTATGCATATGTTGGGATACACCCAGTGAGAACACTGGTCTTTGACAATATTACCAAACGTGTTCAGTGCCTTTAAGCGTTTTCGCGTATTCGGTTGAACCGCGGTGACGCGGATGTTCTGACCATTCCGTAACCGACTCGGTTAGGCTTGGCTTCAAGATGGCAGACTCTTAAAACTATCGAACAATGTCAATGGTATTCTTTTTAAAGTGAAATCCCGCTAAAACATAACAATTAAATAATGTTGATAAAATTACAAAGACCATGGAGAACCCTCCATAATGCAAAGAAGTTCCATCACTTGAAAATAAAATGAAGTTTGCGTTTTTAAAGAACATGAATTTTCAAGAGATGTACCTACGTCATAAACTGTTTCTGGTTATCGACTCGTTTTCGCGTAGCTCTCGGAAACTGTTTCGGTCAGTGATTTTTACGTCAGAAACTTGTTCCCGGTCATGGTCGCCAAAACACGCCCCTAGTGTGCTAAGAAATAAGGATGACTTTTAATATTGATTCATTTTTAAGGTACACAATGTAATAACCATCAACAATTTGAAAATGTGCTTGCTCCGAGAAGAGCTGATTTAGGGTTCTCAACATTTCGCGTTGACTAGTGCAGAGTTGTGTACTGAGAGAGTTGCGGCATGAGGGACCAGTTTTCTTTGGTCACGTGGTTACTGGACGCCTTTTTCGGTCCAAATGCAACACAACCCAATGTGCAGTCTGGTCTGGTACGTACCCTATATGCCCACATGCATTATTTTAGACCGAAATTGGCTTCTTATTACAAGTTGTTGCAACTCTCAATAAACGGCTCTGGACTAGTGTTCTCTGGGCTCGATTTCACAAAGCACTAAGATTCATCTTAAGATGAGTTGTCAGTATCGCCATAGTGATTTGTATTGTGACGTCACACTTTGCTTAGCAATTAAGACGGATACACATGTAGTTAAGATCGATCTTAGCTCTTTGTGAAATCGGCCTCTGGTCGTCTTGAAAAGACCATGATTAATTTAGTAACAAGTTTAATCAATTTGACAAGCAAATCCAGATTGATAATGAGCCAGTGCCATTTGCCATCCTACATTCAGAAAACGTTTCAGTCCTACATTAGGCCCCCCTCTTTGAAAACATTCTAAGACCTGCAAGGCCCATTTTCAGTCACAGTAGCTGAGCACAAAGACATTCGCTTACTAGATTAAGGTCACTAGCCAATGTCACATGTGCACATATGCCGTCTGTGATTGGTTTCGTGCTCGTTTTTTGCTTAGCAGAAAATTGTTAAAGGGTCTGTATATAACGTTTGGTATAATGACTCTGAAAATTAATGGCAATAAAAACTTACTTGTCAAGAAGTACAGCAGCTTTGGATAGTATAATGCATTTTGAGAAACTTTTCACTTCGAAGTACTGCGGTTTTGGAAAAAGATATCACTTTTTATCCCACAAAATTTGAATCTGAGAAGCGTTACTGACAGTAACGTTTCTCAGATTGTGTATTCCAATTGCAGATTATTCTTCCTGCGTGGACATAACCGCTCCAGATTTTCGGCAGTATCTCATAAACGCTACCTTTTGAAATGAAATTTTCACAAGTTATAGTTTTATGGTATATATCTACAACTATATAATATGTATTCTCAACAAAATTTACACTTGCTTTTTGTTTCGCCAAAATGTTATAGTGATGTGTCACGTGATAGTATTGAGTGAATGCATTATTGGAATTAATAATGGCCGCCATATCTGGCGGCCACCTTTGATTTTGTGTTTTCAGCCTGTTTTTAGGGTTTCAAAACTAATTTTTTTATTTTTTATAAATGAAATATTTTTCAGCACGCTAATTTCAAATATTTTCGGGCCAAGAAATACTATAGAATCATCAACCAGGCCTCATAATTGCATCCCGGGTCCATGTTATTTAAGTGGAAAACTGTAAATGAACAAGTTTGCAAAGGTTCAAAGGTCCTTATGGGGAAAATACGTAAGTTACAGGAAAAATACGATTTTGACCCCAAATGGGCAAAAAGTACCACTCAAGTAGGCCTACAAAAGATCCAATATCAATAATTATTATAACTTAAATGCACTGAACACGTTTGGTAATAATTTTGTCAAAAACCAGTGTTCTCACTTGGTGTATCCCAACATATGCATAAAATAACAAGCCTGTGAAAATTTGGGCTCAATTGGTCATCGAAGTTGCAAGAAAATGATGAAAGAAAAAACACTCTTGTTGTACAAATTTGTGCGCTTTTAGATAGGAATAAAGGGCTTTTTGCAAGAAGTCTTTTATTATTTTAGTGAGAAACTACCTCTTTCTCAGAAACTACGTTACTTCAGAGGGAGTCGTTTCTCACAATGTTTTATGCTATCAACAGCTCTATGTTGCTCGTTACCAAGTCAGTTTTTATGCTAATATATATTTTGAGTAATTACCAAACGTGTACAGTGCCCTTAAAGAAATTATTTTGAATCTAGGATTTTAAAATCGTATTACTCCTATTTATTTGGTAGATGGCTTTGCCCCGAAAAAACCGGGCACCTGGTATGCCTATGCCAATGCAACGTACGGGGGCAAGCGACTTGCGAGGCATGAACTCCATAGCGAGAACTCATGCGACGTTCCTGGGACTCGGTGTGGGAGCAGAACACACGATTTCTGCTGAAGAGCAGAGAGAAAGTCATAGAGTTTCTTATTCCTTTTCTCAAGATATATTTGGTCGATTTTTATGATTCAAAGTTACTTTCATAATAACATTTAACACTTTTCCCCAATACTTTACATTGTAAACAAGAACCTGTGAAATTTTGTAGATATTTGTGACAGTGACACTCTAATCCACCTGTTTACGCCTCATGAACTTTTGATCAGATAAGAAAGATCGCGTTGAAAACTGCTCATTCTCAAACCGGTGAGTACCAGAGTTTGTCATAGGCAAACTCGGTCTGTTTTTTGGCGATTCAGTAATATTTTAAGCCCACGTGGTTTTGTTTAACCTTTGCATTATAACACCAAATAATCGTATCTTGTTGATGATCCGACGTGGATCCGCGTGTCTCGCAACTGATGGATGAATTTGTCGTGCTTTTAGATTTGGACACCTGTATCACCATATAAATGTAGGTTTTTTGTACAAAAGACCTAAATTCCTCTGTTACGTAAACTACAGTTGCATTCCCTAGATAATTATCTCCAATTGTGCACAATGATTATGCCAGTCTTAGGCCTAATTCGGTATTTCACCGTACCTACTGACAAAAGATCGCATCAGCTCTGCGAGGTGCAAGATGGGGAACTGGATCGAGCTCCCCTATTAATTGTTGGAACGTGTGTTACGCATGGGTGCCACGTCGGTAAGCAAATATTTTGTTATTTGATAGCAATGGTCAATGTCTGCACTACCTCCATGGTCTGCACTGATCTATTGTTGCGTCCAAGGAGTTGCCGAATGAAAAGGCGTCTAGTGCATATTTCGCATTTCAGCATGAGCGCCATCTTGCATATGCGGCAGTAGGATTTTTGCTGCTGACCACACTCATAAATGCACGTACTGCAATGTCGAACGCCGTTGTAGGCCTACCCCGCCCATGTCTTCATTTTATCCTAAAATTCGCTGATAGACTTTTTTCCGACTAAAGGGACGCGGTGCATCCGATACATCTTTAGTTTTTGACAAGTTTAAAGACTACTTTGACGAAAGGCTCGTTGCCATTTCAACGTCAAAAACAGGAGTCCATTTCCATCAGATCAATTAGAAATAAACCTAAAGAAAGCTAGATTGTTCTGGACAAGGCAAAAATGGTTTTGAGCAACAAAACTGATCCTGACTCGGCGATTGAAGCGCTTCAAGAGGCTGGGGAGTTGGTAGCAGATCGCAAAAAGAAAATCCACATCGTCAATGGAAGCAAGGCTGGTTGGGTGGTGATCGCAAAGATGGAGAAGAAAGGCACCGCACACCTATCTGCAGAGCAGTAAAAGACCGTCAGCACCGAAGAGGAAGAGGCATTGAATGACCTAGATAGCCGAAAACGCAAGAGACTAGATTCTCAGTATCATGCGTCTGACTCTACATCGCATCTTCCTGATCGTCGGCTTTTTCGAGGTAGGCTTACACGTACTATTTTATCCCCCTTTTTCAGTTGCATCATTGCGCATGCAAGCCTACATGTAAATTCCATGCTATGTACATAAACTTGACCCAAAAAGTTTGATTTAAATTTTAAAAAATTTAAACATTTTTTAGACTCAAGAAAGTTGCAAGCTTTCAGTGTAAGGTAATGCACACAGAAAAAACGCCAATGCATTAAGCCTACCATGGTAGTTTTAATTGGAAACTAAAAATTAACTAGAAATTCAGTTTTTGTGACATCACAAAAACAAGGTGTTCGTGAGTGATGTCATGAAATTATGAGTGAATGAATTGGTGCCAACATTTTACCTTATCAATCCATTGTCTGGTTCAGGAGTTAGATTTGTTCCAATATATAAATTCAACTTCCGGTTTGAACTGGAAGTGAAGGTCAAATGGGTTCACACTTTGTGTAGCATTTGTTGACTTTTTGAGGATCTTAACGATGATGTATTGATTTTTAAAAACCACTGTCTGGTTTAGGAGTTATGATTAATTAAAATATTAAACTTCAACTTCCGATTTGAACCGGAAGTCAAGGTCAAAAGTCCACTATATTGAGATTTTAAAGACCTTTCTAATGATGTAAAGATTATAAAATTCATTGTGTGGTACATGATTTATGATTTTTTTCAAGTAATACATTTCATCTTCTGTTTTGAACTTGAAGTCAAGGTCAAATGGTGTCACATTATGTGTATATTTTCCTAAGTTGTAACATACTTTCCCAATGATGTATAGATTGTTAAAAAAAACCTGTGTGGTTTAGAAGTTATGGTTTTTGAAACATTGATTTTCAACTTCAGGTTTTAACCGGAATTCAAGGTCAAATGAGGTCACATTGTGTGTGTTGTTTCTTAAGTTGCTACATACTTTCCCAATGATGTATAGATTGTAAAAATCCAGTGTGTTGTTTAGAATTTACGAATTTTTGAAACATTAACTTTCAACTTCCGGTTTGAACCGGAAGTAAAGGTCAAATGAGGTCACAGTGTAAAGCGTTTGTTAAGTCATTAGAGTCCTTTCTGATGACGTATAGATGATAAAAATCCAATGTGTGGTTCAGGAGTTCTGATTTTTTCAAATATTAAATTTCATCTTCCGGTTTGAACCGGAAGTAAAGGTCAATTTGGGTCACATTCTGTATACCGTTTCTTAAGTTGTTACATACTTTCCCAATGATGAATAGATTGTAAAAATCGAATGAGTTGTTTAGAAGTAAGATTAAAAAAAAAATCTACTTCCCATTTGAACTGGAATTCAAGATCAAACGGGGTCACACTTTGTGTAGCGCGTGTTAAGTTTATTAAGACCTTTCAGATGATGTATGAATTGTAAATATCCAATGTGTGCTACAGTAGTTTGGCATTTTCAAATATTTTCAATTATTTGGGTGACTGTGCAATATACAAAGAAACAACGAACGACGCCAAATGTATTCCTACATGTAGCTGTACAGTACATACACTAGTCTTGCAAGCATGCTAGCGACACAAAAAATATATCAAAATCAGCCTCGCATATCCCTGCATCCGAAATCAAAGTTGTATGGCCACTTTGTGCCTTCTTCAGGCCGGAATTGACCAGTAAGTGGGGATACTCAGAATGCTCCTCAAAAGCATGTTCAATGGGATTTTGGTACACAAAGCTGTCAAAGAGATAAATACAAAGTAAGGACGGTCAAATCACCCTCAGAATAATGCTGGATATGCACGAGTTTTATACAATTGGTAAGCCTATCTCAAGGGCTCTCTGAATTTCGTGTTAATACGTAGCCCCAATTTGTGGTGGTAGTAACCGTACTTCCTGGCCAGTCACCTGGCTTTCAAAATCGCCTACAAAATGGTCACAGACACACAGTATAGGCAGCCCCAGTTAGTTAATTCGGTGGCGCTAGTAGCCCTTCTCCCTGGCCGCTCGCCTCACCTACAAAATAGTCACAGAAACGAAACCAAAACCAGGCAAGAGCCCTTGAGATGGGCTTTCCAACGGTATAAAACTTGTGCAAATCCAACAATATTCTGAGGGTGATTTGACCGTCCTTAACTTGTGTTTGTCTCTTTGACAACTCTGTGTACAAAAATCCAGTTGAACATGCTCTTGAGCAGCATTCGGAGTATCCCCACTTGCTGGTCGTTTCCGGTCCGAAGATGTCGCAAAGTGACCCCAAAAGTCTGATTTTCGGATGCAGGGATATGTCAGGCACAGGCAGGTACAAACTGGGTCGCTCTATCATGCTTGGTTCGGGAGTTATTGTCAAACATAGCGCAGAGTTTATGTCAAATCTTTTTTCGGCAGAAAATTTCTTACGTGTGTAATAGTATAGGTAGCCCAATTTAGTTAATTTGGTGGAGCTAGTAGCCCTACTCCCTGGCCGCTCGCCTCGCCTACTAAATAGTCAGAAAAAAGAAACTAAAACCAGTCGAGAGCCCTTGAGATCGGCTTTCCAAAGGTATAAAACTTGTACAAATCCAACAATATTCTGAGGGTGATTTGACCGGCCTGAACTTGTGTTTGTCTCTTTGACAGCTCTGTGTACAAACATGCTGTTGAGCAGCATTCGGAGTATCCCCACTTGCTGGTCATTTCCGGTCTGAAGATGGCGCAAAGTGACTCCAAAAGTCTAATTTCTGGATGAAGGGATATGTCAGGCACAGGCAGGTACAAACTGGGTCGCTCTAGCATGCTTGGCTCGGGAGTTATTGTCAAACATAGCGCAGAGTTTATGTCAAATCTTTTTTCTGCAGAAAATTTCTTGCGTGTGTTTATAGTATAGGCAGCCCCAGATAGTTAATTTGGTGGCGCTAGTAGCCCTACTCCCTGGCCGCTCGCCTCGTTTACAAAATAGTCATAGAAACGAAACCAAAACCAGTCGAAAGCCCCTGAGATGGGCTTTCCAGCGGTATAAAACTTGTGCAAATCCAACAATATTACTTGTGTTTGTCTCTTTGACAGCTCTGTGTACAAAAATCCCGTTGAACATGCTCTTGATCAGCATTCGGAGTATCCCCACTTGCTGGTCATTTCCGGTCTGAAGATGGCGCAAAGTGACCCAAAAAGTCTGATTTTCGGATGCAGGGACATGTCAGGCACATGCAGGTACAAACTGGGTTGCTCTAGCATGCTTGGCTCGGGAGTTATTGTCAAACATAGCGCAGAGTTTATGTCAAATCTTTTTTCTGCAGTAAATTTCTTGCGTGTGTTAGTATAGGCAGCCCAATTTAGTTAATTTGGTGGCGCTAGTAGCCCTACTCCCTGGCCGCTCGCCTCGCCTACAAAATAGTCACAGAAACGAAACCAAAACCAGTCGAGAGCCCTTGAGATGGGCTTTCCAACGGTATAAAACTTGTGCAAATCCAACAATATTCTGAGGATGATTTGACCGTCCTTAACTTGTGTTTGTCTCTTTGACAACTCTGTGTACAAAAATCCCGTTGAACATGCTCTTGAGCAGCATTCGGAGTATCCCCACTTGCTGGTCATTTCCTGTCGGAAGATGGCGCAAAGTGACTCCAAAAGTCTGATTTTCGGATGCAGGGATGTGTCAGGCACAGGCAGGTTTAGACTGGGTCGCTCTAGCATGCTTGGTTCAGGAGTTATTGTCAAACATAGCGCAGAGTTTATGTAACATTTTTTTTCGGCAGAAAGTTTCTTGCGTGTGTTAGTATAGGCAGCCCCAGTTAGCTAATTTGGGGCGCTAGTAGCCCTACTCCCTGGCCCTTCGCCTCGCCTTCAAAATAGTCCGAGAAATGAAACTAAAACCAGTCGAGAGCCCTTGAGATGGGCTTTCCAACGGTATAAAACTTGAGCAAATCCAACAATATTCTGAGGGGGTGATTTGACCGTCCTTAACTTGTGTTTGTCTCCTTGACAGCTCTGTGTACAAAAATCCCGTTGAACATGCTCTTGAGCAGCATTCGGAGTATCCCCAGTTGCTGGTCATTTCCTGTCTGAAGATGGCGCAAAGTGTCCCCAAAAGACTAATTTTCGGATGCAGGGATATGTCAGGCACAGGGAGGTTTAAACTGGGTCGCTCTAGCATGCTTGGTTCGGGAGTTATTGTCAAACATAGCGCAGAGTTTATGTCACATTTGTTTTCGGCAGAAAATTTCTTGCGTGTGTTAGTATAGGCAGCCCCAGTTAGTTATTTTGGTGGCGCTAGTAGCCCTACTCCCTGGCCGCTCGCCTCGCCTACAAAATAGTCACAGAAACGAAACTAAACTAGTCGAGAGCGCTTGAGATGGGCTTTCCAACGGTATAAAACTTGTGCAAATCCAACAATATTCTGAGGGTGATTTGACCGTCCTTAACTTGTGTTTGTCTCTTTGACAGCTCTGTGTACAAAAATCCCGTTGAACATGCTCTTGAGCAGCATTCGGAGTATCCCCACTTGCTGGTCATTTCCTGTCTGAAGATGGCGCAAAGTGTCCCCAAAAGTCTAATTTTCGGATGCAGGGATATGTCAGGCACAGGCAGAATTAAACTGGGTCGCTCTAGCATGCTTGGTTCGGGAGTTATTGTCAAACATAGCGCAGAGTTTATGTCACATCTTTTTTCGGCAGAAAATTTCTTGCGTGTGTTAGTATAGGCAGCCCCAGTTAGTTAATTTGGTGGCGCTAGTAGACCTACACCCTGGCCGGTCGCCTCGCCTACAAAATAGTCACAGAAACGAAACTAAAACCAGTCGAGAGCCCTTAAAATGGGCTTTCCAACGGTATAACACTTGTGCAAATCCAACAATATTCTGATGGTGATCTGACCGTCCTTAACTTGTGTTTGTCTCTTTGACAGTTCTGTGTGCAAAAATCCCGTTGAACATACTCTTGAGCAGCAATCGGAGTATCCCCACTTGCTGGTCATTTCCGGTCCGAAGATGGCGCAAAGTGACCCCAAAAGTTTGATTTTCGGATGCAGAGATATGTCAGGCACAGGCAGGTACAAACTGGGTCGCTCTAGCATGCTTGGCTCGGGAGTTATTGTCAAACATAGCGCAGAGTTTATGACAAATCTTTTTTCGGCAGCAAATTTCCTGCGTGTGTTAGTATATGCAGCCCCAGTTAGTTATTTTGGTGGCGCTAGTAGCCCTACTCCCTGGCCGCTCGCCTCGCCTACAAAATAGTCACAGAAACGAAACCAAAACCAGTCGAGTGCCCTTGAGATGGGCTTTCCAACGGTATAAAACTTGTGCAAATCCAACAATATTCTGAGGGTGATTTGAAAGTCCTTAACCTGTGTTTGTCTCTTTGACAGCTTTGTGTACAGCATTCGGAGTATCTCCACTCGCTGGTCATTTCCGGTCTGAAGATGGTGCAAAGTGACCCCAAAAGTCTGATTTTTCGGAAGCAGGGATATGTCAGGCACAGGCAGGTACAAACTGGGTCGCTCTAGCATGCTTGGCTCGGGAGTTATTGTCAAACATAGCGCAGAGTTTAAATCAAATCTTTTTTCTGCAGAAAATTTCTTGCGTGTGTCAGTATAGGCAGCCCCAGTTAATTAATTTGGTGGCGCTAGTAGCCCTACTCCCTGGCCGCTCGCCTCGCCTACAAAATAGTCACAGAAACGAAACCAAAACCAGTCGAGAGCGCTTGAGATGGGCTTTCCAACGGTATAAAACTTGTGCAAATCCAACAATATTCTGAGGGTGATCTGACCGTCCTTAACTTGTGTTTGTCTCTTTGACAGTTCTGTGTGCAAAAATCCCGTTGAACATGCTCTTGAGCAGCATTCGGAGTATCCCCACTTGCTGGTCGTTTCCGGTCCGAAGATGGCGCAAAGTGACCACAAAAGCCCAATTTTCGGATGCACGGATATTTCAGGCACAGGCAGGTACAAACTGGGTCGCTCTAGCATGCTTGGCTCGGGAGTTATAGTCAAACATAGCGCAGAGTTTATGACAAATCTTTTTTCGGCAGCAAATTTCCTGCGTGTGTTAGTATATGCAGCCCCA